>BSUD01000006.1:12930069-12976958 GCA_033239045.1 Fagopyrum esculentum | reverse complement strand
TCATTTAAATGGGACCAACTTATAATAATAAATTATTATTGAAACCAACTTATAATCATATTTATAAAAATTTATATCTAAAAATGAGACCATCTTATAATTAAATATTATTATGAACATTTGTTCATTTAATGAGACCAATTTATAATAAAATATTATTATGAAGACCAACTTATAATCATATTTATAAAAATCTATATCTTAAAATGAGATCAACTTATAATAAAAGATTATTATGAACATTTTTTCATTTAGATGAGACCAAAATCTAATAAAATATTATTATAGAGACCAACTTATAATCATAATTATAAAAATATACATCTTATAATAAGATCAAAATATGATAAAAAATTATTATGAATGTCGAAAGTTATGAATATGTGAGTATGTACAAAGTTGTATATATTATTGATGTAATGTTTAATTAAATTAAATGAGATTAATGTGACTATGTGAGTACATATAAATTTATAAATAAATAAATATTATCAATTCATTACTTTGGTTAACTACAATATTTTACCATGTAATAGTAGTATATGTCAAATATAAATATTAGTACAAAATTGCATAGTAATATAAAATAACTATGTATGCATATTAAGTTGTAACAAATTAACATTATTAATTCATGACTTTGCCTAACTCAAATATTTTCCCGTTTAATATAAGCCAAATTCACTAACTAGGTATTTTATAAATTTTGATCTATTAAGTAGACATATAGCATAAACACATTCACTAATTGTACCCCTAATAGAGTAATAGTGGTAAGTCAATTAGAGTGTCAAAAATAAAGGGGTCTACAAAACAAATGTCCATAAAAAAGAGCCTACTTAACCAAATTCTTTCTTTAATATATTAGTAATTATAAATATTAGTAGCAAATTGTAATATGCAATCTTTATTTATCCTTCCTAAGCCAAAGACTACGAACGGAATCGCCAGGTAAACCGAGAGTGAGCTCCGTCTCCTTCAAGTCGGCGGCAGAAGAGCCTTCCGATTCCGGTGAATCATCGGCCATATTTTCCGGCAAAGAGAATTCAGGAGGAAAATTATGGTTTCCAGATTTCTCTAGAGATTTTATCTCTACCTTCAATGGCGATTGGACTTTGAGAGATCGTTGAATCTGGAAAACACGAGTTCGCTTAAATCGACCAAATCGAACTGCAAAATCAGACTATATAGCTGAAGCAGGACGATAATCGAAAGATGAAGGAGGTAAATGATTGAAGATGGAGGTTGACACTATATCAACAATTGGGATTAGTTGGGCGCAAACTTGAGTCTATGCTCCTATTTGGATTATGGCTTGATTACTGAGGGAGATTTTCTGGATTTTGTGATTTTGAGAACATGCCCACCAAGTGTTTGTTGTTATGTCCCAAAGAAAGTTTTCTTTGTTGAGCTGATTTTTTCTATGATGTCGGAGGGCAATGGTTTCCTTCATTGTCCCCTTAGATCATTTCATGGGTGTGGTGATGGTAGGGAGGGAAGTAGAGGTTTTTCTTGCCTAGTAAGTCATTTGAAAAGGCAACATCTCTTTGCGGTTGAACGCAAGAATGAGGTTCGGGGCTTACTTGAGTGTGATCTTGATGTTTTTACGGCGTTTGTGGAAGTATTGGTTGCTCTCAGGATGTGGTTGTGTGGCCAGTGTATGAGTCTTCATGCTCTGAGTCGTGAATGTCGTCACCCAGATGAATCTGTTTCTTCTTTTGGTGATGAGGGTGGATACATTGTGGGCATCTCGAGGCCGGTTGTGGGTATTTCGAGGCCAGTTGTTGAAGATCAAGTTGGGGTGGACGATGCAAGTATGGTTTTTGATGCAGATATGTTGGAGAGGGTTATGCGAGGTCCTATTTCTACCGTGAAAAGCATCCCTCATAGTTGTCGTCTTAGGTTCTCTCAAGCATTGTTGAGTGCTTTCTTGAAGGTAGTAGCTGAGCCCGGGTGTGTAGCTGCTTGGGTTATGTTGTTTTTACTTCCTCGGTGCACTTTGCAGGTGTTCAGACCTATGAGCAGGCGAGACAGAATATCGGGAAGTAGAAAGTCGATACAACATCAGATAATTTTGCAGGCTTTGTCTATTTGGGGAGAGACTGAGGGTGTTTCGAGTCTAGTGGAGGCCTTGTTAGACCCTTCGGAGCATAGGACTTTTGAGATGGTTGATGGTGGCTCAGGCGATAGAGATGGTTTAGAGAGAAATCCTAACATCAAGAAATGTCTCAGCAAGGTTTCGGATGGGCATTTTACGGCCGCTGTTAAGGTTTTGTGTTCTTCTGGTGTTGCTTCTTACAATGAGGAGACTTTGAAGGTGTTAGAGGCTAAACATCCCCACAAACCTCCACCTTCTAAGTCTTGCACTACCTTTCATGAATCACCCCTTGTTGTTGACATCGATTTGGTTTTTAAATGCATCAAGTCCTTTCCAAAAGGTACTTCTTGCGGTAGAGATAGTTTGAGGGCACAACACATCTTAGACGCTATGTGTGGTGAGGGTTCTTATGTTGCCTTGGGTCTTTTGAGAGCGATCACCTCAGTGGTTAATTTGTGGTTGGGAGGCAGGTGTCCCCTGAGTTTGGCCGAGTTTGTGGCTTCGGCTCCTCTTACGCCGCTGTTGAAGCCTGACAATGGGATTCGACCCATTGCAATTGGTACTATATGGAGACGGTTGGTGTATAAAGTTGCTATGAAGGGTGTGTGTAAGGATATGGGAGGATATTTAGGAGATCTCCAGTTTGGAGTTAGTGTTCAGGTGGTGTAGAGGCTATTCTACATAGTGTTAATAGAGTTTTGAGTGATCGCTATGCCGATGGTTCTCTAGCTATGTTGACAGTGGATTTTTCCAATGCCTTCAACTTGGTTGACAAGACTATTTTGCTTAGGGAGGTTAGAGAAGGATGTCCGTCTATCTCCTTATGGGTTGATTTCTTGTATGGTCAGGCCGCCCGGTTGTACATTGGAGATAGATTTATCTGGTCGGCTACTAGTGTGCAACAAGGAGACCCTTTGGGGCCCCTCCTCTTCTCTCTTATCTTGCACCCGCTTCTGCATAAGATTAGAGACAACTACAAGCCTATTCTACATGTTTGGTATCATGACGATGACACCGTTATTGGTCAGTCTGAGGAGGTGGCTAAAGCTCTTGATATCATTCGTGAGTTTGGTCCGGGTTTAGGCCTCATGCTGTGTTGGAGATTTGTGCTAAGTCTCAACGGAACCATTGAGCTTGTTGTCGAGACAAGGTGCAATAAGTTACTCACATGTGTGTCACGATGGTATGGGTTGCGGGAGGCAAGCCAAGTGACCGGCACTTAGAGTAACTAGTGATTACGGGGTAAAAGTATGGAAGCTAATTAAATTAAACTAAACAAAAGGACATGGCTATCACGGCTATGTTGAAAGTTAGTTTAGTTGAGCCTCATGACTATCATGGGACATTGTCTTGACTCGGTCATGACAATGCCATTACTTGGCAAGAGCGTTATTGGCATTGCCAACGTCTAGGCCATTTTGCGGCAAAAATTGAGAGCCCGACGCTTTGTGTTTTTGGGACACATTATGGAGCGTTCTTTCGGGCATTCCTCATTATATTAGCTCAAGAAAGTTGTTACAAAGTTTGAGAGATATCCAAGCACAAATGTCCATTGAGCTCCAAGAAGCTAGCTAGAAGCTAGCTAGTGAGCTGCTCGATGAGCTAAGCTAGTTTGAGCTAAGCTCATGTGTATTAGTTGACCTTGGAGCTTCACCTAGCTATAATGAGTTAGTCAAAGCTCATTGATGAGAAAAAAGTCGGGCCGAAAAAGCTAGCTGAAATTTGGGCTTTTTGATGGCCCAATTGAGTTGGGCTTGGGCCTTGGGCTTGGGCCAAAAAGTGGTTATGTAACCCTAACTTCTCTCAACCGCCAATAACCGTTTGTAACCGCTCTCAACCGCTTTAGTGGCGGTTATTCTCCCCAAAACCGTGGCCCCCTATGCCTATAAAAGGGAGAGCCATTTGCACTTGATTGGACATTCGTTTTTGCAACAATAAAGCTTCTAGTTCCACTGTATTGACATTGGATAGGCCTTCTTATAAGCTTGTTTGCAAAACTCGAAAGACCAGTATAGTTCCTTTGTATTGACAAAGGATAGGCATCCATCTTAGTTTGGTTTTGTATTGACAAAACCTAGGAATATCCTTTCTACAAAGTAAGACAAGTAAGTCTCTTACTTAGTCTTTGTAACGTGTAACGTTTTATCCCACTAAGGTATTTGGATATTCCCGGTGTAGGGGAGAATACACTTAGAAGGAAAATTCATTTATGAATAACTCATTACATTATCCAAGTCAATGGTTTTAACATATAACAACCAGTTTATAAGACGTGTAATTGAACTTAACTTCTATTAGAGTTTTGTCTACTCCTTTTTGGAGATTACAAACTCTTGCTTGAGTTTTGTCTACTCCTTTGGAGACTACAAACTCTTGATTGAGTTTTGTCTATTCCTTTTTGGAGATTACAAACTCTTGGTTGAGTTTTGTCTACTCCTTTGGAGACTACAAACTCTTGATTGGGTTTTGTCTACTCCTTTGCGGAGATTACAAACTCTTGGTTGGGTTTTGTCTACTCCTTCGTGGAGATTACAAACCCTTGGTTAATAACTAGTTTTTAGTTCAAGATAATTATATTAATTTGTTTGGCAATTGGGAGAACCGTCTACTCACATAAGTGAGACTACGGCCCTTTGGTCTAAAACCGGACACCGAAATTCCAACAATCTTCTAAGTGTATTATACATTTGATATATGTTTTGACGATTGTTTTGTTGACTTGATTTTGTTAAGACATGATGGGTGACATGGCTGTCATGGATTTGCTACCGTTTAAAAAATTGGATGGTTTAGCAAGCATCTCGTTTGTCATATGGCAACGAGAGGTGAAGAAGATTTTGACGTCCTTAAAGGTGGACTACATACTTCTTGAGGGGGCTCCCGGGCCGCCAGGAATTGGTCCTATCTTGGGCCATAATGGGTTGATGAGGACCCGACTACAAACGCAGTGGAGTGTTGATAACTACACTTGTAGAGGAATCATTCTCAAGAGCATGTCGCCGTACATGTTGGATATCTATCATGACTTTGAGTCCGCAAAGGATCTTTGGGATGCCTTGGAATTTGAATATCATGGAACGATGTATGAGACTGCATTCTTCAGGTATGTCATGGAAGATGTACGTCCCATGTCCTCTCAATTTGAGGAGATGAAGGAGATGTTGGCACGTATGGACAAGTATGGAAAGGAGTTAGATGAGTCTACGAAAGTGGGTATTATCATCCGGAAGATCCCTCCATCATGGGTTGATTTCAAGCGCACCATGTTGTTGTTTGAGATCGGAGGATTATCCATGAAGGATTTGGAAATATATTTCAAGCAATGGGAGAAAATTCTCTCAAAAGTTCCCAAGGAAGAGAATCCATAAAGGATAATCTTGTAATGTTTGATATTAAGTATATGTAAAGGGCTTCAGGTTTATATGCTTTGTAAGTATCTTACTATGTTAAAACTATGTATAGGCTTCGGCCTTAGTTTGTAATGCCTTATCAATATTAATAAAGAATTGTGTGTGTTTTCGATTTTACACTTGTGTCAAGATCGAATGGAAGCATGGTTGTTTGTCATATTTATGAATGTTTGAAAGCTTAGTTCGATTGCACATTCTACTGTTGAATGTCAAATGGTAAAACACTCAAACATGATCCTTTTTGATAAGGAAATAAGTCTTATCAATTATTTATTGAAAGCCAAAGAAATAGCTATGGCATTGGGCTAGATAAACAAGTCAAGATATGCGCAAACTTATGTTGAGGCATTAAGTGTTGACATGGACTTGTTGTCCAAAAAGGGGTAAGTGGAACACTAAATAAGGCTCGTGACATGCCTTGTGAATAAGCGAGTGTCAAGCCCAAGAAATGGCTAAAGCGGGTTGAGTAAAGACGCACGCAAGTGCCCGCCTTGGCTATCTCATGCTGCGCAAATGACAAGGCAAACCATGGTCCTAAGGTGTGTCAAAATACCTAAGGAAAGACAAGCCAAAAGTGACTCATCGAAGTCTCTTGGATTGGCTATGTCAAGGCCCAAGCCATATTGGCTAAGGGCTAACTATTGGTTGGAAAAGACTTGAGCAAACTATGTTACTCGGCCAGTTCTTGATAATGAATCGGGTGACTCGACCGGAACATGACACTGAAGGGAGCAACCCGACTGGCTACTTCAGGCAACTCGACTGTTTATAACCGCCACGTGGTCGACTTGATGGTCTTGTCAGTCGACGCAACTGGACATAGCTTTTATGAAACCGTCGAGTAACCGCCAAGCAGTTGACTTGATTGGTTTGTCGGGCGGCTCGACCGACACTATTTATAACACGCTGGCTTGCGTTTTGTTAACCATTCGACCCGACTAGGACAGCGGCCAACCTAAATGGTCTTGACAGGGACTTGTGATTCTTAGGAATTACTAAAGTGATCGGCTCGATTGGTTCTATGATCGGCTCGATCGGTCCTTGTAATCGTACGATCGATTCATGCAATATATATGTGTGTTCATGCCTTTATACAAACGACTTTTCTTGAAATTCCTTGGAGTCATGGGACTTGTAGAAGGCTGATATGAACATGAGTAAAACGTTTGGATGATTAAAACGTCGAGTGTGAATTCGTTAAAAGAACGGAATACTCAAAGAGGCATAGAGGTTTGGTGGCGTTCAAACCTAATATGTTGACTTCGGCTAAAACCCTGAAAAGTCATGTTATGCATTAAAGACATTTTGGCCAAAGTCTAAATAAGACTAAGACATGATTGAACGGAATCATAAAGTTGGCTAAAAGGTCAAACATCCGTCATTCGATTGCCTAGTACCAAGGGCAAGTACGAACATGACCATATATGATTTCCGTTGATCAAGTGTTCTTAAAAGAAGGTAAGATATCTAAACGAGAATATGATATCTCGAGATGTTACCTTTATGGATTTGAAAGAGATTAATTGACTTTGGATTATATGTAAACCTTCGGGTCATACAAAAGGAAATTCTATGAGGAAACTGAAAGTCGATGGACTCACTAGAGTCGAATTGTTGACTATGGTGACACATGAATGCCTACGAGGCACATTATCATTTATAATTGTTGAAATAACTATGGGGGGCTGATCGAATTTGGACAAACGTTATGGAACAAAGAGGATGACTCGTTCTGGATATCCAACAAAATTTTGAAAAAGGACAAATACATAAGGCATGTCATTTCAAAGTTATATATTCTCATATAAGTACTCTCCCTACCCCATGGCAATGGCAACAAAGTGAAAATGATCAAAGTTGTTGGTTAAATCGATTTAAGATAAATCGAGCCAATTGGTGTGTCAATAGCAAGTTAAATTGTACCACACAAGGTAATATCTCTTGCTTATGTTTAGACAACATGATGATTTTGACAGTAGTCAAAACGTGTGAATCTAAATGATTCTATACTTCTAAAGTTTTGATAAAAGACTTGATAATTTCATGACTTTTGGAAATGGGTTTCGGACTAATTCCAATGATGGTCATTATACTCCGATAAAGTATATCCATGATTCAAGTGAAAGATCTCATTGTCAACACATGACATGATCAGTTATGAGACTTGAAAGTACTCATATATCAGAGTTGAAAGCTTGTTGTCGACACACGACAAGAGCATTCTTTCGGACATTGTCTTGAATCTATCATGACAATGCCATGACTTGGTGGTTAAAAGTCCTTTTGGCCTAAGTCCCGATTTCCTAGAAAATCTATTTCTTTGAAATAGTGGTTTTTTGGCTTGGCATGAAGTCAAGGATGTTATGAAAATCGAAACATCTTGGTGTTGAGACATAGTTTGGTTTTAGAACTATTAGACTCAACATATAGCGTCGGTGGTTTGTTGAGAATTCACAAACTTGGACGAAAGACTAACCAAGATCTTGGCTTGTTATTTAGTACACAAGATAGCCAAGGGGATGGGTTACAACCTACTAGTTTAACCTCTCGTCGTGGGACACCCAATTCGCTTATGGCCAAAAGTTATGTGGAAAGCCCATTCCGAGAAGTTAGCGAACTCAAAGTTCCATCCAAGGGAGTTCGGTCCTACAAACTAAGGAAAGCTTGAGAGAATTCTCTTAACGACTTCTTTGAGAAATTGCGAGTGTAGGCGCAAGATTAAAAGAAAGTCGGCTACGTGAACGTGAAGTGTCAAGGCTTCTTCAAGGGAGTATGTGGTTGACTCGCCTACGCGTTCATTAGAGGATTAGGACACAATAGCCTTTAAATGTGTCAATTGTTAGTAAGGAATGTAAACTCACATGTACTTTGCCTTCATGTACTTAAACAAGTTGAATGGTTCAATCCGTTAGGACACCATGATTCTTTTGTACAGAATGTGCATTTGTACTAAATCAATAAATTCAATTGAAAGATATTTGTGATTATGTGTAGAGTTTTGTTTATTAATTTGCCTAAATTAAGTTTCATGACTTTGCTCAAATGGGGGAGGAATGTTGGAGATTTGTGCTAAGTCTCAACGGAACCATTGAGCTTGTTGTCGAGACAAGGTGCAATAAGTTACTCACATGTGTGTCACGATGGTATGGGTTGCGGGAGGCAAGCCAAGTGACCGGCACTTAGAGTAACTAGTGATTACGGGGTAAAAGTATGGAAGCTAATTAAATTAAACTAAACAAAAGGACATGGCTATCACGGCTATGTTGAAAGTTAGTTTAGTTGAGCCTCATGACTATCATGGGACATTGTCTTGACTCAGTCATGACAATGCCATTACTTGGCAAGAGCGTTATTGGCATTGCCAACGTCTAGGCCATTTTGCGGCAGAAATTGAGAGCCCGACGCTTTGTGTTTTTGGGACACATTATGGAGCGTTCTTTCGGGCATTCCTCATTATATTAGCTCAAGAAAGTTGTTACAAAGTTTGAGAGATATCCAAGCACAAATGTCCATTGAGCTCCAAGAAGCTAGCTAGAAGCTAGCTAGTGAGCTGCTCGATGAGCTAAGCTAGTTTGTGCTAAGCTCATGTGTATTAGTTGACCTTGGAGCTTCACCTAACTATAATGAGTTAGTCAAAGCTCATTGATGAGAAAAAAGTCGGGCCGAAAAAGCTAGCTAAAATTTGGGCTTTTTGATGGCCCAATTGAGTTGGGCTTGGGCCTTGGGCTTGGGCCAAAAAGTGGTTATGTAACCCTAACTTCTCTCAACCGCCAATAACCGTTTGTAACCGCTCTCAACCGCTTTAGTGGCGGTTATTCTCCCCAAAACCGTGGCCCCCTATGCCTATAAAAGGGAGAGCCATTTGCACTTGATTGGACATTCGTTTTTGCAACAATAAAGCTTCTAGTTCCACTGTATTGACATTGGATAGGCCTTCTTATAAGCTTGTTTGCAAAACTCGAAAGACCAGTATAGTTCCTTTGTATTGACAAAGGATAGGCATCCATCTTAGTTTGGTTTTGTATTGACAAAACCTAGGAATATCCTTTCTACAAAGTAAGACAAGTAAGTCTCTTACTTAGTCTTTGTAACGTGTAACGTTTTATCCCACTAAGGTATTTGGATATTCCCGGTGTAGGGGAGAATACACTTAGAAGGAAAATTCATTTATGAATGACTCATTACATTATCCAAGTCAATGGTTTTAACATATAACAACCAGTTTATAAGACGTGTAATTGAACTTAACTTCTATTAGAGTTTTGTCTACTCCTTTTTGGAGATTACAAACTCTTGCTTGAGTTTTGTCTACTCCTTTGGAGACTACAAACTCTTGATTGAGTTTTGTCTATTCCTTTTTGGAGATTACAAACTCTTGGTTGAGTTTTGTCTACTCCTTTGGAGACTACAAACTCTTGATTGGGTTTTGTCTACTCCTTTGCGGAGATTACAAACTCTTGGTTGGGTTTTGTCTACTCCTTCGTGGAGATTACAAACCCTTGGTTAATAACTAGTTTTTAGTTCAAGATAATTATATTAATTTGTTTGGCAATTGGGAGAACCGTCTACTCACATAAGTGAGACTACGGCCCTTTGGTCTAAAACCGGACACCGAAATTCCAACAATCTTCTAAGTGTATTTTATACATTTGATATATGTTTTGACGATTGTTTTGTTGACTTGATTTTGTTAAGACATGATGGGTGACATGGCTGTCATGGATTTGCTACCGTCAAAAAAATTGGATGGTTTTGCAAGCATCTCTTTTGTCATATGGCAACGAGAGGTGAAGAAGATTTTGACGTCCTTAAAGGTGGACTACATACTTCTTGAGGGGGCTCCCGGGCCGCCAGGAATTGGTCCTATCTTGGGCCATAATGGGTTGATGAGGACCCGACTACAAACGCAGTGGAGTGTTGATAACTACACTTGTAGAGGAATCATTCTCAAGAGCATGTCGCCGTACATGTTGGATATCTATCATGACTTTGAGTCCGCAAAGGATCTTTGGGATGCCTTGGAATTTGAATATCATGGAACGATGTATGAGACTGCATTCTTCAGGTATGTCATGGAAGATGTACGTCCCATGTCCTCTCAATTTGAGGAGATGAAGGAGATGTTGGCACGTATGGACAAGTATGGAAAGGAGTTGGATGAGTCTACGAAAGTGGGTATTATCATCCGGAAGATCCCTCCATCATGGGTTGATTTCAAGCGCACCATGTTGTTGTTTGAGATCGGAGGATTATCCATGAAGGATTTGGAAATATATTTCAAGCAATGGGAGAAAATTCTCTCAAAAGTTCCCAAGGAAGAGAATCCATAAAGGATAATCTTGTAATGTTTGATATTAAGTATATGTAAAGGGCTTCAGGTTTATATGCTTTGTAAGTATCTTACTATGTTAAAACTATGTATAGGCTTCGGCCTTAGTTTGTAATGCCTTATCAATATTAATAAAGAATTGTGTGTGTTTTCGATTTTACACTTGTGTCAAGATCGAATGGAAGCATGGTTGTTTGTCATATTTATGAATGTTTGAAAGCTTAGTTCGATTGCACATTCTACTGTTGAATGTCAAATGGTAAAACACTCAAACATGATCCTTTTTGATAAGGAAATAAGTCTTATCAATTATTTATTGAAAGCCAAAGAAATAGCTATGGCATTGGGCTAGATAAACAAGTCAAGATATGCGCAAACTTATGTTGAGGCATTAAGTGTTGACATGGACTTGTTGTCCAAAAAGGGGTAAGTGGAACACTAAATAAGGCTCGTGACATGCCTTGTGAATAAGCGAGTGTCAAGCCCAAGAAATGGCTAAAGCGGGTTGAGTAAAGACGCACGCAAGTGCCCGCCTTGGCTATCTCATGCTGCGCAAATGACAAGGCAAACCATGGTCCTAAGGTGTGTCAAAATACCTAAGGAAAGACAAGCCAAAAGTGACTCATCGAAGTCTCTTGGATTGGCTATGTCAAGGCCCAAGCCATATTGGCTAAGGGCTAACTATTGGTTGGAAAAGACTTGAGCAAACTATGTTACTCGGCCAGTTCTTGATAATGAATCGGGTGACTCGACCGGAACATGACACTGAAGGGAGCAACCCGACTGGCTACTTCAGGCAACTCGACTGTTTATAACCGCCACGTGGTCGACTTGATGGTCTTGTCAGTCGACGCAACTGGACATAGCTTTTATGAAACCGTCGAGTAACCGCCAAGCAGTTGACTTGATTGGTTTGTCGGGCGGCTCGACCGACACTATTTATAACACGCTGGCTTGCGTTTTGTTAACCATTCGACCCGACTAGGACAGCGGCCAACCTAAATGGTCTTGACAGGGACTTGTGATTCTTAGGAATTACTAAAGTGATCGGCTCGATTGGTTCTATGATCGGCTCGATCGGTCCTTGTAATCGTACGATCGATTCATGCAATATATATGTGTGTTCATGCCTTTATACAAACGACTTTTCTTGAAATTCCTTGGAGTCATGGGACTTGTAGAAGGCTGATATGAACATGAGTAAAACGTTTGGATGATTAAAACGTCGAGTGTGAATTCGTTAAAAGAACGGAATACTCAAAGAGGCATAGAGGTTTGGTGGCGTTCAAACCTAATATGTTGACTTCGGCTAAAACCCTGAAAAGTCATGTTATGCATTAAAGACATTTTGGCCAAAGTCTAAATAAGACTAAGACATGATTGAACGGAATCATAAAGTTGGCTAAAAGGTCAAACATCCGTCATTCGATTGCCTAGTACCAAGGGCAAGTACGAACATGACCATATATGATTTCCGTTGATCAAGTGTTCTTAAAAGAAGGTAAGATATCTAAACGAGAATATGATATCTCGAGATGTTACCTTTATGGATTTGAAAGAGATTAATTGACTTTGGATTATATGTAAACCTTCGGGTCATACAAAAGGAAATTCTATGAGGAAACTGAAAGTCGATGGACTCACTAATGTCGAATTGTTGACTATGGTGACACATGAATGCCTACAAGGCACATGATCATTTATAATTGTTGAAATAGCTATGGGGGGCTGATCGAATTTGGACAAGCGTTATGGAACAAAGAGGATGGCTCGTTCTGGATATCCAACAAATTTTTGAAAAAGGACAACTACATAAGGTATGTCATTTCAAAGTTATATATTCTCATATAAGTACTCTCCCTACCCCATGGCAATGGCAACAAAGTGAAAATGATCAAAGTTGTTGGTTAAATCGGTTTAAGATAAATTGAGCCAATTGGTGTGTCAATAGCAAGTTAAATTGTACCACACAAGGTAATATCTCTTGCTTATGTTTAGACAACATGATGATTTTGACAGTAGTCAAAACGTGTGAATCTAAATGATTCTATACTTCTAAAGTTTTGATAAAAGACTTGATAATTTCATGACTTTTGGAAATGGGTTTCGGACTAATTCCAATGATGGTCATTATACTCCGATAAAGTATATCCATGATTCAAGTGAAAGATCTCATTGTCAACACATGACATGATCAGTTATGAGACTTGAAAGTACTCATATATCAGAGTTGAAAGCTTGTTGTCGACACACGACAGGAGCGTTCTTTCGGACATTGTCTTGAATCTATCATGACAATGCCATGACTTGGTGGTTAAAAGTCCTTTTGGCCTAAGTCCCGATTTCCTAGAAAATCTATTTCTTTGAAATAGTGGTTTTTTGGCTTGGCATGAAGTCAAGGATGTTATGAAAATCGAAACATCTTGGTGTTGAGACATAGTTTGGTTTTAGAACTATTAGACTCAACATATAGCGTCGGTGGTTTGTTGAGAATTCACAAACTTGGACGAAAGACTAACCAAGATCTTGGCTTGTTATTTAGTACACAAGATAGCCAAGGGGATGGGTTACAACCTACTAGTTTAACCTCTCGTCGTGGGACACCCAATTCGCTTATGGCCAAAAGCTATAGCCGAATTCAATGTGGAAAGCCCATTCCGAGAAGTTAGCGAACTCAAAGTTCCATCCAAGGGAGTTCGGTCCTACAAACTAAGGAAAGCTTGAGAGAATTCTCTTAACGACTTCTTTGAGAAATTGCGAGTGTAGGCGCAAGATTAAAAGAAAGTCGGCTACGTGAACGTGAAGTGTCAAGGCTTCTTCAAGGGAGTATGTGGTTGACTCGCCTGCGCGTTCATTAGAGGATTAGGACACAATAGCCTTTAAATGTGTCAATTGTTAGTAAGGAATGTAAACTCACATGTACTTTGCCTTCATGTACTTAGACAAGTTGAATGGTTCAATCCGTTAGGACACCATGATTCTTTTGTACAGAATGTGCATTTGTACTAAATCAATAAATTCAATCGAAAGATATTTGTGATTATGTGTAGAGTTTTGTTTATTAATTTGCCTAAATTAAGTTTCATGACTTTGCTCAAATGGGGGAGGAATGTTGGAGATTTGTGCTAAGTCTCAACGGAACCATTGAGCTTGTTGTCGAGACAAGGTGCAATAAGTTACTCACATGTGTGTCACGATGGTATGGGTTGCGGGAGGCAAGCCAAGTGACCGGCACTTAGAGTAACTAGTGATTACGGGGTAAAAGTATGGAAGCTAATTAAATTAAACTAAACAAAAGGACATGGCTATCACGGCTATGTTGAAAGTTAGTTTAGTTGAGCCTCATGACTATCATGGGACATTGTCTTGACTCAGTCATGACAATGCCATTACTTGGCAAGAGCGTTATTGGCCTTGTCAATGCCTAGGCCATTTTGCGACAGAAATTGAGAGCCCGACGCTTTGTGTTTTTGGGACACATTATGGAGCATTCTTTCGGGCATTCCTCATTATATTAGCTCAAGAAAGTTGTTACAAAGTTTGAGAGATATCCAAGCACAAATGTCCATTGAGCTCCAAGAAGCTAGCTAGAAGCTAGCTAGTGAGCTGCTCGATGAGCTAAGCTAGTTTGAGCTAAGCTCATGTGTATTAGTTGACCTTGGAGCTTCACCTAGCTATAATGAGTTAGTCAAAGCTCATTGATGAGAAAAAAGTCGGGCCGAAAAAGCTAGCTGAAATTTGGGCTTTTTGATGGCCCAATTGAGTTGGGCTTGGGCCAAAAAGTGGTTATGTAACCCTAACTTCTCTCAACCGCCAATAACCGTTTGTAACCGCTCTCAACCGCTTTAGTGGCGGTTATTCTCCCCAAAAACGTGGCCCCCTATGCCTATAAAAGGGAGAGCCATTTGCACTTGATTGGATACATTCGTTTTTGCAACAATAAAGCTTTTAGTTCCATTGTATTGACATTGGATAGGCCTTCTTATAAGCTTGTTTGCAAAACTCGAAAGACCAGTATAGTTCCTTTGTATTGACAAAGGATAGGCATCCATCTTAGTTTGGTTTTGTATTGACAAAACCTAGGAATACCCTTTCTACAAAGTAAGACAAGTAAGTCTCTTACTTAGTCTTTGTAACGTGTAACGTTTTATCCCACTAAGGTCTTTGGATATTCCCGGTGTAGGGGAGAATACACTTAGAAGGAAAACTCATTTATGAATGACTCATTACATTATCCAAGTCAATGGTTTTAACATATAACAACCGGTTTATAAGGCGTGCAATTGAACTTAACTTCTATTAGAGTTTTGTCTACTCCTTTTCGGAGATTACAAACTCTTGGTTGAGTTTTGTCTACTCCTTTGGAGATTACAAACTCTTGATTGGGTTTTGTCTACTCCTTTGTGGAGATTACAAACCCTTGGTTAATAATTTGTTTTAGTTCAAGATAATTATATTAAATTGATTGGCAATTGGGAGAACCGTCTACTCACATAAGTGAGACTACGACCCTTTGGTGTAAAACCGGATACCGAAATTCCAACAATCTTCTAAGTGTATCATACATTTGATATATGTTTTGCATACATATGTATTTGCATAATTTAGGGTGTGGTTTTGACGATTGTTTTGTTGACTTGATTTTGTTAAGACATGATGGGTGACATGGCTGTCATGGATTTGCTACCGTCCAAAAAAATTGGATGGTTTTGCAAGCATCTCTTTTGTCATATGGCAACGAGAGGTGAAGAAGATTTTGACGTCCTTAAAGGTGGACTACATACTTCTTGAGGGGGCTCCCGGGCCGCCAGGAATTGGTCCTATCTTGGGCCATAATGGGTTGATGAGGACCCGACTACAAACGCAGTGGAGTGTTGATAACTACACTTGTAGAGGAATCATTCTCAAGAGCATGTCGCCGTACATGTTGGATATCTATCATGACTTTGAGTCCGCAAAGGATCTTTGGGATGCCTTGGAATTTGAATATCATGGAACGATGTATGAGACTGCATTCTTCAGGTATGTCATGGAAGATGTACGTCCCATGTCCTCTCAATTTGAGGAGATGAAGGAGATGTTGGCACGTATGGACAAGTATGGAAAGGAGTTGGATGAGTCTACGAAAGTGGGTATTATCATCCGGAAGATCCCTCCATCATGGGTTGATTTCAAGCGCACCATGTTGTTGTTTGAGATTGGAGGATTATCCATGAAGGATTTGGGAATATACTTCAAGCAATGGGAGAAAATTCTCTCAAAAGTTCCCAAGGAAGAGAATCCATAAAGGATGATCTTGTAATGTTTGATATTAAGTATATGTAAAGGGCTTCAGGTTTATATGCTTTGTAAGTATCTTACTATGTTAAAACTATGTATAGGCTTCGGCCATAGTTTATAATGCCTTATCAATATTAATAAAGAATTGTGTGTGTTTTCGATTTTACACTTGTGTCAAGATCGAATGGAAGCATGGTTGTTTGTCATATTTATGAATGTTTGAGAGCTTAGTTCGATTGCACATTCTACTGTTGAATGTCAAATGGTAAAACACTCAAACATGATCCTTTTTGACAAGGAAATAAGTCTTATCAATTATTTATTGAAAGCCAAAGAAATGGCTATGGCATTGGGCTAGATAAACAAGTCAAGATATGCGCAAACTTATGTTGAGGCATTAAGTGTTGACATGGACTTGTTGTCCAAAAAGGGGGTAAGTGGAACACTAAATAAGGCTCGTGACATGCCTTGTGAATAAGCGAGTGTCAAGCCCAAGAAATGGCTAAAGCGGGTTGAGTAAAGGCGCATGCAAGTGCCCGTCTTGGCTATGTCATGCAGCGCAAATGACAAGGCAAACCATGGTCCTAAGGTGTGTCAAAATACCTAAGGAAAGGCAAGCCAGAAGTGACTCATCGAAGTCTCTTGGATTGGCTATGTCAAGGCCCAAGCCATATTGGCTAAGGGCTAACTATTGGTTGGAAAAGACTTGAGCAAACAATGTTACTCGACCAGTTCTTGATAATGAATCGGGTGACTCGACCGGAACATGACACTGAAGGGAGCGACCCGACTGGCTACTTCAGGCAACTCGACTGTTTATAACCGCCACGTGGTCGACTTGATGGTCTTGTCAGTCGACGCAACTGGACATAGCTTTTATGAAACCGTCGAGTAACCGCCAAGCAGTTGACTTGATTGGTTTGTCGGGCGGCTCGACCGACACTATTTATAACACGCTGGCTTGCGTTTTGTTAACCATTCGACCCGACTAGGACAGCGGCCAACCTAAATGGTCTTGACAGGGACTTGTGATTCTTAGGAATTACTAAAGTGATCGGCTCGATTGGTTCTATGATCGGCTCGATCGGTCCTTGTAATCGTACGATCGATTCATGCAATATATATGTGTGTTCATGCCTTTATACAAACGACTTTTCTTGAAATTCCTTGGAGTCATGGGACTTGTAGAAGGCTGATATGAACATGAGTAAAACGTTTGGATGATTAAAACGTCGAGTGTGAATTCGTTAAAAGAACGGAATACTCAAAGAGGCATAGAGGTTTGGTGGCGTTCAAACCTAATATGTTGACTTCGGCTAAAACCCTGAAAAGTCATGTTATGCATTAAAGACATTTTGGCCAAAGTCTAAATAAGACTAAGACATGATTGAACGGAATCATAAAGTTGGCTAAAAGGTCAAACATCCGTCATTCGATTGCCTAGTACCAAGGGCAAGTACGAACATGACCATATATGATTTCCGTTGATCAAGTGTTCTTAAAAGAAGGTAAGATATCTAAACGAGAATATGATATCTCGAGATGTTACCTTTATGGATTTGAAAGAGATTAATTGACTTTGGATTATATGTAAACCTTCGGGTCATACAAAAGGAAATTCTATGAGGAAACTGAAAGTCGATGGACTCACTAGAGTCGAATTGTTGACTATGGTGACACATGAATGCCTACGAGGCACATTATCATTTATAATTGTTGAAATAACTATGGGGGGCTGATCGAATTTGGACAAACGTTATGGAACAAAGAGGATGACTCGTTCTGGATATCCAACAAAATTTTGAAAAAGGACAAATACATAAGGCATGTCATTTCAAAGTTATATATTCTCATATAAGTACTCTCCCTACCCCATGGCAATGGCAACAAAGTGAAAATGATCAAAGTTGTTGGTTAAATCGATTTAAGATAAATCGAGCCAATTGGTGTGTCAATAGCAAGTTAAATTGTACCACACAAGGTAATATCTCTTGCTTATGTTTAGACAACATGATGATTTTGACAGTAGTCAAAACGTGTGAATCTAAATGATTCTATACTTCTAAAGTTTTGATAAAAGACTTGATAATTTCATGACTTTTGGAAATGGGTTTCGGACTAATTCCAATGATGGTCATTATACTCCGATAAAGTATATCCATGATTCAAGTGAAAGATCTCATTGTCAACACATGACATGATCAGTTATGAGACTTGAAAGTACTCATATATCAGAGTTGAAAGCTTGTTGTCGACACACGACAAGAGCATTCTTTCGGACATTGTCTTGAATCTATCATGACAATGCCATGACTTGGTGGTTAAAAGTCCTTTTGGCCTAAGTCCCGATTTCCTAGAAAATCTATTTCTTTGAAATAGTGGTTTTTTGGCTTGGCATGAAGTCAAGGATGTTATGAAAATCGAAACATCTTGGTGTTGAGACATAGTTTGGTTTTAGAACTATTAGACTCAACATATAGCGTCGGTGGTTTGTTGAGAATTCACAAACTTGGACGAAAGACTAACCAAGATCTTGGCTTGTTATTTAGTACACAAGATAGCCAAGGGGATGGGTTACAACCTACTAGTTTAACCTCTCGTCGTGGGACACCCAATTCGCTTATGGCCAAAAGCTATAGCCGAATTCAATGTGGAAAGCCCATTCCGAGAAGTTAGCGAACTCAAAGTTCCATCCAAGGGAGTTCGGTCCTACAAACTAAGGAAAGCTTGAGAGAATTCTCTTAACGACTTCTTTGAGAAATTGCGAGTGTAGGCGCAAGATTAAAAGAAAGTCGGCTACGTGAACGTGAAGTGTCAAGGCTTCTTCAAGGGAGTATGTGGTTGACTCGCCTACGTGTTCATTAGAGGATTAGGACACAATAGCCTTTAAATGTGTCAATTGTTAGTAAGGAATGTAAACTCACATGTACTTTGCCTTCATGTACTTAGACAAGTTGAATGGTTCAATCCGTTAGGACACCATGATTCTTTTGTACAGAATGTGCATTTGTACTAAATCAATAAATTCAATCGAAAGATATTTGTGATTATGTGTAGAGTTTTGTTTATTAATTTGCCTAAATTAAGTTTCACGACTTTGCTCAAATGGGGGAGGAATGTTGGAGATTTGTGCTAAGTCTCAACGGAACCATTGAGCTTGTTGTCGAGACAAGGTGCAATAAGTTACTCACATGTGTGTCACGATGGTATGGGTTGCGGGAGGCAAGCCAAGTGACCGGCACTTAGAGTAACTAGTGATTACGGGGTAAAAGTATGGAAGCTAATTAAATTAAACTAAACAAAAGGACATGGCTATCACGGCTATGTTGAAAGTTAGTTTAGTTGAGCCTCATGACTATCATGGGACATTGTCTTGACTCAGTCATGACAATGCCATTACTTGGCAAGAGCGTTATTGGCATTGCCAACGTCTAGGCCATTTTGCGGCAAAAATTGAGAGCCCGACGCTTTGTGTTTTTGGGACACATTATGGAGCGTTCTTTCGGGCATTCCTCATTATATTAGCTCAAGAAAGTTGTTACAAAGTTTGAGAGATATCCAAGCACAAATGTCCATTGAGCTCCAAGAAGCTAGCTAGAAGCTAGCTAGTGAGCTGCTCGATGAGCTAAGCTAGTTTGAGCTAAGCTCATGTGTATTAGTTGACCTTGGAGCTTCACCTAGCTATAATGAGTTAGTCAAAGCTCATTGATGAGAAAAAAGTCGGGCCGAAAAAGCTAGCTGAAATTTGGGCTTTTTGATGGCCCAATTGAGTTGGGCTTGGGCCTTGGGCTTGGGCCAAAAAGTGGTTATGTAACCCTAACTTCTCTCAACCGCCAATAACCGTTTGTAACCGCTCTCAACCGCTTTAGTGGCGGTTATTCTCCCCAAAACCGTGGCCCCCTATGCCTATAAAAGGGAGAGCCATTTGCACTTGATTGGACATTCGTTTTTGCAACAATAAAGCTTCTAGTTCCACTGTATTGACATTGGATAGGCCTTCTTATAAGCTTGTTTGCAAAACTCGAAAGACCAGTATAGTTCCTTTGTATTGACAAAGGATAGGCATCCATCTTAGTTTGGTTTTGTATTGACAAAACCTAGGAATATCCTTTCTACAAAGTAAGACAAGTAAGTCTCTTACTTAGTCTTTGTAACGTGTAACGTTTTATCCCACTAAGGTATTTGGATATTCCCGGTGTAGGGGAGAATACACTTAGAAGGAAAATTCATTTATGAATAACTCATTACATTATCCAAGTCAATGGTTTTAACATATAACAACCAGTTTATAAGACGTGTAATTGAACTTAACTTCTATTAGAGTTTTGTCTACTCCTTTTTGGAGATTACAAACTCTTGCTTGAGTTTTGTCTACTCCTTTGGAGACTACAAACTCTTGATTGAGTTTTGTCTATTCCTTTTTGGAGATTACAAACTCTTGGTTGAGTTTTGTCTACTCCTTTGGAGACTACAAACTCTTGATTGGGTTTTGTCTACTCCTTTGCGGAGATTACAAACTCTTGGTTGGGTTTTGTCTACTCCTTCGTGGAGATTACAAACCCTTGGTTAATAACTAGTTTTTAGTTCAAGATAATTATATTAATTTGTTTGGCAATTGGGAGAACCGTCTACTCACATAAGTGAGACTACGGCCCTTTGGTCTAAAACCGGACACCGAAATTCCAACAATCTTCTAAGTGTATTATACATTTGATATATGTTTTGACGATTGTTTTGTTGACTTGATTTTGTTAAGACATGATGGGTGACATGGCTGTCATGGATTTGCTACCGTTTAAAAAATTGGATGGTTTAGCAAGCATCTCGTTTGTCATATGGCAACGAGAGGTGAAGAAGATTTTGACGTCCTTAAAGGTGGACTACATACTTCTTGAGGGGGCTCCCGGGCCGCCAGGAATTGGTCCTATCTTGGGCCATAATGGGTTGATGAGGACCCGACTACAAACGCAGTGGAGTGTTGATAACTACACTTGTAGAGGAATCATTCTCAAGAGCATGTCGCCGTACATGTTGGATATCTATCATGACTTTGAGTCCGCAAAGGATCTTTGGGATGCCTTGGAATTTGAATATCATGGAACGATGTATGAGACTGCATTCTTCAGGTATGTCATGGAAGATGTACGTCCCATGTCCTCTCAATTTGAGGAGATGAAGGAGATGTTGGCACGTATGGACAAGTATGGAAAGGAGTTAGATGAGTCTACGAAAGTGGGTATTATCATCCGGAAGATCCCTCCATCATGGGTTGATTTCAAGCGCACCATGTTGTTGTTTGAGATCGGAGGATTATCCATGAAGGATTTGGAAATATATTTCAAGCAATGGGAGAAAATTCTCTCAAAAGTTCCCAAGGAAGAGAATCCATAAAGGATAATCTTGTAATGTTTGATATTAAGTATATGTAAAGGGCTTCAGGTTTATATGCTTTGTAAGTATCTTACTATGTTAAAACTATGTATAGGCTTCGGCCTTAGTTTGTAATGCCTTATCAATATTAATAAAGAATTGTGTGTGTTTTCGATTTTACACTTGTGTCAAGATCGAATGGAAGCATGGTTGTTTGTCATATTTATGAATGTTTGAAAGCTTAGTTCGATTGCACATTCTACTGTTGAATGTCAAATGGTAAAACACTCAAACATGATCCTTTTTGATAAGGAAATAAGTCTTATCAATTATTTATTGAAAGCCAAAGAAATAGCTATGGCATTGGGCTAGATAAACAAGTCAAGATATGCGCAAACTTATGTTGAGGCATTAAGTGTTGACATGGACTTGTTGTCCAAAAAGGGGTAAGTGGAACACTAAATAAGGCTCGTGACATGCCTTGTGAATAAGCGAGTGTCAAGCCCAAGAAATGGCTAAAGCGGGTTGAGTAAAGACGCACGCAAGTGCCCGCCTTGGCTATCTCATGCTGCGCAAATGACAAGGCAAACCATGGTCCTAAGGTGTGTCAAAATACCTAAGGAAAGACAAGCCAAAAGTGACTCATCGAAGTCTCTTGGATTGGCTATGTCAAGGCCCAAGCCATATTGGCTAAGGGCTAACTATTGGTTGGAAAAGACTTGAGCAAACTATGTTACTCGGCCAGTTCTTGATAATGAATCGGGTGACTCGACCGGAACATGACACTGAAGGGAGCAACCCGACTGGCTACTTCAGGCAACTCGACTGTTTATAACCGCCACGTGGTCGACTTGATGGTCTTGTCAGTCGACGCAACTGGACATAGCTTTTATGAAACCGTCGAGTAACCGCCAAGCAGTTGACTTGATTGGTTTGTCGGGCGGCTCGACCGACACTATTTATAACACGCTGGCTTGCGTTTTGTTAACCATTCGACCCGACTAGGACAGCGGCCAACCTAAATGGTCTTGACAGGGACTTGTGATTCTTAGGAATTACTAAAGTGATCGGCTCGATTGGTTCTATGATCGGCTCGATCGGTCCTTGTAATCGTACGATCGATTCATGCAATATATATGTGTGTTCATGCCTTTATACAAACGACTTTTCTTGAAATTCCTTGGAGTCATGGGACTTGTAGAAGGCTGATATGAACATGAGTAAAACGTTTGGATGATTAAAACGTCGAGTGTGAATTCGTTAAAAGAACGGAATACTCAAAGAGGCATAGAGGTTTGGTGGCGTTCAAACCTAATATGTTGACTTCGGCTAAAACCCTGAAAAGTCATGTTATGCATTAAAGACATTTTGGCCAAAGTCTAAATAAGACTAAGACATGATTGAACGGAATCATAAAGTTGGCTAAAAGGTCAAACATCCGTCATTCGATTGCCTAGTACCAAGGGCAAGTACGAACATGACCATATATGATTTCCGTTGATCAAGTGTTCTTAAAAGAAGGTAAGATATCTAAACGAGAATATGATATCTCGAGATGTTACCTTTATGGATTTGAAAGAGATTAATTGACTTTGGATTATATGTAAACCTTCGGGTCATACAAAAGGAAATTCTATGAGGAAACTGAAAGTCGATGGACTCACTAGAGTCGAATTGTTGACTATGGTGACACATGAATGCCTACGAGGCACATTATCATTTATAATTGTTGAAATAACTATGGGGGGCTGATCGAATTTGGACAAACGTTATGGAACAAAGAGGATGACTCGTTCTGGATATCCAACAAAATTTTGAAAAAGGACAAATACATAAGGCATGTCATTTCAAAGTTATATATTCTCATATAAGTACTCTCCCTACCCCATGGCAATGGCAACAAAGTGAAAATGATCAAAGTTGTTGGTTAAATCGATTTAAGATAAATCGAGCCAATTGGTGTGTCAATAGCAAGTTAAATTGTACCACACAAGGTAATATCTCTTGCTTATGTTTAGACAACATGATGATTTTGACAGTAGTCAAAACGTGTGAATCTAAATGATTCTATACTTCTAAAGTTTTGATAAAAGACTTGATAATTTCATGACTTTTGGAAATGGGTTTCGGACTAATTCCAATGATGGTCATTATACTCCGATAAAGTATATCCATGATTCAAGTGAAAGATCTCATTGTCAACACATGACATGATCAGTTATGAGACTTGAAAGTACTCATATATCAGAGTTGAAAGCTTGTTGTCGACACACGACAAGAGCATTCTTTCGGACATTGTCTTGAATCTATCATGACAATGCCATGACTTGGTGGTTAAAAGTCCTTTTGGCCTAAGTCCCGATTTCCTAGAAAATCTATTTCTTTGAAATAGTGGTTTTTTGGCTTGGCATGAAGTCAAGGATGTTATGAAAATCGAAACATCTTGGTGTTGAGACATAGTTTGGTTTTAGAACTATTAGACTCAACATATAGCGTCGGTGGTTTGTTGAGAATTCACAAACTTGGACGAAAGACTAACCAAGATCTTGGCTTGTTATTTAGTACACAAGATAGCCAAGGGGATGGGTTACAACCTACTAGTTTAACCTCTCGTCGTGGGACACCCAATTCGCTTATGGCCAAAAGCTATAGCCGAATTCAATGTGGAAAGCCCATTCCGAGAAGTTAGCGAACTCAAAGTTCCATCCAAGGGAGTTCGGTCCTACAAACTAAGGAAAGCTTGAGAGAATTCTCTTAACGACTTCTTTGAGAAATTGCGAGTGTAGGCGCAAGATTAAAAGAAAGTCGGCTACGTGAACGTGAAGTGTCAAGGCTTCTTCAAGGGAGTATGTGGTTGACTCGCCTACGCGTTCATTAGAGGATTAGGACACAATAGCCTTTAAATGTGTCAATTGTTAGTAAGGAATGTAAACTCACATGTACTTTGCCTTCATGTACTTAAACAAGTTGAATGGTTCAATCCGTTAGGACACCATGATTCTTTTGTACAGAATGTGCATTTGTACTAAATCAATAAATTCAATTGAAAGATATTTGTGATTATGTGTAGAGTTTTGTTTATTAATTTGCCTAAATTAAGTTTCATGACTTTGCTCAAATGGGGGAGGAATGTTGGAGATTTGTGCTAAGTCTCAACGGAACCATTGAGCTTGTTGTCGAGACAAGGTGCAATAAGTTACTCACATGTGTGTCACGATGGTATGGGTTGCGGGAGGCAAGCCAAGTGACCGGCACTTAGAGTAACTAGTGATTACGGGGTAAAAGTATGGAAGCTAATTAAATTAAACTAAACAAAAGGACATGGCTATCACGGCTATGTTGAAAGTTAGTTTAGTTGAGCCTCATGACTATCATGGGACATTGTCTTGACTCAGTCATGACAATGCCATTACTTGGCAAGAGCGTTATTGGCATTGCCAACGTCTAGGCCATTTTGCGGCAGAAATTGAGAGCCCGACGCTTTGTGTTTTTGGGACACATTATGGAGCGTTCTTTCGGGCATTCCTCATTATATTAGCTCAAGAAAGTTGTTACAAAGTTTGAGAGATATCCAAGCACAAATGTCCATTGAGCTCCAAGAAGCTAGCTAGAAGCTAGCTAGTGAGCTGCTCGATGAGCTAAGCTAGTTTGAGCTAAGCTCATGTGTATTAGTTGACCTTGGAGCTTCACCTAACTATAATGAGTTAGTCAAAGCTCATTGATGAGAAAAAAGTCGGGCCGAAAAAGCTAGCTAAAATTTGGGCTTTTTGATGGCCCAATTGAGTTGGGCTTGGGCCTTGGGCTTGGGCCAAAAAGTGGTTATGTAACCCTAACTTCTCTCAACCGCCAATAACCGTTTGTAACCGCTCTCAACCGCTTTAGTGGCGGTTATTCTCCCCAAAACCGTGGCCCCCTATGCCTATAAAAGGGAGAGCCATTTGCACTTGATTGGACATTCGTTTTTGCAACAATAAAGCTTCTAGTTCCACTGTATTGACATTGGATAGGCCTTCTTATAAGCTTGTTTGCAAAACTCGAAAGACCAGTATAGTTCCTTTGTATTGACAAAGGATAGGCATCCATCTTAGTTTGGTTTTGTATTGACAAAACCTAGGAATATCCTTTCTACAAAGTAAGACAAGTAAGTCTCTTACTTAGTCTTTGTAACGTGTAACGTTTTATCCCACTAAGGTATTTGGATATTCCCGGTGTAGGGGAGAATACACTTAGAAGGAAAATTCATTTATGAATGACTCATTACATTATCCAAGTCAATGGTTTTAACATATAACAACCAGTTTATAAGACGTGTAATTGAACTTAACTTCTATTAGAGTTTTGTCTACTCCTTTTTGGAGATTACAAACTCTTGCTTGAGTTTTGTCTACTCCTTTGGAGACTACAAACTCTTGATTGAGTTTTGTCTATTCCTTTTTGGAGATTACAAACTCTTGGTTGAGTTTTGTCTACTCCTTTGGAGACTACAAACTCTTGATTGGGTTTTGTCTACTCCTTTGCGGAGATTACAAACTCTTGGTTGGGTTTTGTCTACTCCTTCGTGGAGATTACAAACCCTTGGTTAATAACTAGTTTTTAGTTCAAGATAATTATATTAATTTGTTTGGCAATTGGGAGAACCGTCTACTCACATAAGTGAGACTACGGCCCTTTGGTCTAAAACCGGACACCGAAATTCCAACATGCTGAATGTTCGCAAAACTGAGCTCTTTTGGCCTTCATGTGATGGGTCGAAAGTTAGAGATGGACTTTTTCCACATGACATTGCAAGGCCGGCGTTGGGGGTTAAGTTGCTAGGCGGGGCAGTGAGTAGAGATGAAGAGTTTGTTAGAGAGCTTGTCATGAAGAGAGCTGTTAAGGCGGTTGAGTTGATGCATCTTCTTCCATAGTTGAGGGATCCTCAGAGTGAGCTTCTTCTGCTTCTTTCTTGTATGGGTGTTGCTAAGATGTATTTTGGCCTGAGGACTTGTCATCCAGAGCATTGGGAGAGTGCATCAACTTATTTTGATGTTGAGCTTCGTAGATCAGTCGAGTATATTGTTTGTGGGGGCCGTTTTTTGGAGATCTTCAGTGGTGACTTGCTTCTTTGCCTATTCGATTTGGGGGGCTTGGTTTATATTCTGCTATGGAGACGTCTTCCTTTGCTTTTGTTGCCTCTAGGGCCCAGTCTTGGGAGCTCCAAGACCATATTTTGCGGGACAGTGGAGTTGTAGAAATGGGCTATGAGTTTTATGGAGCTTTGGGTAATCTTCAGACTTCTATTCCTGGTTTCGATCTTTCTGTCTTTATTGTCAAAAACACTGTCCCCCCTAAACCCCAACACGCTTTGGCGAGTGCTCTTTTCGGTAAGACCATGCAGGAGGTGGAAGTTACTTTTGATTTGACCCTTAGACAAAAAGCGGTTTTCAAGTGTCTTCAATCCACACATAGCCAAGATTTTCTTCTTGCCATACCCATTGATGGACTTGGGCAATGTATGTCCCCGATTGAGTATCGTTCGGTTCTTAAGTATCGCCTTATGATTCCTGTATACCTAGTTGATGAGATTTGTCCTATGCCCAATTGTCGGAGGATTCTAGATTCTTTTGGGGAGCATGCGGTTCATTGTAAAGAGCTTTCTAGATTCAAATATAGGCATAATTTGGTCTGTGATGTGTTGTGTGATGTGTTTAGGAGGGT
Organism: Fagopyrum esculentum; assembly: GCA_033239045.1. Lineage (NCBI taxonomy): Eukaryota > Viridiplantae > Streptophyta > Magnoliopsida > Caryophyllales > Polygonaceae > Fagopyrum > Fagopyrum esculentum. The sequence goes on along the minus strand of BSUD01000006.1, from coordinate 12,949,774 downwards.
GGGGGTCTCGGTTAAGAAGAAGGCGCCTGTGTCCTTCTTGATTGACCCACGTGAGGGGAGATCCACATTGAGTCCGGCGGATGTCTTGGTGTTTGGATGGGCGATTGGAAAGCATGCTTGCATCGATCTGACTGGAGTTTCCCACTTGTTTCTTTGGGTAGTGGGCCTTTTGTGGTGAGTAAGGCGGCGCTTAATGCGGCTTCTGCTAAGGTGGCCAAACATGAGAAAGCTTGTATTGAAAATCAACATGTGTTTCTTCCGTTCGCTTTTGACACCTTTGGTTTCCTTGCGCCCGATGCTATTGAAATTCTCAAGAGGGTGCAACGGGTTTTGCATGGCAACGTTATGTCTCCTAGGTCTCATGATGTTGTTTTTAGGAGGATCGGATTCGCTATCCAGAAAGGATTGGCGGCCTAACTTGTTGCACGTCTTCCTTCTAGTTCGATGTAAACTTTACCTACTTTAAAATAATGTAGTATTAAGCAGGTACTTTTTGTTTTTTTGTAGACAAACTAGGCCCCTCTTATTTATTAATAAAGATTTAATGAAAAAGTTAATTAGTAATTTGAATTTATGGGCAATATGCTCTCCCTCCCGCCCTTGCTTATATCAGGTGGGCTAATTGAACTTGTGTATTTGTCTAGTAGATACATAGTATTAATACACAATTTTCTGTTACATAATATTGATACAAAATTTCTCTTACATAATGTGAATACATGATTTCTAATTACACAATATTAAGCTAAATTTCGACCCCCTAATTTATGTATTGTGTCCTTGTGTATTGTCTAGTCGATACATAATATTAATAAACAAATAGTCCGTCATTTACACAATTTCGTCATCTTTCCATTACACAAGCCCGATCATTTGTTTACATAAGGTTGAGTTACCCAAGCTCAAATGAGTTGCACATAACCAAAAGTCCGTCATTTACACATGGTTGAATTACACAAGCTCAAACGAGTTGCACAAGCCCAAAAATCCCTCATTTACCAAATTCCGTCATTTTTCAATTACACAAGATTGGTCCTTTGTTTCCATAAAGTTTAGTTTCACAAGCCCAGAAGTCCGTCATGCATTTACACAATGTCGAGTTACACAAGTTCAAGCTCATCGAGTTACACAAGCCCAAAAGTCCGTCGAATGCACAATTAAACGGTTGAGACATTTTGTGTGATTATTAAATTAAATCATATCTTGTAGTTATTCTTTTAAGTACAAATTTACAAATTCTAAAGATATGGACCATTCATGTAACTATGTAAGTACAAAGTATAGACGTTCTTTTATAATTTACTCAAATTTAAGAAAAAAAACTAATTAACATAATGCTATTGAAAAAACCCTAATTATCCTAATTACCGTAATTAAAGATTCTCTCAAAATATATTGTTAATGTGCTCAGTGCGGAGATCTTGCACCATGAAATACAGTCATTGTAAAAAAAATAAAAAAACACTATCATTGCACCTTGAAAGTATGAAGCATAGCCATATCATCCTTATCCTTGCAAGCAATGAGAAATAAAAAAAATTGAAGATCAAAACAAAAGTGATCAGTTCGACAGGAGGATAACATAGTGAAGGGAAAAAAAAAGAGTAGAAAGATTACAGGGAGTGAGAAATTGATTGGCAGTTCAGACGAAGGCAAGGTTTTGGCCGGCACGAGGCTCATCTATTGGCGGCGACGGGACGAGTCTACTACGACGACGGGGCGAGTCTACTGCGGCGACGGTTCCGGCAGCGCATTGTTCTTCTCTCGCTTATCTCCGTGTAATACTCTTCTTCGCCAACTGCAGGGCGCCGGCCGGTGCGAGGCTCGTCTACCGGCGGCGAAGATACTTTGGGCTTCAACCGGTCGACGAAAGGGGAAGGAGATGCAGAGATCCGCTTGAGGCTCGACGGTTTTAGTTTCTTGTCTGGTTTTAGGGTTTCGTATAACTAGATCCGAATCGTGAAAGTTATAGGATTTTTATTTTGCGGTTTCCCCTTATGCCCTTTAGTTAATTATTTTTGTAATTTAAAATTTCAGGCAAAAAATAGAGGGGACTAGTTAGTATATGTGAAACAAAAAGTGCCTTACTAGCTAAATTTTCTCAAAAATTTTTTAATAGCCGATATCCAGGAATATATAGTGATCTGGGACTATCCGGATATCCGACGATGCGGAACTATTTGGAGGTTTGGGTCTATCCGACGATCCGAGATGATCCGATGATCCGTAAATATCCGAATATCTGATGATATGCAAATATCCGGTGATCCATGAGTATCCGGATTTCCGGGATTATCCGGATATCCAAAAATATATTTTTTTAATCCGGGTATTGTCGATATCCGGATGCCTAAAACTTGATCCGTATTTGATCCGGTGATCCCGAAAAATCCCCGGGTCAAATCGGATCGGACCGGATCAATACGAGTACTAAAATATAGGGTTTTCGGATTGAGTCAACGTATTTTTTGGACCAAATCGACAATCGGCTTGGTTTTACCCACCACTAGGTACAACATCATAACTTTTCTAGGGTTTAAGGAATAAAACCCTCCTTGCATACATAATTTTTGAATGGAGTTGAACCTTATGCTCCCATTCAACATTTTCAAGGCTATATCTACATAATTTTTATCAAGGGCTTCAACAAACTCCCCGATCTCATTCTCACTGCCTACACGAGTTGAAAGATCAACAATAAACTCTCTGTCTATGCGGACACATAAGATCTTCCACACATCATGGAGTATGATAGTCACATCTCCTTGTGGTATGCATAAACTATTCATTTTTGGAAGTCGCCCCTCGAGAAATGCACTTATCAATGGACTGTTGATGTACTCGTGCATGCAATCCTATAATTGTACTATGTCAACGGTTGATAAGCATGCTTGTTTCCACTTTTGCAAATAATGGATCTTTATTGACCTACTAAAATACCTCAATTTGCATAAGGCTACAAAACACACAAAAATAAACTATTACAACAATATGACAATACAAAACACATTTATTTAATAAATAATAATTACATTGATGCATGTATATTGAAATCGAGCTATACGAGCATATAAAATCAACAATTTTGAGTTTTTTTTGTCCACGAAGTGATGCCCCATCTAACTTTGGGAAACAACGGTCAACTGATCTAGATGTGTCATTCGTTCATTATGATACCGGCGAGACGAAGATCCTCCACCTCTTTCTGTATGTGAAGGAACTACTTGCTTATCATGTACAATTATTGGGAACGTTACGCACGAGCTTTAACATGATCTTGAGAATCATATAGAACATGGTTCGTAGAACCTACAACACCTCTACTAACATAATGAGGTATCACGAAGACACATGATCTTCAACAAAATTTTCTTCCACATGGTCTTCATTAGAATTTTCCTCCCAATGTGAAAGATCTTTTTTTCACGTTGAGATCTGACATGGAGGAGGGTTTTTTTACGATTGGACCTGACTTAAAAACTAGTTTTCACATGATTAGAGGAATATGAGAGTATTGCAAAGTTAACATGTCTTCATCATAAACCCAAACCACCTAATAGACGAACTGAACTGATACAGAGACCTTCGGTGAAACCACAACCACGCATAACACGCTCTTGGACCACTTTGGTGATTTTTGTTTCCATGACGAAAACCACTTATGGGCAATAAATCCAAGACCAGTCCTAAAGAGCACGATCTGTATGGACATTGCCCAGGCCCATACAATTTCAACTAAATATTTTCATCGATCTCACGAACATAGTAGAAGACCATGTTCGTTACTTTTGTTGTTCCGAGGACAAGGGTATCCTTTGGGCGTTTGTCTGATGAGTCTTGATTGACAGATGACTCATAAAAGGGTACACCAACTCCAAATGAACCAAGTCAATTTTATGTTTGGTACCCAAGGTTGGGGTCTCCCTAACATGAACCTTCATCCGATACTTCTTTGGAGTGGACTTAGTAGCGTTGGAGAACCAAAGCCAACTCCATTTTCACTAATTGATGGCCCAAATGGTGGTTTGAGAGGAGATTGTATTGTGCTTATAAGTGAAGAACCATTCTTTTTCCTGGGCCAAAGTATGTTGATGACGACGTAGACGATGATAAATGGGAGATGTCCGCAACCATGTCCTAAAGGGAAATGAATAACCAAGTATAGTTTTAGGGGAGGGGATTCCTTATGAAGATGTCTGAGGAGGCCACAACCGTAGCAGAAACATGGAAAACATTCATACAAAAGGCCAACATGGATTATTTCTCCGTCAACATTACACACAACGGTAAAAGGGAAAATGGATATCAACTTCCACTTTGAAACGTAGGGTGCCATTAATACCAAAGAAGTTTGTAGGATCAAAGCCTTTGAATATGCTGATAGAGGTTGCAATTTATCTAGAAGTTTCTAGGGTGCAACAGAGAAGGGGCAGACTGTAACCAGTTATATATAAAATCTCATGATGAAATGTCATTCCTCACATCCTAAACCGTCAAGTCGGAACATGGTGACCAGGGAAATTGGAAAGTGGTTGTTAGCATGAAATATGACGATATTTTAGGCACTTGTTTTAGTTGTTTTTCCCTCTTTATAGTGTTCTTATATATATGTGTTTGAAGCAATTGTGAGCTAGTTCACTCACTTTGTCGACATAGAGATCTACACTAGCTACTTTGTGTTTTTAGGTGAATAAAGCTTGGATTGGAGCAAAATAAGGAAGGAAAGGAGTGTTTGATCACATTTGATGGCAAGAAGATGCATTGGAGAGGCTAAGGAAGGAGCATGGATGAAGGATGTCACGAGACTAAGGCAAAAACAAGGATTTGGAAGAACCACGCCCAAAAATACGGTCGTGAAAGAGGATTTGAGGAACCGCGCTCTAAACCACGGCCATGGATTTGGCAACATGAATGTGGACGTGAGTTTGGAGCACTCCAGAGAGTTACACGGTCTAAATTATGGTCGTGGAAATCATATGGCACCGTAATCTGGTTCCACGCCCTAAACCACGGTTGTGGAAAGTTGTACTTGGCCGTGATTTTGGTGATTTTGTGACGTGTCATATTTTGCCACGTCAACCACATCATTGGGCTTTCTCATAACCCTACCTCGCCTTATAAAAAGGCTGGAGAAGAGAGTTTTCGGGAGGTTCGCTTACCGTCGCTTACTTTCGCACACGGACGCTTAGCAACCACTGAGAGATTCGCTTGAGGATTGAAGATTTGTGAAGGACGTAATTTCGGAGATTGTGTGCTTTGGATATTCTAGGGTTTTCATTTGAGGACGGATTAACATCCCCTTCTTTGTGACTTATCTAGATCTTTGTGAGGTTTTTGTTCCTATTCTTCTAGATTCATAAACATATTACCTTTGTGTTTGGATTTCGAGATTGACTTTAAGTTTTATTTTAGTTTTTAAGGGTTTCATCTTTTATTCTTCTTAATTTAAATATTGATATCATGATGATGATTGTTGGCTAAAACCCTTTAGCAATTCTAAGGTGAAGGGTTGATAGTTGTGGCTTAGATGATGATAGATCGATCGTAATTTGATTGGACCTTGAGAGTTAGAGAAATATCGTCGACACCCTAAATCACGGTCTGTTCTTGGTTTCCATGGCCGTTGTTCAAGGTCTAGCCGTGATTTCCCCTGCTTTACGAACTTTGCTTTTGCTTTGATCCAAAGTTAAAGATTAGCTTTAACCTAGCATTGGCTTGCCTTTCCTAGGTAGTAGTGAGACTCAACATCCTCTATTTCGGTTTTGAGTGTTATAACCTTAACCGTTTTGGCTTGTCTTTGATTCCTTGGGTTTGGGCATGAGTATTTGAGATTAATTCTTACCTTTAGATTCTTTCTATACTGCAACCTCAACAACCTTTATAGATAGAGTCTTTGGGTTAGACATATAAGGTTTTGGAACTTCATCGTACATCACCTTACTTTAGTATACTTTTGCAATTCTCAACTCTGTCCTTATATATATATAGTATATCTTGAATCGATTGCCACAATTAGATACTTGGATCTTTAGGATTGTTGTTTTCTCCAATATTTGCAAAGCTTCTACAATCTTACTTGCTCAATTACTTGAAACTGGTTTTGTTTCACCAATTTCCTGAGTTCGATACTTTGGAATACTTGCTGATCTACGCCGATCCGTACACTGCGGGTTCGCTTGCTTTTATTCTAGTTTTATAAATTAAAACTTATTTGCACGCACGTTTAGGGACGAACAGTGGCCTTTATGGCTGTTGCATTAAAGTACTTGGTAGTGAGAAATTTAGCCGTCAGACTTAAAGCATGTTGTGCACAAGATTGGGTACTAGCGGTTACCGCCGTGCTAAGTAATGGATGAAGAAAATGATTCTTCTATATTGATTTCATTAGAGAGTTTGTTACAATATATAAAGGTAAGCAAGCAATAAGGAACAAACAAGTGTCATGGTATATCATTCATCCTATTGGGTTGATGGACATTGCTCGTAATGGGCCTATTATCCCCCCTCGATCCTAGCTGAATTAAGTTCAGTTTGGAGCGTAATTGAGCAAAGCGGGCTATAGGAAGGGGCTTAGTAAGGATGTCTGCAATATGATCTCTGGTGGACAGAAAGGCAACTCGTAGAGATTTGCTCTGAACCCTTTCTCTCACAAAATGATAGTCGATGGAAATGTTCTTGATTCGGTGATGAAGAATAGGGTTCATTGCAAGATATGTGGCACCAAGGTTGTCATACTAGAGTATAGGGGGTTGAGCAATCGAGATACCCAACTCGACTAAGAGTGTCTGATTCCACATGGTTATCACATGTGGCATGAGCAAGAGCTCGATATTTTGCCTTTGTTGATGACCTAGAAATAATCTCTTGCTTATTAGATTGCCAAGATATTAAGTTGGAGCCTATGTAGACACAATAGGCACTAGTAAATCTTCTATCTGATTAATCCCCATCCCAGTCTGAGTATGAGAAATCAGATATTAGAAAGTTGGATTATGAGGAAATATGAAATTGGAGATTTGATGTGGAGTTGAGGTATCTCAAAATTCATTTGTCACCTTGTCAATTATCTTGTATTGGTGAATGCATTAATTGACAGACTTTGCTTACGATAAAAGGAATTGTCTACTCTTGTGAAAGCAAGATATTGAAGGTTGCCCACCACACTCCTGTAGATAGTAGAATCTGGAAGCACTTCTTCAGTGAGGGAAGATCGCGGGCTTGAAGTAGCCATTGGTGTGGCAATGGACTTGGCTTTCTGCATATTGGTCTTGGCGACAAGATCTTTGTTGTATTGAGTTTGTGACAAATTGAATCCAGTTTTGTCTCTAGTTACTTGGATCCCCAAAAAATAGTGCAAATCTCCAAGATCTTTGACAAGAAGTTTAGCAACAAGTGACTTGATTAACTAGCATGTAAGAAAATCAAAAGATGTAGCCACAAACAAATCATCTACATACACTAAAATGAAAATAGATTGGTTTCCATGGCGATATGAGAACAAAGATGTATCAGCAAGAGACGGTGTGAAGCCAAGAGAGAGTAAGATGTCACTTAGTTTGCCAAACCAAGCTCTAGGAACCTGTTTAAGGCCATGAAGGGATTTCATTAGCTTATACACATGATTGGAAGATTGATGGTTGTTGAACGAAGACATCTTCAGTTAGGTCCCCGTGAAGGAAGGCATTATGAATATCGAGTTTCCGGACAACCCAGTGTTTGGAGGAGGCTATGGATAGGAGAAGTCTAATGGTAGTTGATTTGGTAACATGGCTAAAGGTCTTAGAGTAACCTACACCTTCAAGTTGATGGAATTCCTTGACTACCAGGCGGGCTTTCCTTTTTTCAAATTTTCCATTAGAGTGTTGTTTAGTATTGAACACCCATTTGGCATCAAACACATTGGATTGAATAAGAGGTTGAACAAGGGAACAAGTGTTCGTTTAAAGTAGAGAATTGAATTCATTGCTCATAACCTCTCTCCACTTTGGGAATTTAGAAGCCTTAGTGTAATTTAGTGGTTCATCAGGTATGATGGCAGAAAGAGAGCAAGAGAACCAAGGAATGGTGCCATCATGGCGGATGAGAGATTTAGTTATGTTATTTCGAAAACGAGTTGTCATTTGGTGAGGAAAGAAAGAGGGAGGTGGAATTGGTGTGAGATCAGGTAAGGTGTGTTAGGCCGGCCTAGAGGAAAGATCTTATGGATTGAATGAAGGTTGAGGGGATAAGAAAGACGGATAGTGACATTGGGCCTGTGTTGAGGCCAACAAATTGGGCTCATAGAAAGGGAAGACGGGTAGTGTAATATGAGTGGGAGTGAGTGTAATAGAAGGATCTTTTGTGGAAGAATTGAAAAATGGGAAGTGTGACTCATGAAATAAAACATCCCTAGAGATGTAATATTTAAGATTGGCCCAATCATAGCAAATATACCCTTGTGATGAGAAGCATAGACTAGAAATATGGTGGGTGTAGAGCGAAAGTTAAGCTTATTTTTGTTGTATGGCCTAAGGTTTGGAAATGCAAGGCATCCAAACACTTTGAGGAAATCATATTCCGGAGTTGTATGAAAAAGGAGTTTAAAGGGAGTTTTTTCATTTAAAATTGGTGTAGGAGTTCGATTGATGAGATAAGTGGCGGTCTGAAAGGCAAAATCCCAATATTGAAGTGGGAGACAAGAGTGTTTAAGAAGGGTAAGACCCATATCCACAATGCGACGATGGCGGGTTTCAATACTTCCGTTTTGTTGATAGGAATAGGGACATGTGAGCCTATGAAGAATGCCATTGTCTTGAAGAAATGGTAGGATATGTTTGAATTCGGTACCACCATCCATTTGAATAGCTTTTATGGTTGTGGAGAATTGATTTGTGACAAGTTTGATGAAGGTGGTAAGGATAGAAGTGACTTGAGATTTATTTTTCAAAGAAAATAACCAAATGAATTTTGATGAGAAAGTTGATGAGATGACCCCAAACATCTACAAACAAAAGTTCAATTGGGTTAGTGGATCTAGAGGTGCAGGCCGGATGAGAAAGATGATGGGCCTTGGCCCAAGAGCATGAAGTGCATGGGAAAGAAGCTGATGGGCCTTGTTCATCATGGGCCGTAAGACTGATCTTGTGGCGGAGAAATTGAAGGGTGATCCGTTTTGAAGGATGGCCAAGGCGGTAATGCCAAATTGATGTGGTGGTCGACGGAGGAGAAAGAGAAGTGGTGACGAGGGCATTGTTGGTTGTCGGAAAACGATACAAGCCTCCTTCAACGGGTCCCCGAAGAAGAGCCTCTTTTGTCTTGAAATCCTTCACAATGAAACAATCGGCATGAAATTCAAAGAAGACAACATTATCTCGACAAAATTGATTGACGGAGAGAAGAATTTTTGAAATTGCAGAAGTATGAAGTATATGAGGAAGATTGAAGGTGCGATTTGAGAAAGTAAAAGAAGATGAACCATGCTGTACTATGGGAATGGTAGACCCATTGCCAAGGTAAACACAATATGTACCATCTTAGGGTAGAGAATCAAAGCGTAGATAAGTTGCATCCGTCGTGTGATGGGCCTGCATCGAGGATGGAGGTGGTGCGTGATACGCTTGATCAAAGCGATGCTAACACGAAAGAGCATTGTGCCCGGGCTTAAAACAGACTTGAAAGGTTGGGCGATTGTCTAACTGACTAGAGAAATTGGAAGATTGCGCACGACCTCAACCTTGTTGGGAAGAGGAGCGATTGTTGGAGTTGTAGTTGGGGTTGGATTGATAACATTGACCTTGATTGTTTCCTCTACCTTGAGCAGAATTGGAATTGTAGTTGGGTGAACGGCCACAACCTCTATTATTGTTGTTTCCCGATCGAGTGAAGTTTGCTTCTGAGGTGGTTTATATCTTATGAGCTGACATTGGAGGAGTAGGAAGTATAAGACTGGATTGATTTGTGAGGCGAGCTTCATGAACCAATAAGTAAGAGAGGATTTAATTTGGAGATGGTAAAATTGGTAAGGTGGAGAGGGGTGTGACAATGGAATCATACTCAGTTCCAAGGCCAACAAGGATGTAAGTGATAAATTCAGAGTCAGAAATGCCATGACCAGCTGAGGTGAGATTGGAGGCCATATTCTTGGCTTTGTGATAATAAGCATGAATGGAAATGTCTGATTTTTTGAGGGAAGCTAGTTGAAGGCGAGCATGAACAACTTGAACACTCGAGCGAGCAACAAAGGCCTCATGGAGGAGTGACCAGATCTGGAAGGATGATTTGCAGTCGAGGCCCTGTGCTAGAACCTCCTCATTAAGGCTAGCCATGAGGATGGCCATAACTAGTTGGTCTCTAGCTATACAGGAAGCATGAGCAGGATTTGGAGATGTCAATGCAGGGAGATGGACAAGGAAGATATTCATCAACAAAGTCAAACAAAGTTTGAGCACGAAGAAGGGATGAAACCTGTGCTTTCTAGAGCGGAAAATTTCCATGGGTTAGTTTATAGAGAGTAAATTTGTGAAAGAAGAAAAAATAAGAGGATGTGTGGCTTGTGGAAAGGTGGTCGGAGATGAGGATGAATCACCCCCCTCTGCTTGAGAAGAAAGAGAAAGCATTTTGAGGAAGATTAGTTGGACGTTTGTCCTTTTGGCTCTGATACTGTTCTAAGTAATGGATGAAGAAAATGATTCTTCTATATTGATTCATCATGGAGTTTGTTACATTATATAAAGGTAAGCAAGCAATAAGAAACATACAAATGTCCTAGTATATTATTCATCCTATTGCACTATTGGGCTGATGGACATTGCTCGTAATAAGCCTATTTTGTCGGGACGATGGGCTCCTCAAATTCATATAGGGAGAGAGGTCGAGGGGAAGAGAGACAAAGGTGTGTAGGTCAGCCATGATGAAGGGAAAATGTTAAAGTGTGGTAAGAGAAATCGAAGCTCGCCTAGGAACTCTCAGATGAGCAAAAAACCCCTAAAAAATGACCGAGGAATCGTTTCTCGGTATTTTCTCAATCTAATAGGACCGTCTCTCAACTTATTAAAGATTAAGAAATTGGGGAGAGACTTGGAGCGGAGAAAAGAAAAGACCGACAGGAAAAAATTGAAATGAAATCTGCAAACCCCTTTTCCTACCTTTTCGTTTTCTGGTCGAGCGAAACGGCCCGTTTCTGTTGGACCGTTTTTATTTCTCTAAGTAATTTCCCTGCCCAGTGCCCGGTAACATCACTCCAGTGAAACCCCAAAACCCTTTCAAAGCAAAACCTCTCTTCTAATCTGCGCGGCGCCCTTCTAGCCTGCCTGCTCTCCGGTGGCCGGAGCATCGTACGTCGAGATCGGTGTCTGGAACTTCGCAAGTCGGTTTCTCGATCCAGAACTGGCCTCGGCTTTACTTACAATTTGAATTTAGCAGAGAAATCAACAACAATGGGGAGTAGGTCGCTTGTGGGTATTGAGGTCCCCGTCATTGGTAGCTACTCTGTTAAGTGGGTTGAAGTTTCTATCCCTGCTTCGAATTCTGATATAGATGGATCAACACCGCCTATGGTCGCTCCACCGCCTATGGTCGACACCACCTCCTGTTCTGTCATTGGAAATGCTGCCAATTACCTGATTTGGTACATTTCTCCCTCTTTATCATTGTATGAATGCATAGTTCAGTTTGAAACCTAATGATCCTTCAATATAACAGGAAAATCCGAAAGAATCTGCCCAATGTCCTTGAGGTGTTGGAAGTTTGCGCTGAAAAAGAGTTTCCTCGGATTGGATTGCGTATCCATTTTCAAGAAGCTCTATTTCCTTTTGCTTGTATATGCCAAAATGAGGTACGTGGTGACCTAGTAGAATTTAATGTTGTGTGTGTCAGTGAAAATTGTTCCATACTATAAATATCATATTTTTTATCTATTCATTTGCAGATTGATGATGCTTCTCGCTATCCTTATCTGCTTTATGCATTGTCTGTCTCTGGTTTTGCTTATTGTTTCCGGCTTAAGCGTATCCCTGCTTATGCATCTTGTTCGGGGTTCTCCACCAATGAGTTTATCCAGCTTGATTTGCAAAATTATCCGACACATTCACCTATTTGTGCCGTGACTGCAATTGCTGGTTGTCTTGTTACCGGGAGAGAAGACGGATCCATAGCTTCTTACCGTATTGGTTTACTTGATCAAAATGCTCCAGGTGGGAGATGCATTACAACTGACTTTGTGACCCCTTGATTGTACATTGTGTATACTTTGGTATCCATCTGCTGAATTTCATCTTTTCTTGCTTGGCCTTTTAACTTTTAGGTTTCATGCAAGAGATGAGAGATGATGCAGGATTTGGTCGTTTGTGGGGTTTTATGTCAAGGTACTTACTAAAGATTATTGACAAGCCGTTCTACTGCCTTCTGTTGCTGGTAAAACTGATTCTACAGTAACTTCATGAAATAAAATCTAATATATTAATATGCGTCAATTTTATAGAAATAGGTTTGAATGGGCAAGAGATTACCTATTTCCATCCCCACCTAAATCCTTATCCTTCTGTTGTGGGAGGTTGTCAGTCTACTTAAAATTAAACTTGTGGGGATGGCTCTGACTCCCTGAGCATATCCTATATTAGATTTTATTTCATGTCCTATGAGATGATACATTTTGTTTGTTAAAATATATACTCATCAGGTATTGCATATTAATGTATTAAAGAGGACGGGAGATGGATAGGTCATATTTTCATATTAACCTTTTCAGTCAAACTTTGCTGGACTGCCCCCGCCCAATAGACTAGAGACTATTGATTATGCATTCAGCTTCTTGTAGCTTTGATTTCATACATGTGCTCTCTTATAAGGCTACACATTAGATGAAAATCTCAAGTGTTAATTAAATCTGATTGCAGGGGCAGTGTCGCAGGATCTGTGAAGGCTCTGAACATAGCCCATTTTTATGATAAAAAGATTGTTTTTGTTTTACATTCTGATGGGGCTCTTAAACTTTGGGATCTGTTCGGTGGTGCAAAGATTTTCTCTGTAAACATTCCAGGTATGTAGTAGGCGGTTAATAATATGTTAATTTGTAATAGGTGAAACACGTGTCACATTTGTAGGGGGGAGAGGACTAGGTTCCAATGGGAATATACATTCATTAATGAAATAAGATTTAGAAGTAAGATGAAAAAGTGCATAGTTCCCTCTTAGGTTCCATGCAAATTACGTGTCACATTTTTAGGGGGAGGGAGCTAGGTTCCAAGGGGAATATACATTCATTAATGAAATAAGATTTAGTAGTAAGATGAAAAAAGCGAGTAATCCCCTCTTAGATTCCATGCAAAAATTTCCAGTTGTCAAACACTCCTGACCGTTCACCCACACCCACACAAGATACATGACCAATGAAAATCCAAGAAAAGTCACCAAGGTCTTGAAATAGATAAAATAGTACTACATAATATTGTAAGTTTTGTGGATGATGGAAATGCGCTCTTCTACAACAATATTGCCATTTTTAACCTTCAATTCTTGTTCACAAATATTTGTGATTTTAGCTGTTTTTGTATTTAATTGTTAGTATTTGTTTTCAAGAAATAAAAATATAGAGTAATAATTGAGGAACATTATGTTTGCTAGTGCCTTAAAAATGTGCGAAAAATGGGATAATGACAGATATTATTGAATGAAGGGAGCAGAATCAAACTTTGTTCATGAGGAAGAAACTGGTAAATTTTACACACCATTGGTGATATCAATAGCTTATGTTGCTAACTAAAATGCCTAGTTAGAAAACTCAAGTTAACTAGATACTAAAAAATGTATACTGCCTGCATCTGGACCTATTTCCCTCACTTAATGTACATTTTTCACTGTTGATGTTCTTTTAGGAAGAATGACTCTTATCTGCATAAATTTGTTATTTCTGTAGCATCAGAACAAATTTAAGGGAATAGGCTTCCACCTCTTCCCTTCAAAAGAAAAATCTTGCCATTGTAATATCTGCTACCTTTGTCAGTTCACCTATCTATGCTTATTAGCAATAGGCAAATTGTGAAGAACCTCCCACCTCACTACTAGGAAAATCTTGTAGGTAATCCAAAAAATACATTTTCTACCATCTGCAAGCTACTTGAAAACAAAGACTTATCTCAAAATGTGCTTAGAAAGGGCTTCTATATTCTTGGATTGCACGTGACAGTCCTATGCTTTGTTTTCGTGTGGGAAAATAGATCATTTAGATGATGCATCAAACTTACCCTGCCATGGTTAAATTTGCATGTACTGGAATTTCATTTCCTATTTCTTATTTATTTTGATAACAGGTACAAGTTTTCAACATTTATGGGTTGGTGAAGCTAGCAAAGGTACCTACATAATTCCTTTGGCAATCTTATGCAAGGAGGATTTGGTATGTATCTTCAGTATCATACTTGGTTTATAAACTTTGCTTGATTACATGCTTAAGGGAAATATTTCTTCTAGTATTATTATTATTATTATTATTATTTGGCTCATGAACCAATTTGCTATTTGAGAATTCTAGGACTAATCTGTGTGCTGACCTGTTTTCAAGATCCAATATCCATGATTCAATTCCATAAATATTGATAATGCAATAAAGCTACATTTTTTTTTTATCAAGAGGGACTTGCCAACTTATAAAACAGTCTGTGCCCAAGCCCAAAATTCTTAACTCTCTTTCCAGAAGTATTGCTCCTTTTTTGCTCTGATAGGGCATCAAACTTCTGCTAGTTAACACTTAACACACATATTCTGTGGTTATTAGATCCTAAATTGTTCTTAGCATATTCATTACTGTATTTTTTCACATTGTTGATTCGAAGTTTATGATTCTGAAGGTTAGCAGCAAAAGGATCTGTATATGTAATCTGAATTTTGCACACAGAGACAAAATCACATTCTCTTTGGATTATTTGCCTTCTCAGGTAAGCTTGTTGCCATTTTTTTGCCTGGTTTGATTTCCTCCTCCCCCAGAATAATAGCCAGTAATTTCTTCTCTAACATTTTCAGGAACAACTTACTGATGTCAAACTTGCGTCAAATAAGATATGGATTTTGAAAGAAGATCAATTAATAGTGCAGGACTTGCTTCATCTAAACTCAAATGTGTAAGTTGCTCTGCTGGAAATCTTTAGTACTTATAGAAAGCAAACAATCAGAATCCAGCCCTAGCTGTTGTATCATGTGCTATTTTAGCGTTGTAGATATTAAATAATCGTATAAGTGTGTGCCATTGTCAACTTGATCACTTGCGTTGTTCTTTTCTATTATTGTCTTATTATCCCTTCTAGCTATCATTAAATTTGTTATTTTCCGAATTTAATCTTGTAAATTCCTAACAAAAGAATACTACACGTTTTTTTCCCCCCTTTCTATTTGTGGTTTTAAATTCCGTTATCAACGAATAGCATTCTTGGTCATGCTCTTGACTTCACTCTATTTCTAACAAATGGTTATTCTGACCACCACAGCCTGGACTCTGAAATGTAGTGCTTGTGTTGAAAAAAAGAACCTTAGTAGTAGGCAATATGTCTGCACCCTGATGTAACAAAGAGGAAGGTGGGAGAAAATGAGGAGGTTGACTTGGTGTATGCAGCTGTAAATAATGAAATCAAGGAAACATAAGTGATTGGATGGACTGGATCATAGAATAAATGAAGGAAAATTCATCCCTTTTCTTGAGATCTTGAAGGGTTGTGTCAACTGTCAAACTGAGTAAACTGACATTAGAAGGTTGTAGCTAATCCAACATATATGTCCTCATGTAGTTATATGTTGATATAATTGGGCATTTTCTCCTTATAAGTGTGTTACTAATTTTATTCTTTCCTCTAATTATCTTATTTAGCCCCTTCTTCTTATTGTATGTGCACTTTTTATCACTTTCTTAAAAAATCTTCTATAAAGTATTGTCTAATTTACATAGAAAGCGATGCTGAATATGCAATGCTCATACATTCTGCGCACTCAATAATCTAGGTATTAGTATTGCAGATTTTAGAGATTTTCCATCTTGGTGCATCTTGAGGTTCTCTGCTTTCTTACAAAATCTTGCCTATTCTTTTGCTTATGCAATTGTGGGATAAAGATACATCAAAGTGTATTATACCTCTTTTTGAGCAAGGACTATACAAAAGGAACCTATTTGTAAAGGGTACAAATTTTGGCTGCCAATGAATTTCTAAATATACTCTTAACGCCACAGCAGTCTAGCCCAAGGATCAGCCCTAAGCATATAAGTATCCTCCAAAGGCCGTGCTTCCAGTGACAATAGCGCAATGCTTGATACAGTTTTCACCCTTCAACTATATACCCTTATTCCAAATATTCTTAGTATGAACCAAAATAAACACTCGTCTTCTGTAAAGCATTTTGTCATAATTCTTGATTCAGTTTACAAACTCGTGATGCTTTGAATATATGCGCTTATTTATGTATGTGTCTCATTGGTCATTCTCTTGGTTTTAGGGATGGCCATTGTTATGCATTGCAGGAAGCTTTTGTGGAAGAGCAGTTGTTTCAAACTTCTGAGCGCTGCTTGGATGATCTTTTTCAGTTGACCTGCTCTATTTTCTCTTGTCAGAAGGTAGAATTATTGTTGATTTGTTGAAGTACGTGTATCTCTGCTATAACCTTTGGTTCTTAAGGTCATACTTGTTGAGTAGTCATCTGCAAAGTTGTTATTGTAAGCTACTTTAGCAGTCCTTATAGGAAGAACTTTGTATTTGGATAGGCATTAAGGGGGAATTCCCTTTTCTGATTTAAATTATGTATCCTTTAAAGTTCAATCTATATCTTTTTAAGTCTTTGCTCGTAATGTTTGGTCACACGTTCATCAGACTTTTTATTCTCGTCCATATTTCCTCTTCCGTGGTCCCCCATTACTTTACCTCAATATTCTCCAATTTTGTATCCACCTCTACCCCCTTTCCTGGCAAACTTATGCAACTTCTGTTTTAGGGAGTTTTTTACTTTGACGGGGATGCTTGTATGAACTGATTATTCAACATAATATGTTCTTCTCTGACATCTATTCCGAATAAGCATCTATTGTTAGATTTGGTCTTCGTTCTGACACTGTAACCTGGGTTTTGCAGGCTCAGACTGTGCCGTTTCTTTCATCCATTTTCTTACATAAGCTACTGCATCCTGGAGTGCATAATAGTTGTGTTCTACGCGAAGTCTTTGAACACTATGGAAAGTACTGGACTGATGCTGAATTTCAGGCTTTAACTGTTGATGGATTGAGAAAGGAGATTTTTTCATTGATTGAACGCGAGGTCTTATTTTTGTAACTGTCTTTTTCTTATACATTTACTAATAGATGAATAGATGTCCTCCAAGAGAATCTAATGGGGTTGTATATGTGATAGGCTATATCTGGGAGCCCATTATCAGTATTCAAATGCTGGAAAGATTTTTGCTCAAGATACTTCGAGTTCTGGCGTAAAAGAAATGCATCACGTGGTTTGATTGTTGATTCTCTGACTGGAGCTGTTGGTGTAATTAGGGATAACTCTCTATCACTATTTCGTAACTTAGAGAAAATTGAACTGGTTTCATATGGTATGCATATTGTGGCCATTTTTTCCCCTTGTCATATTGACAATTCTTTCACCTTGCGAATCTAATATCTGCATATGCTTGCAGGTAGTTTGATTACACTTGATGATTTTGCAAAGTTCGGGTTAGAAATACCTAATGATTTGGACTTTGAGCTTCTGCTCGAGGTGCTTCGTTGTAATCGGAATCTCAGTCAACGATTGGGGGGAGCTGTTTCACCTATATTATATGAGGCACTTGTCAGTTTGTCAGTTGTTCCATTTGATGATATTGTGCCAATCTTGCTGAAGATGCTTGAAAGTGGATGCAATTTTTCTGTAGCAGCACTGCAAGCGCCTGCAGTTGGAGCTGATATGGTTAGGCAGAAACAGATGTCAGAGAACAAGAATTTGAGAAGATTTTCAGTTGATATGCTATTATCTCTACAAGCTTTACACAGAAAAGCTAATGGATGGGGGAAGCTACTGGATGTTATTGAACGTTATATGCAATTTCTTGTACCTTTCACAGTTGAGGAGAACTTGAATTCAAATATTACCTCAAGTATCACCACGTCTGTTGTTGTTCAGGCTACATCTCAAGTTGCTAAAGCAATGTTTGAATCTGCCTTGGATATACTTTTATTCTTACGCTACCTTCTGAACACCAGTGGTCAAGTGAGTTCAGGATTTAATAATTTATGAATAGTATTTTACATCCTTCATGTTAACTATCTTGCAGTTGATTACTATCATACTGTGTACATAAATGTTCTGTTTGCATTTTGATTCTTACACGAAAGGAACATTATAATTAATTATAACTAAACTCAATTCTGATGTTTAGTTCACTTTCTGATTATTACTCTAGTCTTCTAACATTTTGTATTGTATATGAGTTTCATCTGTACAATAACAAAGTATAACTATGATGAAGTGTGTTTTTATTTATTGAATGAAGCTTTTCTCTCAGGGTTCAAATATTAATTAGATTGTCATATCTTAAATCACTCTGGCTATATATGTATTGAGGCTTCTTGCCTGTACGTGTTTATACCACAATGAGATCTATTGAACATTTAAACACACCTTGTTTGTGAGAAGCATTGTGCTTTGCCCAAGTGGATTCCGTGACATGGAAGATGGTAGCGGTAACACTTGAACACTTCAAATAACACAAGTGTAGTACTAATTTATTTTCTTAAGAGAAGTGCACCTCTTTTTTCTTTTTAATACTTGAATAATCGTAAGATTTAGAATAAACCTCCAAATGAAGTAATCTTAGATCATTCTTGATGAGAAGTTATAGTTCCTGAATTGAGCAGTTTTCTTTGATGGGAGACAGGTGGCCTAGATATACCAGTTTGTCAACCACTATATTTACCTCCTGGTGACTAATGATCACATATTTGTAGCTCGAGAACTGTGTCTTTCACAATAATGAAAACTTTGCATGGGATTATTCCATTCCAATGTATTTCTTGATTACAAGTATGATTTGAAGCCTTTATCATTTTTTTTTACAAATATGATTGAACCCTGAATTTTTTCTTGTGACAAATATGATTGAAGCCTATATCGTTTCCTTGTTACAAATGATAATTGTTACAGCTGATCTTTTGGCCACATAGATCATTTCTTCTTTATCATTCCTTGTTACAAATATGATTGAAGCGTTCCTTTTGATCCATTGAAGTATAATTTATATAAGTTTCTCACTAGCTTTTGCCTTTTTGATATCTGTATACTTGGGCTATCTTCTTCAACGGAACAGTTTGCTTTTCTCCCATCTCAATTTTTGGTGCAGTTGGAAATTGCTTATCTTTATTTCTTTTAATTATTTGTCCCGATAAAAAATATTTGGTTTCTTAGGTACAAGCAACCCCATCACAAATAGATGAAATTTAGTATTTTAGTTTTCATTTCTTATATCGACGAACTAGGTATTTTTCGAAGGTTCTCTTCTAACCTTTTGGTTTCTTGTAATTGTTTACAAAATCAATGGTATTTCAGATAGACAAGTGACCGTGCTTATTCAAGAATAGTTTGATAACAAGTGTCAAGAAACCTAGAAGTGAATCTTGCCTGCAATCTTAGACTGATTCCCTAGAAATAATAGATAACAAATAAGCACAAGAGAGAAAGGGTGTTTCATATCATTAATCAGCAAGATGTACCAG
>BSUD01000006.1:12908129-12929911 GCA_033239045.1 Fagopyrum esculentum | reverse complement strand
CCCTTAAAAAAGAAGATAGAAACTAACAATAGGAGGAGTGGAGAAAGAGATTAGAATTGAAAGTTGGACTGCAGATAAGCTTTATGTTTTACTTTATTGTGACAGTTTCCTTTGTTTGTCATCTGGTGTCTTATATTTATGTTTTACTTTGCCTGTGCAGATTCATTTGTTACAGCAGGAAACAACTAAAATCCAGTTTGAACTAATCCCTATGGTCTATGAAATTGTTATGGAGTGGCTAATCATCTATTTTGTTGCTACTACACCATCAGAATCTGGTTCCTTTGAGGATTTCAGTTCCCAGCTCTCCTCACTGCGACTAGGTATGTATTTCAGCACTTATTTTAAGAAATTTAATAGGTACACTTACTAAGATTTGCCTTCAGTTGATTAGTATTCTACATCCGATAAGCAAACTCTTCTCTGTAGTTATATCCTATTTCAGTCAATTGAAGAACTTCCTCAACATTTTCACAAATTCTAATGAATAATGAGTAAATGAAAATGCTATTATATTGAAAGATGCAGTTCTTGCTGCAGTGTCTTGGTTTAGCTCATAGGTTTATTGGTTGTGCTCCGTTATTTTCTTAGTTAGCCATTCTACCAGTTTCCTTATAAATTTAGTAATAATCTTGTCTTCTATGTGGGAATATCTTGGGTTTATCACTGTGACGGTGAGTTATCCTTAGTCTAGTCCCTTTTGACCCTTTTCCTACTCCCTATTTTCCATGTTTGCAAGATAATTGGGTTGTCCTTGTGCATTGAGAACACTTTGTTGTGCCACGTATGATGTGTGACATTTGGGGAAAACCTATTCATCATGTTATGGTTGCTGTGCTGGTTGAAGGTTAACTATGAAGAAAAAAAGTTGCAGAGAGGTTGGAACAGAATGCTTACTTGGTGTATTGGTAGGTGGGTGATGCCAGTTGGATTGCAGTGGAGCTGAGAGGGAGCAAGGGGGTGGGGAGTATTTTACTTTTATGATTAATATATGTGAAATCATTCAGATCTTCTTTTCATATTATGCACATGTTGAAAGTCAATAGTACTAATTGGGATATTTCTAGAGCGGCTGGCGACATGCCAATATTGGAACAGCTTACAAACTCTGTTATTTGCCATCAGATTAGCTGGTTGGCATTTGATCCCTTCTCTTTCTTTCTAAATTGCGGATGCTGTTAGTCCTGTTCTTGTCACCCGTGTATTATGTTTATCTTGAAATTTCAAAGGGATTAGTTTATTTCTAGTATCTTGTGTTCTTGTATATTTCATTGATGTAATTGTATATTTCTGGATAGACGGAAGCACAGCTAAAGCGCCATGGTCTGAGAAGCTGGGATCGTTTAGCTTTCCGTTGGCTTTTGTTCTTTTGATGAATGTTCATGGCTGCTTTGACAGCCAAATCAGTCAGTCTCTTTGTTCACTTCCAGCTCCAGAAAAATTTGTCAGTTTAGTGCAGAATTTCACTGGTTGGATAATATTTGGTGGACCTGGAGAAACTGTTGGCTCCATATTTGAGCACTCGGCTAACCTTGCGTTAATCCTACTTAAGCACGCCCAATATAATGCAGCTGAGGTTCGTTTTTGCTCCAATATTTTCAAACTTTACTGATCAGTGTCATTAGTCATCTTATAGTGCTATTTCTGCTTTTGTAACCTTTCTTTCGTAAACAGGCCATACTTCAAATCGCAGATGCATATATGAGGAAAGAAATGACATCAGGAAGCATTCAGCGCTCTAATAAAGAGTGGTCTTTGCTCCAACATCTTCTTGGATGCTGTCTGGTTGCTCAGGCACATTTTGAGCCACATGGAACATTAAGAGAGAGAAAAATTAGTGAAGCTGTAAAATGCTTCTTCAAGTATGTTATATAAATGTCTTAATTTCATTAGTTAGAACAAAAACTCACCTGAATTGAATTTTAATCGCCTAGTAATGATGAGAAAATTATCTTGTTTGAATTATATTCAAGCATAAATAATTCATTCAGCCTTGATCCTGTTTTCCAGTCCTAAACCTTTATTTGTCTTGGCCAGATTAATAACAAGTACGATACTATCCAGTCTCACTTTAGATGCCTTAATGAAGTTGCTGATTGTTTATCATGTTCTGAAGCTCAATATAAACTGACATTCTCATCTTGAACTCCAGATATGAATTTTAATCCTCTGGAAAGTTGAATGATACCAAGCACAAAACATGTTATACCAGAAAATACGACCCCAGTTTCTTCTCTTGATGCTGACTTAAAAAAGCTTGAAGTTTGAGCAGTAAATCTCATGCTTGTGATAAATCTTATGTGAAATTAACATGTGTTTATTTGCAGAGCCTCGTCCGGAGAAGAAGCTGCCCATGTCTTACAAAGATTGCCAAGTGAAGCAGGATTTCCACATCTGGGTTTTAGTATGTTTTTTTCTCTTTCAATGGGCTCTTACATTGTTCAACTATGATGTTATGATTTCTGCAAACTAATGTTTCTAACTGCAGGTGGTTGTGAATCTGCTGCATCATGGAGGCTCCATTATTATCAATGGGCAATGCAGAGATTTGAGCAGTATAATATGAGTCGAGCTGCATGCCAATTTGCACTTGCTGCTCTAGAGCAAGTTGATGAAGCAGTTTCTCTCAATGGTATCGCTGAACAGGATGTTCTAACCAGTGAATCAACTATTACTATCAAAGGGCGACTATGGGCAAATGCTTTCAAATTTATGCTGGATCTTAATGAATTTTATGATGCATATTGTGCTATGGTGTCAAATCCTGATGAAGAGAGTAAAAACATATGTCTGAGGCGTTTGATGATTGTTCTTTATGAATGCGGTGCGACAAAGGTAGAAAGATTTCACAAAATCACTCTTGTTATTTTATCTTCTATCTTTTCTGGCCTGATCCCAAGTGAACTCACATTTGATTGCTACCAATCCTGAAAACGCCATTTGTTGCAAGTGTGATTGGTCCTGTCACAAGAAATGATGCCGTACATAATGGTTTATGTGTCCAGCATTTACTGCTCACTGTTGAAACGAGCACTGGATTTTAAAAAGTAAAATAAGTATAGTTTAAATTTCAGAAAAAGGAAGCTGAAAGTAATATCCTGAGAATTCTCATGAAGTTTGCAATGCTAATCTAGTAATGATGGAATTGGCCCTGCTCGGTAGAAGCTAGTTTAAGGGTATCAAGGTTTGAAATTTATCAAAATCTTCAACCCCTTGGAGACAACTTAAGGGCATTAAGCCGGTTGATGGGGGAGTTTATGGGATTTTTTTCAACCACCGAACAGGGCCTTGGTCAGTATCGGGTGCTGAGTGGGCATAGCCATCGAATTTTTCTTATAAGAAGTTTTCATTATAGATATTTTAAGCAAGTGGGATCTAATGTCATACGACTCATACTTATGGGTTCACCATTTTTTTCTTGGTATTATTAATGGATTTATGAGTTCTATAACCTCTTTTTCTCAATGCTAAGAAGTCTTTTCACTTTTCTTTTTTCATTTGTGTGTCCTGCTGTGGTTTATTTTGATTTTGGGCTGTACTGCAGATGCTTTGTAACGGCCAACTTCCTTTTATTGGTTTGACTGAGAAAGCAGAGAGAGAGCTAGCTTGGAAGGTACATCATTCACCTCTTTTATAATCGTAAAACCAGAAACTTGTATATGTAAATCTCCGCTACTTTCTTATTAATTTGGATGTCTATCAAATGTTTTGTAGGCTGCACGGTCGGATATTGTAGCAAAATCCAATCCGTTCAGATTGCTATATGCTTTTGAGATGCATAGACAAAACTGGAGGAAAGCAGCTAGCTACATGTACCTTTTTTCTACTGAGTTGAAAACTGATACTGCCCTGACGAGTTCGCCAAATTATTCCCTTGTTATACAAGAAAGACTTCATGCTATCTCTGCTGCTATAAATGCTCTGCTCCTGCTCAATCCTGCACATGCCTGGATTGATCTTCAGATTGATGGAAGCTATTTCAACAATGACTTGCAACTAAATAAAAAGGCCCGAACATCAGAAAACAAATGTAAGTATAAATGATGCATGCATAGTTGAGTCTTTGCTTGGTATGCTGGAATATTTCTGTACTAATACTGTTTTTATTCATCAGTCATTGATAATGAACTCGTTTTCTAAGAAGCCATTTTGTTTTGAGGAATGGTGGAAAATGGAGTGGAAAAAATCAGCTGCTCATTACCACTATAGTAGTGTGACTAGCGAGTCCTACAAATGATAACTTCGTATGTAGGGATCATGCTTTAGAAATGTGTACTTCAGTATTTTCGTGTCTTGGGGGAAGTTTCTGTAGTGGAAGTATTATGTCCTTTATGCTTTATAGTAGCTCAGTATTTTTGTGTCTTGGGGGAAGTTTCTGCAGTGGAAATATTCTGTCCTGATGGAGCAATGTCTTTTGTCTCTTCCTTTTTTGCCTTTTCAAATCTGTAATGTTTGTGGATGGTTCTGGTTCAATTAAAGTCTCAAGTGTTTTTCAATTCTAATGCAGCTGCTAGTGTTGGCACTCAATCTTCCAGAAACTTGTCTTTTGTCAGCATGGAGAAACTTGAAGACGAATTCGTACTTACATCTGCAGAGCATTTGCTTTCATTGACAAATGTTAAGTGGTCACACACTGGTATATAAACTTTGCTTTAATTTCTTGCAGTTCCCTTTGAAATGAAGTTTTGAAGGCATCATTGTCTGCGAATGACCTTCCTTTAGAGTGATTAGTTTGCTTTCCTTTCTTTCACTATGTTTTGTGTACAAGTTGTTTTGCAAGTATAGTTGAAGTAAGGCTTCTTTTTTTTATTATACTATACTTTTATTCTGTTTTCATTTTTTCTTCTTGCGAATACATCTGCCTGCTTTTTAAAAATTTTCATTGGTTGCCTCATTGGGCTGTAATAAAGCTCCAAAAGGATTCTTGTAATTGGTAAGTTGTCCGACTTTTGAACATTCTGGTCCCTATGGAGTGTATAACTTATCTAAATGAATCATATTTAGGTCTGTAACACATTGTTGATGGTGTTTTACTTTTATGTGGACTGAGTCAGATTCTGAAGAGTAATATTAGGCTATTAGCTACATAAGTGCGTTTTAAGAAGCTAGTTAATCCAGCCACTTCTTGACTTGGGAGTGGGATGAGTAGAGTTACTTTGATTAAAACAACTTGTCTTATTTTGTTTTCACCTTTTCAGCTGGTTATGAAATTTGCATTTTTGTAACCTTTCAGGATATCAATTGCCACCATCTGATTTAGTAGACCACTTGGTTCAAGCAGATTTATATGATATGGCATTTACAGTCTTATTAAGGTTTTGGAAAGGTTCTGGTCTCAACAAGTAAGGACTTACTGGAAGTGTTAAAGCTTTCCTGTTATAATAATGACAGTCTGGATTTTGTATTGAGATTGAAATGCTTTTTTCCAGGGGACTGGAAAGAGTCTTTTCTGCTCTCTCACTGAAATGCTTCCCTGATAAATCCGTCTCTCCAATTGCTGGGTGAGATATCTTGTGTGCCACACCTTTATTTTCATTAGAAGAAGTGCTTAGTTTTAGATTGGGATTGCTATCGGTCAGACAAAATGGGGCAGTTTACTTGCAGTGGGAACGGGAGTCCCGGGCGCACTGGGAGTGCGCCTCCCATTCCCACTGCGAGTGCACCCCAAGCTAATTTCCTGCAATATTCGAACAATGCTCCAATGATCATAATTCTAGCCGTTGGATTCGGTTTCGAGTACACCGCATATGTGTCTCCCGGGCTCAATGGGAATGCGCCCGGTGGGTGTGCGCCCCATATGCCAAAACTCGCCAACGTTTGAAACCACGCCGGGCGCACCCGCACTCCGCCTACACACCGCATCCGGATTCCAATTGTGCATTGATCGATTTGTAATTTTTTGTTTGACCGTATAACATCACTCTTTTAGATCTTGTGTGCTGATATTTACAATTATTTAGGTCAAACCGTCTCCTGTTAACATCAAAAAAAGATGAAGAGCTCACTACTGAAGAATTTGATGTGCATCCACCTGTAAAACAAGCTAAGAGCAACAGCCAGTGGGAAGTGCTTGAGATTTATCTTGTACGTATATTTCTCTCTTTTATATGATATGCATGCGTGCTTGCTTCTTCTACAACCCCTCATTTCACAGCCTCGTCTAAAATCATGTTTACTACTGAACACATTGCTAATTTTTGTTTCGACCACATTTTTGTGTTCTTTTCCCGAAACGACCCTCTGTACTTATTGTTCTTGTTTTCAAATCCATTTCATTTACTGATTGAGCATTCTGTAATTGCAGGAAAAATATAAAAGATCCCACCCTAGGTTACCTGTAGTAGTAGCGGAAACTCTCCTCCGGTCTGATTCTCAGATTGAGCTTCCTCTCTGGCTTGTTCATATGTTCAAGGTAACATTATATACGGCTGTAAAACGGAATAGTTTAAAAAATGTTGTTATCTGAAAAGGAAACTTGATTTGATGTTGACAGCAACAAATGTTTGCTGATCCCTGGGAAGTTCTCTTAGAAGAATTAGATTAGAGGTTATTATCTTGATGAAACTTCTTCGTCTAGAATCCAATTTTTCGTGAATTATTGTTGTCTATTTCGGGGCTTCTATCAATAATGCAGTATATGGTGTAAAATGTTTACAAGTGGTGTGTGTAACTAATTATTGATGGAAGCATCCAAACACCACTTTATGTGAAATGAATTATAGCCCATTACACTTTATAAAGAAAGTGTTATGCATCCAAACAAACGCTGAACATTATTGAAATATGTACATTTCAATTTTCAACAGTCAAGGGCTTTTAAAATAATAAAATGGTTGATTTTCTTAGTTGATTAGTTTTTCCATCTATTATATTGGAGAATTTGTGAATGGTGGAACATGTAATTGATATTCTTATATGTTGATTATTTAATGTATGTACTTTGTAGATAGATGCTCAAACCATGAGTAGTTAGCACTGTTAGAATTTCATTGTACGTGTAGTCATTTTTTTTCAAAAAAGGGTTCTGTTTACACCATAATAGGAGACTTATTATTAGTAAATCCTTTTCCAATATATCGTTCTGTTTTGAGCACTTTTTTTCAGCAAAAATGTTTGTTTTTCCCAGAAAAAGGATCTGTCCTTCCTTTTGAAACACATCAACGGTTCACGATGATTCTGCTCCTTTGTCCATCCTCTTGCTTCAAATTTGCATAAACATGTAATTGTTCTTCCTTTCGATTGATGACTATTAGAGCATCCATCTACAAAGTACCATTTTATAATTAACTTACAAGATTATTTGTATGCTCCACCATTTGTCCATTTGTAACAAGCAGACAATTGCCAATACAATAGAATGGAAAAAAAATTCGATCAATTAAGAAAATCAGCCTTCTTGTTATTTTAAAACCTTGACTGTTGAAATGTGCATATATCCATTTTGTTGAGGGGACATTTTGCAATGGCATTCATAAAACATAATTTATAGAGCAATGAAACTTCTTCGACCTAGAATCTTAATTTTTTCTGGGAGAAGTTTGTCTTCCCTTCAATGTTAAAACATTTCTGCTTCAGCACAAGTGATGATCTTTGACCAAGATATCTAATATGTGTTACCGTCTCT
Organism: Fagopyrum esculentum; assembly: GCA_033239045.1. Taxonomy (NCBI): domain Eukaryota; kingdom Viridiplantae; phylum Streptophyta; class Magnoliopsida; order Caryophyllales; family Polygonaceae; genus Fagopyrum; species Fagopyrum esculentum. The sequence goes on along the minus strand of BSUD01000006.1, from coordinate 12,922,287 downwards.
ACTCTTTACAAGTATCATGCTTGAAGAATATGTTTTTCCCAAGGTTCCATAGTCTCATGCTACTCCTTCATGGCCTGACCACTGACCAAGACCACCTTCTCACTTGGCATGAATAAACTTTGTTGTAAATTACTAATTAACTTTTAGATCCTGATTTCCATCGGTAAATAAAATTTCAAGTGCACATTTATTAATCTCCCTCAAATTTTGACAGGGCGGGCATCGAAATGCTAGTTGGGGAATGACTGGCGAAGAATCTGGTCCTGCATCCTTGTTGTGCTTGTATGTTGATTATGGGCGGTATTCAGAGGCTACAGATCTACTGATTGAGTACTTGGACGCATATAGATCTGCAGTAAGTTGGTCCAATTTTGTGTGGCTGTTAACATGAAATTGCTGGATTTAATTGTTGTTGGAATGTGTTAAATGTGGTTTAATTGTCTGGTGTACAATATCTTAAATTGTGATTTAATTGTCTGGTGTGGAATTTGTTAAATTGTTGGATTATGTTAGATTCTGATATTAAAGTATCCACATATCCATATCTAGAAGTTGTAGGTATACATTTGATCAGTCACATTTTCAATTTCGTCAATAGATATGGACAAGTTTTATTGTGAAATAAAATATTCTAGAAGTGATTGTTATATGATATCTTGATCCTATGAATTTGCATACTATCTCTTTTGCTGCGGATGTGGCCACATGAAGAAAGAGACGAACACAATTGGTTGGGATTTCTAGGGTTTGGACGTTTTGCTGTACGTTCTGAATTTGAGAAATGTGTTGACATAGGATAAAGAGCTTTTTAGTTTTTAGCCTCTTCCGATTTGTTGAATGATATAAATATTTTATTTAGGGTTATAAAATGGAAATTTTCTCTTCTTTTTCGGGTGTAGAGGTTAGTTGTAGGAAGTTTTTGGAAAGCATCATGCACTGGATGATTTGTTGGGGCGTATTGAATAATTTATCGACGAAACGTGAAATAATGTGTTATTTGCTCAAAGCCTGAAACCACCTTTTGCAGAGACCAGAGGATCTTGTTCGCCGGAAAAGCCCTTTTGCAGCTTGGTTTCCATACATTACCATTGAACGTTTATGGTGCCAACTTGAAGCATCAATTCGTGCAGGTTACATGATTGAACAATGTGAGAAGTTGAAAAGTTTACTCCACAAAGCTTTGCAGGGTCATCTTCACTTGGTATGTAGAGTTTTTTTAGTTTCACCTGTCCTCTACTAGATTGATCATTTGATTCATGTATGTTGGTCTTTCAGGTAAAAGGAGATTCAGAAGATACAGTCTCTTCATTCAGCTGAGAAGAATGTTCTTTCTACTAGATGATCATCTGAGATCCTATGGTTTTTTTAACTTCCATCTAACCCTTCATTCTGTATTATAATCTACAAGAATATCTTGTAGATTCATTATCCCATTCAGTTGAGAAGAAGAATATCATGGGATCCAACCCTTGAATGAAATGAGATCAACGTAATTTAGGAGAGTAACGTGAAATCTGATACAGCTTGAGAGCTTTCCGTTGCTCCGATGTTAGATGCTTCGTTACTCATGTAAAAGTGTAAATTTTGAGGGAGTTGTAGATTTGGATAGTAATCAAGTACAGACAACCATGTTCTAAGGTGTTGAGCTGTATTTACACCTTAAATGAATTCTCTTTGTCAAATTTGTGTACAACTTTTTTGACCAGTGAGTTAGCTGTTAATCACGGTTATTGCTATTCGTATCACGGTTTCGTGTTATATGTACTAGGGGTACGGTTACGCCTCACGTAGCTGTAGTCCTTTTTTCCTTAGTATTTTTATCGCAATTTTTATATAGGCGACTATGCATAAGCCTGTGCGTAGTAGGACTACGCGTACGCCTAGCCATTTTCCTACATTTTTTGAAAGACATCAACCTATAGCTACGCGTACACCAGGCGTACCCGGACCACTTGTATGAATAGCACGAAACATGTGGGACGAATAGCAATCTCGGTTAATCACACCTTGAGAGCTTTTCGTTGCTCCGATGTTAGATCCAATCCTGAAAGTTTTGAAATTGCGGTTGGTATGCTCGAGGTTTCATATTTTTTCAGTTGGTGATCACAAAGTTTTATTTTTTTTTTGTTTGGTGTCCTTAGAATTTTGGTTTTATTTTGTTATGTGCCTATTCTCATCAAACCATTAGTTTTGTTTTTTTATATAGTTTTGTTTTTTTATATAGTTTTGGTAGGCTTGTAACTAAAAAGAGGAAAATAAGGGGGGAAGAAGAAAAAATTTCGACTTCGTTGGAATTGACCGTCTCCCTCGCCCTTTGATGTCAGCGTTGTCCTTCACCGTTGCTCTTGCTCTTAGCCCCTCTTTGAAAATCAGGTCTCATTTGTGCATTTGAGTATGAAATCAACCTAATTTGAGTATTTGAATATTAGATCCGTTGTCCTCGATTCACTGTGAAGAATTTGGTTTTTATTTTCGTTTTTGAAATTGCTTGTTGAAAACCCTAATTTTATAAAGTAAGATTCAGTAGTTATCAATCTTTTCCTTGCTCACAATACCTAGTCTTATTTGTGCCTCATATATATGTATTGAGATTATAAGAACTTGATTGTGGGTTTGATTGAGGTTCAGACGCAGGATTAAGGGCTGAAATAGAAGCTTGGAGAAGGTCAAGTAAAACATATATCCTTGTGGTTTTAAAGTTGTAACAGAGTAATAAAAATGCAAGTTCAAGCAACTAGATCAACAGTTCAGTAGCGATAATAGTCCAGTTCTTCAACCAATTGTTCAAATGTGCACGGTTGTACATGTTAAGAAGAAAGTTGAATAAACAACTGGAAATGGAGCAAAAAAGCAAGACCAGAGTTGAAATGAATTCATCGAAGGGGATTTCATAGGATGTGTATGGCAAATCAAATAAAAACACTAGTGTTTGCATACACTAGTGTTTTTGGAAGTATTTCCGAAAAACAATAGTGTTTAGTGTTTAAAAAATATTAGCAATTGTTTGGCCAAAATACACTAGTGTTATCTTAACTCTAACCAGAAGATTGCTTGAGAGAATATTTCTGGTGTGGCATTCGGCGTCAACTACCATTTTCGGCCTTGGGATTTCAATTAAGAAGTTGAAGCACTCGGTATGCTTTCGGAAATCAATTTGCAGCTGAAATCGAGTGGCTACAAAGCCAAGCTCGGCCATGGTCTGAAGTTGAATAAACAATGAGGGGATGATTGGGGGTAAATCAAGAAATTAGGAGTTCTATGAATTGAATATTGGGCATGGAAGCTGAAGTCGAGTGGCTACAAAGCCAAGCTCGGTCATGGTCTGAAGCTGTTGTGGATCGATTGACCAGCTGAAGCACAAAAAATGTAGGGTTTTGTTCACCAAGGATCGAAGAGGAGAGAGGTAGGGGAAGAACAAAGAAGAAAAAACAAGTGAGAGAAGGTAACATATATAGCTTGTTTATGTGGTAATTATGGATAAAGTGTAAGGACAACAGAGTAATTTTACGCCAAAAACACTAGTGTTTAATAGAAACTCTTGCTATAACGAGGGTTTCAGAAACACTCCCAAAAACACTAATCACTTGTGTTTTCGGACACCCAAACATCCGTTAAAAATTGAAACACTCATAAACACTCATTTATACTAGTGTTTTTGTGCTGCCAAACTTAGGCATAGTAAAAATACTCAGATTAGGATTGATATCATACTCACTTCCATCGTCTTTTCACAAGCAAAGTCGATCTTTTCTTTCTTTCTTTTTTCTCTCTTTTCTTTTTTTTTCTTTGACTTATTTTTTAAGTTCGAAAATCATCAAAAAAAACCTAAAGGTTTAATGAGAATAGTCGTAAACCGGAATAAAACCGAACCCTAAGGACACCAAACGGAAAAATAAACTATGTGGTGACCAACTGAAAGATGGAACTTCAAGGACACCAAACAAAAATTACTATAAAGTTTGTATGTACTAAACATAATAGAAGTTGAAGTCTCATTTACTTCTACATAGATGAATATTAACAGAAATAATAGCTACAAAAATAAATTTTGTATTATACTTTTAGTACATTTGATAAAATCTAAATATTTTATGGTAGAATTTGCCATTGTTTAGACATTAAAATTTTAGAAATATTTTTGCATCAAATTAGAATTTATACCCATGTTGAAAGTCGAAGTAAAAATTGTAATCGCACGCTGGGAGGAGTTGGCTCTCAATGTGGGTTCCATTTTTCATAGAACTTTACATCCCGACTCTGATGAATAATTAGGTTATAAAGTCTAGTTAAATTCGGGAAAAAAAAACTACTGAACACGACTTCATGTGTGAAAAATTTACGTTAGGTCCCAACGTGAAAATTGTTTCCACGTCAGGTATCAACGTGAAAAATAATCTTCCATGTTGAGAATTGGTGTGGAACGGAAGTTTCCCGTGACTTTTGACGTGGAACAAGTTATTTCATGTTAAACTCGTACAAGTGTCGTAAGCCGAACTTGAACAACCCAAAAAATTTTGAGAAGGACACAAGGATGTGTGTTTCTATTAAAGTATGAATAAGTTATGTTACCCTTGTTGGATGAAAAAAAAAACAAGTTTGAATAAAATATTCACACTAGTTTTTTATCCAAGTCATTTTTCGTTGGTATCATATTTACCCTAACCCTGAAATCTTTTTTATTTTTGCTTCTATATAGATTTGATTAGTGGTTTTTTCATTTTTTTATAATATTATTTTCATTTATTGTTAATTTATTCAGTTATTGATTATCATCTTATAAAAATATATATATGTAGATTTTTTATTTACTTTATCTTTTTTAAATAATTAGATAAAATAACCAGTCATTGTCTCATTGAAACATATTATGCGAAAGGGTCATCAAATAGCGGAGACCTAATTTGGGCTTTGTCAAATCAACTTTGACGCTTCAAGAAAACCAGGGTAACCAATTTTGGTTACATCATCGTAACCATTATGCACTTCTTCTTGATGCAAGTAAAGGAAGATGCGATGTCGATTTTGTTTTAGAGGCAACATCATTTGCTCTTAAAGAGGTTCTTCAAATGGCCGCAAGTTTATGTTTGATGTTCATCGAGATAGAAGGATATAACCTCGTGCTCATCGACTCAATCAATCACATCTAATATCCGCCTTGAAAAAGAACATGATTATTTTATACATCTCTACCATGATTTATGAATTGAGGTAGACTTGTGTTCACCATATTTTTAGGAAAATCAAGGTTGTTGTAGACAGACTCACACTGGTCGGACACAATTCGGGCACATATGAGGGAGCCTTTCCGCAAGACGTTGAAGAGCTCATGTGAAAGGATTTTTAGGACAACTGGTTTTTAGAAATTAACCCCCTATTTCCTGTATCTTTGTATAAAAAAAACATACGAAAGGGTAAAAAAAATTAACTACCCCTTCAATGAGTTAAACTAATCGACTAACTCTCTTCTCTTAGTTTTTTTAGTTTTCTATCTCTGGTTACCGGTTAACACATTGGCCGCTCCGATGGTGCTTTTTTAACTAATTTTTTTTTTGATACATCGGTAAAAAACATAGGAGGATCAGCTTCTAGAAACTGATCGGCCTAAAGCATCCTTTCGGATGAGGTCTTGAACGTCTTCTGGGATTGCATCAGCCCCCAGCTCTTCATTATGTCTGTGCAACGCAATCTTGTCCGCAACCGTATTAATCTCCCTAAAGATGTGTTGGGCGGTAGAGACTTGGAAACTAGCAATAATAATTGAAATGTCATTAATGATCATATCGAGTTCCCATGTAGCTTCTAAATTTGGTTAATCGAATTGATCAACGTAAGGTTATCCCCTTCAACCTCGATAGCTGTAATTCCAATCTCCTTGGCCTTTTGAAGGCCATACCGCAAAGCAATAGCTTCAGCTTTCAATACTGATTCGGCATTACAACTGCCGCTTCCAATAGCAATAGGAATCGCATGATGGTTTCGAATGATAAAACCATACGAACATTTATTTGTTGAGCTTTGTGAGGCATCAAAGTTAAGTTTAAAGAAACCTTACCTTGGTCGTTTCCACTTTAGGTTTTTCTTTCTTCTCCTTGGCGCTTTTGATATTAATGTGTTCTTGCTTTCTTTTGCATTTGCTAGATCCCAATTAGCAATTTGGTTAATTGTCGTTGCTTTAATGTTTTGTTGGAATTTTGTTTTATTAAAAACGAACTGATTTCTTGTTGTCCACATGTTCCACCATATTACCGCTATAAGTTTCATATCCTTAGTCGCGACTGATTCTTTGAGTTCACAAAGGGTCTCATCAATACCTAGCTTCTCAATATCGATATTTTTTAAGATCGTAACAACACTTTGATTTTCGATAGTTAGGTGCATAATTGGACATTGAAAAAACAAGTGTTTTGCACTTTCGGTATGGTGATTACAATATTCGCAGTTCATAACTACCGGAATCTTTTGTCGATCGAGATTTTGTTTTGTAGGGATTCCATCCATAGCAACCTTCCATATGAAATTCCTGATTTTTGGCATGACGTCTAATTTCCAAATTCAGGTTTTGTCACTCGTCACTCCAACTCTCCTTTTTTGGATCATCTCCAACGATGATTTAGTCGAGTACCACCCATCCTCGTTTCCTATCCAGTACAATCGATCCCGAATGTCACTATTCGGTAGGTTATAATTTTTAATTTTCTCCACTATTGTATTTGGCAAGTAATTAATAAGTTGGTCTAGTTTCTGGTGATTCCATGCATTATTACTAATAAACGAGGATGTAAGTTCTATCAGATTTATTTGAGTTGGGTCAAGCAAGACATCTTGTAATGGTTTGTCCAAAACCCACTTGTCTTTCCAGAATCTTATTGTATTTCCGTCTCCTACCCTCCAAGCGAGGCCTTTGTCGAAATCTTTATATAATTTGATCAAATTCTTCCACTGCCAAGACACATTCTTTCCGCAGTCGTAATTCCATAGGCTTGTTCCTTTTAGGTATTTTTCTTCAACGATTTTAACCCATATGTTATCCGGTTCAGCCAAAATTTTCCATAGTAATTTCATTTGTAGAGCTTTATTCATGTCTTCCGCTTTCCTAATCCCTGTACCCCCAAGGGTTTTGGGTTTACAAATCTTATCCCAGCTAATAAGAGGGTGATGATTAGGACCCTTATTCCAAAAGAAAATTCTATTGATTTTGTTTATTTCATTGTGTATATTTTCCGGCAACATAAAAGCCTGCATTAAGTAGCTAAGTTTTGCATTCAGATTTGCTTTTATTAAAATTACTCTTCCTTCTTGAGACAAGGAGGACGCTTTCCATTTAGTGAGTTGTTGTTTGGCTTTAGTGATAACGGAATTAAATATTTCTTTATTAACTCGACCGTTAATGATCGGGCATCCTAAGTATTGTTCTATATTCGTAGAGATACTAATTCCCAAATGACCCTGAATTCTCCTCTTATTACTTTGGTCAACATTGCCTGTAGTCTGAAACACAGATTTATGGTAATTAACTATCTGACCAGAAATATCACAGTAATCTTTTAAAACCGAAAGTACCATGTCACTAGCTTGAGTTGACGTTTTAGTGAATATTATTATATCGTCTGCAAATGCTAAGAAAGGGATGATAGTCCCATTTTTTGAAATAGGGAAACCAATAGACTTTGGGTTCTCATTGGATATTTTTTGTAGGTTTCTTGCTAACACTTCCGCACATAGATTGAAAAGAAGGGGGGATAGAGGGTCCCCTTGTCTTAGACCACGTTGTGGGCAAAATACGTTGGTAGGTGAGTCATTAATTAATATCGAAAAGGAAACTGTTGATATACATTCTTGAATCCATTTTCTAAATTTATTTCCAAATCCGAATTTGGACAGAACCGCTTTAAGGAATTCTCACTCGACTTTGTCATATGCTTTTTTCATATCTAATTTTATGGCCATATAGCCTTCTTTTCCTTTTTTTTGCTTTGAAACCATGGAAAATTTCATGCGCAATGAGCACATTGTCATGTATTGCTCTGTCTTTGACGAAAGCGCTTTGTAATGGGTGAATCAATGATGGAAGGACTATACTTAGTCGTTTTGCTAATATTTTCTCTATAATTTTATAGACCGTGGATATTAAGCTAATAGGTATGTAATGTGATGTTGTTGTTGGATTATCAATCTTTGGTAGAAGTGCTATGAACGTATGATTTAATTGCCGAAGTAATTTACCAGTTCGAAAGAAACTTTTAACCGCTCTGGTAACTGTTGGGCCAACAATGTACCAATACTTCTGATAGAAACCCGCTGGCATTCCATCAGGGCCTGGCGATTTATCTGATCCTATATTAAACAGTGCGTCTTTTATTTCTTTTGTGGAAAAAGGCTTTCCAAATTAATGTTATCATTACTAGATACTTCTTCTTGAATATTTTGTAATTGATTTTGTAATTTGTTCATGTCAATTGATGAAGTTTTGAATCTGTTTTTGTACTCAGTAACAAATTCGTCATTGATTTCCGTATCATTTGCCAACACCTCACCAGAACTTTTAGTAATTGTCGTAATTACTTTTTTGTTCCTTCGTCCCGTTGCTTTCCTATGGTGAAACTTAGTGTTCTTATCACCGAATTGTAAGTTTTTCGTTTTTGCTCTCTGTACCAATATTTATGTTGGTATTCTATTAGACACTCTCTTTTCTGACTTAATCTATTGATTCTATTATTAATGCCTTGATCAAAACTTGAAAAACTAATTTTTTGGAGTCTTTCTAATTCTTCATCTACTTTTAACAGTTGTTTGTTTATATTGCCAAACTTTTCTCGACTCCATTGTTTCAGTTTTTGTTTGAGCAAACTTGTCCTTTTTGCTAGGTCAAACATACTTGTGCCTTGGTAATGAGTCCTCCATACTTGCTTCACTACGTTTTCACAATCCTGACTAAGCATCCACATTGATTCAAATCTAAAAAGTTTATTCTTCCCTATACTCTGATTATTTTTATGGAAAAAAGAAATCATGCAGTGATCAGAGTTTGTGAAAGCATGTTCCTAGTGTGTAAACCAGGGTATTCTTGAATGATTACCAAAGAGGTAATCACTCTATCCAATTTTTCGTATGTATTATTATCACCTTCTTTCCTTTTCTTCCATGTAAAGTCATTTCCTTTGGTTGGTAGATTTCTTAAGCTAAATTGGTTAGAAAATTGTGTTAGTCTCTCAAACCTATTAATCGCAGTTGTAGCCCCTCCTTTTTTATCGGATGGTTCCATCAATTCGTTGTAATCTCCAACTATGATCAACGGGATTTTTACACTCCTCATTTCGCTTTTTAATTGTATCCAAAATGCACGTTTCATTTGTTCGTTTGGTGGTGCATAAATGAAAATAATCATTGATTCAAAGTTGGTACTAGTGTTAGTGTGTTTTAATATAAGGAATCTTTCTGATACACTACTAATTTCTATCTTTTCACTCTTGAGTTGGTATTCTTTCCATAGGAGACACATTCCCCCCGCAAACCCCATAGCCGGGATAAAGCATATTTTATCAAAACCTGCGCTCTTCCAAACCGATTCGTCAGGTTCATCCTTAGTTTTGGTTTCTGCTAACATAATCATTTGTATGTGTTCGTTTTTACACGTTAGGTTCAAGTTACTCCAAAAGTCTTTCTTCTTCATGCCTCGACAGTTCCAAAAAGCTATCTTCATAATGGAAAACTTAACCGGTTTGGGTGTTCAAACTCCCGTTGTTCTGAACAAGCATATCGTTTAATGTTATCGCCCATTTTACCTTTAAAAACACTCTTCACTAATACCCGGTTGTAATTAGTTGGGACATATTGGAAGTTGCCTGATATTCTTTTAAGACGGTGATAAATGCCATCAGTTTCTTTTCTTACATAGAACAACCAAATTGACTCGTTGTTCTTATACAAGTTGAAATGTCTATTGCCTTCGTACGAAGACATACATGATCGACGCTCCAATATGTATGATCGAAAATCCTTAGCTTGTTTAATGAGAAGCCTAGTAGAGATTCCGCCCTTTGTCATTTTATTTTTTTTGGGGATAGAAATTAGGACAATGACTTTCACATTTTTTGATTGCCTCAAAAATTTTGTAAGAATTTTATTATAATTCGTGGTATACAATATTTTCGCATAACATACATATTCAAACGAGTTATTGACAAAATTTATGGGTGGACTAGAAAGAGTTATGACCGACAATTGTTCATAACACCAAACGAAGTATTCACTATCTTTCATTTGAATCTTTTCAACGCCGTTTTCCAGACCTAGAAGGATACCAGACACATTTGGTCCACTGTTGGAATGATTCCACATTTGTTTTGGGATCGTTTGTTGCGCCTCCAGAGACTGATTGGTTGTTCTAAAGCCTGTACAGAAAGCAAGAAACTTGCATCCAGTCATAATAAACTCTGCAATCATTTTTAGTCGAGTGTGATTATGATCATCGGATTTCGCATCCATCTTCTTCCATCCTACTATTGTTCTTACAACTTCATTTTTACTTGTTCTTCTTAGATATCCTTTCATTGTTATCCTGTACATAATTTCAGGTTTTAATTTGAGTGAAATGAGTACCCAAACCTTGGTATTATAATTGATGTCATCCTCATATGGATCCAGGGATCTCATCACTTTGTTCCATAATCCCAACATATTATGCTTCACCATCCTCTGTTCAAAGACACAGCAACATGCATAGCTAAGCACACAGAGATTGTGAAAATAAAAAGAGCTGCTTAACAAATCTTGAGGTACGCTGCTTAGTCGTCTATTCTTTTGGCTTACTGATGTCCTATAACCTGCATAAAAATTACTCAAAAACAAAGCATCAATTGGTGAGAAAACTTTGTAATTGTGGTATTCATAAATAGACAATATACTACTGCACATTAGAATACGCTTAGATATCCAAAAATTTTCAAAGTACACCTGAGATATATTTGAGACAAACAGGGGAGTCAACTTAGTAAAAAAGTTATTATTTTTGGTGAAGTTTGTTATTTTATCATTACAGGGGCAACTACCATTCATCAATATACAGATACTCTCTCCACTAACATTATTTGAAAAAGAATAGATAAACATACCACATAACACCACATAACGCAGTAAAAAACTCCAAAACAGCAGCAAACAGGCTCTTTCAAGGTTGAACATAACCTGAAAATCTAGCATGTTCAAGACAGTAAAAATACCAACACATCATATACTCTGTGATGATTCCTGTTAAAAACACTACTCAGATGATGAGATCCATTCTCACTGAGTAATTTACTCGACATTTGAGAGTTTTGTTTGCCAACAGCATAGCAATGTACATGATAATAACCATAAAAAAGTCTCATAATTTTAAGAAAATAGTTTTTGAAACTTAATTGGTTTTCCTTACTATTCTTGATACTACTGTTAACATGGTAAATGTACTGCATCAATCCACCCATTGTCCGTTCATGATTAGGGAAAACTTGGAGATGAAACTCCATGGTACAATAGGGACGATACAGCAAGATACTACTCATACAGGACATATCGGACAGGTACTGGTAATTCTAAAGGGCAATAAATTAGAAAGACACACAACATATTTTCTCTCTTTTAGTTGTCACTAATAAATGGCTTAAGATAATAAGTACATGTCCTCTTTTATAATTTATTTTGATTATGTATTTCTCAAGTAACTTTTGTTTTCTCTTTTTTTTTCTCCTATAACTTTAGTTTTTTCCCCCTCTCTCTCCGAGTAAAAAGAGGATAAAAATCTAAATAAATTAGTAAAGAAGACATAAAAACTGAATTTAATTAATGAAGTGGACACTACATATTTTCTCTTTTTTAGTTGTCACTAATAACATTTCATTTTAGTGCATTTTGTCACCCTTGTTTGTATATCTTTTGAATGTAGTTTTGCATTACATTGTGGTAGATTTTCTTTCCTTTTATATTTTAGAGATTTTTTTATAATATTTAAGACATTTTAGGCCTTTTAAGAGATAAAATGGAGTCATTAGCAGAAGAATCTTATCAACACTAAAATTCTCCCTACGATCAAGGAATTCAAGGTCAAAACTGAATTGATTGAGATCCGAGAGTGAAAATACGATGATTGCTCGAGGTCGAAGAAAAGATCGGACGGTTCGCCCTATTGATCAGCCAATCTGCATATTATTCCGAGCTTATGACCATTTCCTCCAAAATGATGCGTTTTGTGACAAATCGGTCAACAAATCCTACATATTAGTTGATTGGTCTTGCATGCTTCGGATTTTGGACGATATTTCCCTATTTATCCTTTTTATTGTTGGACGGTCTTTTAGTCCGTTCAATTGAACATTTTTTCCCTTAGAGATAGTGTTTTGTAGGATTAGCCACAAACCGTAGAAAAGACGTTATAAATCCTCCTTTAAATAAGGCGTCTCCACCACTAGTTTAGTTATCCAATTTTCATTCGAGAATCTAAAAGAGACGAATTTGTGCACAAATCGGCCTAGCGCCTTATCCAAATTGGCACAACGATGCTTTCTCCTTCGATTAATAAAAGTGAAACTTTGTAAGTATGTCTTGCTAGTTTCTCTCGTTCTAGGGTTTTGAAGAGTCCAACTTGCATGGATAATTTGTGATGTTGATAATGATCTTCATCTTTATGATTATATGTCTTAATTCACGTGTTATGGTACTTTAGGGTTTTTCTATACAAGATGCGAGAGGTGTTTATAGAACTGTTTTTATTTTTTGTGATTTCAAGTGTTAATCAAAAGATGCGAAAGTTGCTTATTTAATATCTTTAATATTTTGCAAGATGCGAGAGCTACACATAATTGTTCACTTCATAATGGTTCGCTTCATGTTATGGTAGTTTAGGGTTTTGTAACTTCTGGACTAACTAGGCACCTAATTTTCTCCAAAAGGTAAAATTGAGTGGATATGGAAATTCGAAAATTCTTCTCTTTCCTATTAATAATCAAGTTAAATCGGATAAATAAATATTCGTCTCTCTCCTCTTAATTATAATAAATAAAAAATTGTGTCGAATGTAGGATTCAAACTCAGGATGAGTTGGTCCTCCCTCCCGCCCTTATACTAGTTGGACTAATCAAACTTTGTGTATTCTTTTGATGATACACAATATTAATACACAATTTCAATCACACAATGTTAATGCATAATTTCAATTACACAATGTTCATACACAATTTCAATTACACAATGTTAATACATAAAAGACTTGTGTAACCAAACCTTGCGTAAATAACGGACTTGTGTAATCAAACATTGTGTAAATAACAGAAACCAAGCTTTGTGTAAATGACAGACTTATGTACATGACATAAACAAACGGAACTTGTGTAATTTAAAAACGACCTTACCTTGTGTAAATGACAGACTTGTGTACATGACATAAACAAACAGAATTTAATTATAAATTACTTTCTTATCTAACGGTTTAGGATATTGATTAGCATATTTAAGTAGACAAAATATTAAAATTAAATAGGATAGAGAAGGATGACAAATTAGGTAGGATCTTTAATTATTTTTTTAAATAAAATTTTTTTTTTGAAAATAGAAGTGCCTAGTTTATCTACACATAACAATAGTGTCTAGTTTATACTACATGTTACGTAAACTACTTACTTAGCCAATACATCCAATTGTAATTCGGTTATTTTTTATAAACCCTGAAATTGAATCCGTCGGTAAAAAATCTCTTTTTTTCTCCCTTATTGTTATGATTTCTCCTTTATTGCTACAGTATGTGTTATAAGGCTTCCTTGACTAATCGACCAATTTACCCTTATAGATCGGAGGACTTGTTTGTATGTTTCTCCCGTTGTAATTTATGTTATTAACTTACATAATTCTTCATTATTTGTCTTGACGATTCCACCATCTCAATTAGCCGCTTCCCTACTTTTTGTCTTGTAAAATGTGTTTATTATTTGGTTTTATAATTATTTTGTCGAATCATTACTTCGTTTTCTTGATTTCGATTACAACCGAGTCTTATATATGATTTGCAACTTCTTTAGTATATCATTTTCGAATAAACAATATTTTAAAAAAATTACAAAAAAAAAAAAGCTTTTTAAAAAAAATATTATTTATAGTTAAGGATTCAAAAAAAAAAAAAAAAAAAAAA
>BSUD01000006.1:12895665-12908119 GCA_033239045.1 Fagopyrum esculentum | reverse complement strand
AAAAAAAAAAAAAAAAAAAAAGTTATATTCTCAATTCTATATCTACCAACTTTTTCCATTTCTCTTATTCGTAATGGTACAGATTCTCAGGTCCCCGTAGCTGACCTTCCTCTCTGGAAGGCAACACAAAAGTGACGAAACCATTAAGCACACGAATAACACAGATCGGACCACGTTCTAGTATCGGAACTACTAATCTCAAAATTCATCGAAAACAAGTGATCTCATCTCATATTTTATGACAAAGGACGGTGAGATAATCCAAATATTATAATAACAATGATCATTTCTGTCACTGTTGGAAGTTGGAGACCCAACTTTGACTTCTCCAGCAGCTCTACTTGCTCGGATTTTACCTAAACAACTATACAAGGATTGTCAAGCCCGTGGATAAGTGCAACAGTGACAGATACCTTCTACTAATCAAGAACTCTTAATCCAAAGTCAAAACCCATCTTCGATTCCAAAAGAGTATGCAAGAAAGCGACCATCATCACCTCGTTTTTGCTGTTAATGGCGAGAGATTTGAGGTTCAGAGCATTCATCCTTCGACTACCCTTCTCGAATTCTTGCGTTCTCGTACCCGTTTTAAGAGCATCAAGCTTGGTTGCGGCGAAGGTCTTTTCTCTTACAGATTTTCTCCTCCTTTTAAAAGTGCAAAATTTTAGTGTTTGTGGGTTTTGAATTGAATCTATGATGTTGTGGCCCTTACAGCTGAAATTCTAACTTTGAGCAATGATTTTCTGGGGTTTGATTGTTGAATTGATTGCAATCACGGGATTTTCAACCTTTTTTTTACTGGAAAGTGTCAATTGTCTGCAAATTTTAAGTATGATTAGATATTTGTATTAAATAGCTTCTCCACATTTACAGGATGTTGGATAATTGGGGCGTTTTCTCCTTTCTAATACTATCAGAAATTTGATTGGGTAGAGAAAGTAAGAAATAAAGGATGAAAGAGGATGAAATTTTAGTTTTAGCTTCTTGACAGAAAAACATCTTTGAGCACAAATTCATGATTCTCGAGCTTAGCTGTCAGTTTGTAAAACTTTTGTTCGATGCATTTCTTAGTTCATTTGAATGACTGCAGGTGGTTGTGGCTCCTGTACTGTTTTGGTGTCCAAGTATGACCTTTTACAAGATAAAGTGGAAGATTTCACTGTGTGTTCATGTCTTACACTTCTTTGCAGCGTGAATGGCTGTTCAATCACGACATCTGAAGGTATTGGGAACAGCAAAAATGGCTTCCACCCAATACAACAAAGATTTGCTGGTTTTCATGCCTCTCAGTGTGGCTTCTGTACACCAGGCATGTGCATGTCACTGTATTCAGCTGTTGTTAATGATGAAAAGCTGAGTGTTTCTAAAGCCGAGAAGAGTATAGCTGGGAATCTCTGTCGCTGCACTGGTTACCGATCCATTGCTGATGCCTGCAAGAGCTTTGCATATGATGTGGACATCGAGGATTTGGGATTAAACTCCTTTTGGAGAAAGGAGGATAGTAAGGAAGTCAAATTAAGTCAACTACCTTCTAATGAATCCAAATGTCAAATATCTAGGTTTCCAGAATTTTTGGAGGAACTTAAGTCTGCATTAGCGTTAAATTCAAAAGGATGTTCTTGGTACAGTCCTACAAGTATCAAGGAACTCCAAGTTTTGCTCGAACCGAGGGAACCTGACAACCAAAAACGGGTAAAGTTAGTTGTCAGCAATACAGGTACCAGTTATTACAAAGAACTAGAAAAGTATGACAAATACATTGATCTGAGACACATTCCCGAGTTATCAGTGATTCAAAAAGACGAGGCAAGTATGCGTATTGGAGCTGCAGTGACAATTTCTAAAGCTATTGCATCAATGAAGGAATGCAGTGATAATGTACGTGGCAATGGAACTGAAATGCTGTTATGGAAAATTGCTAACCATCTTGAGAAAGTTGCATCAAACTCTATTCGAAATTCAGCCAGTATAGGGGGGAATTTGGTTATGGCGCAGAGAAATTGTTTTCCATCTGATATAGCTACCTTAATGCTTGCTGTGAACTCCACTGTTGATGTAGTAATTGGTTCGAAACGGGAAATTATCACATTTGAGGAATTCCTGGAGAAACCTCCTCTTGATTCCAATGGTTTACTAGTGAGTGTCAATATTCCGAGTTGGAAGCCGGATTGTGAAGCTAAGCTATTATTTGAGACATACAGAGCTGCGCCTCGTCCTTTGGGGAATGCATTGCCTTCTCTTAATGCAGCATTCCTTGCTGAAGTTTCAACAAGCAAAAATCTCGACGTTGTTGTCATTAAGAGTATACGTTTGGCGTTTGGGGCTTATGGGAGTGCTCATGCGGTTCGGGCTAGAACTGTTGAAGATTTCCTGATGGGAAGAAATCTGACAGATGCTGTTTTGTATGAAGCTGTTAAACTAATAAGAGGGTATATTGTTCCGGAAGATGGCATTCGAAATGCGTCTTATACATCAAGCTTGGCTGCAGCTTTTCTTTTCCAGTTCCTTCATCCCTTGACAGATCACTTTGATCAGATTAGAGTAAACGATGAGTCTCCCATACTGTTACCTGCAAAGCAAGCAATAGGATCAGGCAACAAATTCCATCCGGTTGGGGACTCCCTCATAAAGACAGGAGCTGCACTCCAGGCTTCCGGTTCTCGTTTGCAACATTCCAATATTTTCTTGTTTAAGGGATCACCATGTTCACTAGTGTAAAATCTTAGTAAAGTCATTCTGTTTGATCTATTGCAGGTGAAGCTATCTATGTTGATGATATTCCATCCCCGGAAAGTTGTCTTTATGGTGCTTTCATATACAGCACAATGCCGCGAGCATGGATTAAGGACATAAAATTTAAGTCAGAATTATTTCCAGACGGGGTCGTTGCACTTATCTCCTGTAAAGATATCCCAAATGGAGGACAAAATGTAGGTTCTAAAACAATATTTAGTGGTGAGCCCTTATTTGCCAAAGACCTTACAAGCTGTGCCGGTGAACGCATTGCTCTCGTGGTAAGGGCTAGATTCCCTATAAAATTGGCTGCATGTCAAATCAGAAAAATGAATTCTGCATATGCATTTTAAACAACAAAAAGTTGTGCAGGTGGCGGAGACACAAAAACAAGCAGATTTTGCAGCAAATCTGGCTGTGGTTGATTATGATACAGAAGGATTAGACCCACCAATTTTAACAGTTGAAGAAGCTGTTGAGAAATCCAGCTTCTTTCAAATCCCTCCTATTGTTAATCCAAAACAAGTTGGTGATTTCACAAAAGGCATGAATGAAGCTGATCATAGGATTCTTTCTGCAGAGGTATTCCTGAAGCATCTCACAGATGAATATCAATACGAAAAATCGTTCATTCACTAGCAATTAAAGTGACCCTTTAAGTCTTGGAACTCAATCTTATTTCCAACGGTCTTGACATGTACAGATCAGTCTTCCATCACAGTACTATTTTTACCTGGAGACACAAACAGCACTCGCCGTTCCAGATGAAGACAACTGCATGGCTGTTTACAGTTCCATTCAATGTCCTGAATTCTGTCATTCGGTGATCGCGAGCTGTATTGGTGTTCCTGAGCATAATGTTCGTGTCATCACAAGAAGAGTAGGAGGTGGATTTGGTGGGAAGGCAATAAGAGCTATGCCAGTGAGTATTCTTTTTTGGCAGGCAATCTATAATGGCAGTAGGAAGATAGATAGATGTTAAGATAGAATTGGTATTGCATGTTTTTTTTACGAAAATAGATGTTAAGATAGAATTCACCATTGTTCATGAATCCTTTGCAGGTTGCCACAGCATGTGCACTTGCAGCACACAAGCTTAACCGTCCTGTCAGGATATACGTCAACCGAAAGACTGATATGATAATGGCAGGAGGAAGACATCCAATGAAAATAACTTACAATGTAGGTTTCAAGTCAGATGGGAAGATCACCGGATTGCACGTTGATGCATTAATTAATGCAGGAATGGTTGAAGATATCAGCCCAATGATGCCACATAACATAGTGTCTGCACTCAAGAAGTATGACTGGGGAGCCCTGTCTTTTGACATGAAGGTATGCAAAACAAACCACACGAGTAAATCTGCCATGCGGGGACCAGGGGAGGTACAAGGGTCGTTTATAGCTGAAGCTGTGATTGAACATGTAGCAGCAACCCTTTCAATGGAAGTGGATGCCGTCAGAGCGAGGAATATACACTCTTTCAAAAGCTTAAGTCTCTTCTATGAAGGTAGTGCAGGCGAGCAACATGAATATACACTGCCTTTGATTTGGGATAAGCTGGCCGAGTCTACAAGATTTCTCGAAAAAGAGCAAATGGTAAAGGAATTTAACAATGCTAACATCTGGAAGAAAAGAGGAATCTCAAGATTACCCATAGTGCATCAGGTGATGGTAAGGGCAACACCTGGAAGAGTTAGTATACTGTGGGATGGCTCGGTGGTTGTGGAAGTTGGCGGAATTGAGATCGGTCAAGGGCTGTGGACAAAAGTAAAGCAAATGGCTGCATTTTCTCTAAGCTTGATCCAATGTGAAGGAACTGAAGACCTTCTGGATAAAGTGAGGATTGTGCAATCAGATACCTTAAGCTTAGTGCAAGGAGGATTCACAACTGGAAGCACTACTTCCGAGGCTAGTTGTGAAGCAGTTAGAATTTGCTGCAATATGTTGGTTGATAGACTGAAGCCTCTAAAGGAGAATCTGCAGAAACAAAATGGATCTGTTGATTGGAAGACACTGACTCTTCAGGTATTGTTATCCTCCTGACTCTATAAAGCGACCAAGTGGTTTCTGTTTGAAAGAATTGGATTAAATAGGCTCTTTTTTATACGCTTTTGTTTTGTAGACCCTCTCATTTTACCCTATATAATTCCCCTAGATGAAAGAATTGGGTAAAACAGGTATATATTTACTAAATGAATTTATGCTATGTGTACTGTTAATAGAGTAATAGTGGTAATACCCGTCTGTTTTTCTAACCTTTTGATATCATCTAAAAATGCAGTCACATTTTCAGTCAGTCAATTTATCAGCAAGCACTTACTACGTGCCCGAGTTTACTTCCATGCGTTATCTGAACTATGGAGCAGCCATAAGTGAGGTAACTTATTATTTGCTTATAGGAGCATATTTTATGATTATGGTTTCGTATTTCTTGGCTGGGAACCTCAAGAGGACATGATTCTACAGGTGGAGGTGGATCTGCTCACTGGAGAAACCGCAATATTGAGGTCAGATATTATATATGACTGCGGACAGAGCTTGAATCCGGCGGTTGATCTAGGACAAGTGGGTTTTCTTGTTAATGATTGATAAGTCATGCTCAAGCATATATCTAGACATACTATAACTTTATCATTATCACAGATTGAAGGAGCTTTTGTTCAAGGAATTGGATTCTTCATGATGGAAGAGTATCTGACCGATTTGAAAGGGATGGTGGTTGCTGATAGCACATGGACATACAAGATCCCCACCATAGACACCATTCCCAAACAGCTGAATGTTGAGATACTCAATAGTGGACACCACCAGAAACGCGTTCTTTCTTCTAAAGGTATATAATAAAAAGGGTAAAGAGCTTAGATTTTTCTTTAAGTTTCTGGTTCAATTTGTTGAACAATTTGTTCCATTGCAGCTTCCGGGGAACCTCCATTGTTATTGGCAGCTTCAGTTCACTGTGCAACAAGAGCTGCAATCAAAGAAGCAAGAAAGCAGATGAGATCTTGGGACGGGTTGGAAGTGTCTGATATCGACTCCATTTTCCAGTTGAGTGTGCCTGCTACCATGTCTGTTGTAAAGGAGCTCTGTGGACTCAACATTCTCGAAAAGTACCTCAAGTATAAGGCTTGTGGTGACCAGAAGATCAAAGAACATGCCACGACGCGAGCTTAGGAGGCGTAGTAGTTTAGTGCAGTTGGTCCAACAAGAGAGAAAACTGTAACTCCCTCGTGACGTTTTCGATCAACTGAGAATTTCTCTTCCGAATGAATCCATAAATAACACGCATTTAAGAGCAGTGAAAAAACATCGGACACAAAGCAAATTCGGAAACCCAAAAGAAAAAGAACGACCTATAGACCATTAATACCATATGACTATAAAGGAAGGAATTCATGTAAAACCATCAAAGAAAGGTATAATTTTATAAAGGTTTTGAAGTGAGAAAATCTCGGAGCCGGCAGTGTCAACTTGGGGCTCTTTAACTTCTGTAGGATAAAGAGGCTCTTCTTATAGTAGGAAGTTCCCTCAGCTCACAACATCACCTCTCTATGAATAGAAGAATTGTACAATACAGCCGGTACAACATTGGAAGGGTGTGTGGCGAAGTTTGTAAGCTAAATGCTACCACCTATCATAATTTCTTTTCCGTTCAACACTATTAGGGTTACCAAACCTTGACTTGGTGTAAGGGCTGTCAAACCTTTTGGGTGAGCGAGCAGTTGAAGTGGATCTTTCAGGGTTTCTACTATAGTTATTATAGCCCTTGCCATTTGGTGTCGAGTAGGATTCCCAACCCCAGTTTTCTGCACCGTTTCCCCGGGGAAAGTACTCGGCATTGTCTGTCATACAACGGTTCCAAGGCTTCCACCTGCTAGAGCTTCCATTGTTTTCTTCATCAAACTGTAATTTCTTCTTTTTAGGGTTGCTACCAGCTCCCTGAGATGCAGAATTGTATCCTTTGTAAGAGTTTTCGTTGTTCCTCTTCTTTTTAACCTGACCACAGTAGATAAAAAGGATTAATTTCATCACGAAGAAACTGAATTGTAAGCACTGCCAAATGGGACTAGGGTATGTTAGGATGTCGTGCATTATAACACAATTACGAAGTAACAAGTTTGAACATTAAAATTAGTATTGGATGCAAATAAAGTGAAAGAATTGTTCCATATAAGACATTGTATTGTCAAGCATCCAAACAACGGTTTAGTGAAAGACGTTTCAGGGCATTAAACTTGCATCATAAGAAAATGTGTTTTGCTTCCAAAACTCTTTCTATATTACCCGTTAGTCTTTAAAACTTCATGTCAATGTATATCAAGGATGGTGAGGAAGACTATAAGACACAAACCTTCACAGAGCTCGAGCATTCACGTGAAAAATGTCCATCTTCACCACACTTATAGCATGAGGATGGCGTGCGTTCACCACCCGCCTCTCCATGGCCATAAACCTTCACTGAATTTGAGCATTCGCGTGCAAAATGCCCATCTTCACCACACCTGTAGCATGACGATGGTGTGTGTTCACCACCCATCTCTCCATGGCCATAAACCTTCACAGAATTTGAGCATTCACGTGCAAAATGCCCCTCTTCACCGCACTTGAAGCATGAGGACGGTGTGCGTTCACCACCACCCATCTCTCCACGACCCCCTCTGCATGCCTATAACATAGGTACACAGTTAGCTATAAAATGGAGGGTGTAGTAATACTATCTTCCGACTGTCAAAGCAAAACTTCTAGCATGTAAGAAGGCTGCAACATTGTGCTTATCAAGATACACAACATGGGAATAGCACAAGAGTCTTGTGCTATCAACATCTTGATATTGTCTTGTGACAAGACAATATCAAGATCATGAAGATATGAAAGAAAAGAATGCCTAAGCAATGAACAGGAAGCAATAATCTCCCAAATTCAGATGAAGTTTGATTATCTGAGAGAAAAGGGCAGAAAATTGATACACGGTTATATAAGAAGGTTGCAACATCAATCATTTCTCAACAGCCAATCAAAGTCCGGGCGCAGGACAAGTTTTTAAGTTTACAACAGCAAGAAAATACTAAAGTTATAAAATATTAATCAAATCAGAAACCATGTCGATGGAAAAGAACTAGATGCACGTACTAATAAAAAGAGAGGTTGAACCAACTTACAAGTCCAGTATGCCCCAGCTGACCACATTTATAACAAGACACTTCACTTGTAACGGTTCCGAAGTAGTTGGCACAACAAAGGTGACCAAAGCTCTTGCAAACATAACATTGTATTTCCTGATATAGGGGGGAAACAAAAAGTTTATCACAAAAGAAGAAACAAATCAACATTTGTACCAACAAAGCAAATGGTGCCATGGCGGACAATGAGCAACGAAATGGCTAACTTAGGTGTAAATTTAAAAAATGGCAGACCTTTAGATCATCGAGAGAGTAATTGTTGTTGCAGGAAGACATAGCATGCCCAGAAGATCCGCATTTTAAGCACAAATCAGATCTTTGAGAACACTTTTTATACTTCTTTGGACAGTCTTTTGCACGATGACCACTTTTATTGCAAATAAAGCAATCTTTTCCCTGCCTCAAACCAAAAAAAAAATGAGAAGCATGACAAAGCATTGATTAGGATATAGGCATTTGTGAGCCTGAATATGATACAGGCAATACAAACAAGAAAGGAGGTAAATGATTGATTCCAAATGCTCACAGGTCACAGCCCAATCAGGAATAATGACACGTGCAAAAAATAACTCAGTTTTGTGTCCACAGCTCAAAAATGAAGAAAATATCAGGTCAAATAACTGCTATGTCCAACTTTCCTTCTGTCAGCAGTTTTTAGTATCATAAAATATATACCACTTCAGGTCCCGGTGCTTACAAAAGGAGCTTAATTCTCTATCAAAAGTAGAACAAACTAATAACTAGTCATGAGAGGAAGGACTAACCAAATATAGTTGTATATAATTTGGACTGTATTCAACAACTATCCATAGTTACATAATAAGGAGAAGAAGAAAAAGATTCATTAGGGAATTTAGGGTTGAGTTTGCTATACATATCAGCAGATTTAATATCTAAGCAGAAAATAATTACTTCTACCTTTTGACATTCTTTTGCACCGTGCTCAAAACTCCCACATACAAAACACGGTTTTTTCCTTTTAGCTGATTTACAGTTTACTGCCATATGGCCATCCTCCCCACAGTTGTAGCACATTCCCCAACTGCTATTTTCTGAGACGTCAAAGTATCTCGGACCACGCTACAGCAAAATAGCAGATACAATTGTAAGCATTAATAAAAATTTTCCATCTTAAGCATTTCATGGCAAGTTATTTTATAACTCACAAGAAGTCGCCGCAACACTGCATTATCAGAGTTGCCAACATCATCCTTAGCCACCTCCAAACCTTCAGTGAGTTCAATTGTTTCTGTGTTCTGCCCTTCTGGCACAGCATCAACCTGGCACAAGATAAGCAAATGTCAATAATAACTTTCTGCATCATTGAACAACTAAAAATTGGTTTTGAAAAGAAAACTCGTTCTTGTGGAACATTAGTCATTCGTGCTGATCAGTAAACTTAAAGTTATATGTCTACCCATTAAAATCAACATTCTGGAATAACACAGCAAACATAGATATACTTATATACTAGTTCACAAAAGCTTCTTCACCTGATCGGAGGTTGACCAAGCATTCAATCATGGCGAATGTGAAGAGCAGATACTCTTCCAAGTAAGGCTACTGCCGTCCTTTAAATACAATAACCGAAAGCATACTAGGACTGAATTTTGATTTAGTGTGTTTACTTGCAATAAAATTGATAAGTAGTTGGATCGAATCTTTTCAATTGACTTGCAATGAAATTGACAAGTGGTTGAATTTTTCATGGAGTCGCCTAAATCAAATTTCAATTGCGTTATTAACATTAAAACAGGCTTAAACGACCAACCAGATACACCCCTTCATTCGCATAAGCAAAAAATAATAAACTGAACTTACATGAGCTTCGATTTCCATGTTCTTGACCTTCTTCTTTTCCTTCTTAATCCTCTTCTTAGAACTCTCAAAATCTGTCATAACAATGATTTCCCCGTCGACCTTTTTCTTTTCCTTCTTAATCCTTTTCTTAGAACTCTCAAAGTCTGTCGTAACAATGTCTTCCCCATCCACCTTTTTCTTTTCCTTCTTAATCCTCCTCTTCTTAGAACTCTCAAAGTCGGCCGAAACTCGTGACATTGCTTTCTCAACAATTTTTAAGCTCAAATCTTCGTTGGCCTCAGCATCATCGTCGCTATCGCTGAATACGAAAGTGGACTTAGATTTCAAAGGGGTACCCACATTTTCTTCATCCGAATCTAATTTCTTCGTCTTCCCCATTCTATACCCTTCCCTTCTCCCCATTACAAGCATAGAAAACAATGGCTAGGGTTTACAAAAAGAAGCGGTAGGTTAAAGGTTAAGCCAGTCTGCGGCTGATTTTTATATTTTTTTAAAAAAGTTATAGCCCATAGACACGGGGATTTATTATCTATTTTTTAAAAAAGTTTTGTATATAGATTGTATATGAAATATAAATTATTTAATAATAAATTTTGTATATCTTTTTATGAGAATAAAATTTGTTTATTGGATTAGAAGATAGTTATAATTATTTATCAAAAAGATATTGTTAGTATACAGATTCTTAAAATAATAAAAATAATTTTTATTTGAGATATCTTGAAAATATTATCTTATCTTATCTTATATATATTAAAGTAGGAGCCTCTATTGCCACGTGCCAAGCCACGGTTCTCCCATCCCCAAATTTTTTTTAAAAAGTGGTTTTTAAAATTTAAAATCTATAAAAAATATTTTAGTAAAGTCGTTAATTAAAGTTAAAATATATTTAAAATATCTTTGAATTTTGTTATAGTAAATGTCAGTAAAATAATTAAATTTTAATTTAGAAAATATCTTCTCTTATCTTCTCTTATATGTCTTATCTTATATATATTAAAGCAGAAGCCTCTATTGCCACGTGTCGCCTCCAGAATTAACCTCAGCCTAAACTTTTTCTATTGCCATGTGTCGCGTCCACAATTAACTTCAACCTAAACTTCTTTTAAATATGTAATTTAATAAAAAAATTTATAATTGAAACTTAAAGAAGTTGTTACCTACTTTAATTATTATCTAAATATTTTTTAACCGTATCATTGCCATAATTAAGGCCAGTCAAAACAAATCCAATAATATCTATTTAATAATTTACATTAATTTTATTTTAAAAATTATAAAAAAAGATAAAGATTTGAATTACAAGATTTACATCAACATTTACAAAAATTATTAATTAAAATATGTTGAATAAATTGTTCAGATTTAATTGTTAAAAATAATACATAATATCCTAAATAAATTTATTGTTAAAGATTTAAATGAGTTTGTACAATATATGTTTTTTTTAATTGATGTAAAACTATGTGTGATAATGATAATAACATACCGAAAAATGAATATAATAGAGAATATATATAAATATACTACTTATAAATCAGATAATTGAATTGAATGCATGAATACTATTGCACATTTAATATTTTATTGTTGTATTTGAACCTTATATTTAACATATTATAATATGTATTATAAAATTAAATTTAAAACGCTAACCCGCACAAGGTGCGGGTATTACACTAGTATATATTAAAGCAGGAGTCTCTATTGCAACGTGTCAAGCCACGGTCCTCCCAGTCCCCAAATTTTTTTAAAAAAGTGGTTTTTAAAATTTAAAATCTATAAAAAAATATTTTAGTAAATTCGTTAATTAAAGTTAAAATATATTTAAAATATCTTTGAATTTTGTTATAGTAAATGTCAGTAAAACAATTAAATTTTAATTTTAGAAAATATCTTATCTTATCTTATCTTATCTTATCTTATATATATTAAAGCAGAAGCCTCTATTGCCACGTGTCGCCCCCACGATTAATCTCAACCCAACAAAATTTTAATGCCACGTGTCGCCCACAGAATTAACGTCAGTCAAAAAAATTTATATAAAAAGTTGTTAGCAAATTTGTTAAAATTTATATTATAGAAAATAAAAATTGTGATATTATCCGTCAAATTGGATTTTATAAGAAAAGTTTTTAACAAATTTTGTTTGTAAAAGAAATGATAATATCTCTCAAAGTTGTTAGCAAATTTTGTTTTCATTTAAATTAAGTCAACAAATGATAACGTTAGTTAACAAATTTTGTTTTTATTTATATTAATTTTTATTTATTTATGATATCTTATCTTATCTTATGTATATTAAGGATGAAGCGTTTTTTTTTTGCAACGTGTCCTTCAGAAATTAGCCTCAACGAAACTTTTTTATTTTAATCAACAATATTTTTCAGCAATTTAAATTAAGTTTTTGTCGCAAAATTTTTGTTACGGAATTCTGTTTGAATTAGAAGATATCTCCATTTAAATAGAAAAAGGTAAATCTCAACTTTTTTTTAGTTTTTACCATTTTTAATTATCAACTGTATAGTTTTTTTTGCAACATTTTTTTTACAAAATTATCTCTTTTTCAATTATACATCAAAGATAATTGTGAGATAAGATCAAAACTTTAAAAAAGTATTATAAAAAAAAGTTACATATTTCTCTCTTTTTAAGCATTGATATTATTGTTAGGTTGTTAGCTGTAGGATTTGTTTCACAATCAAATTACTTTACTTAGG
>BSUD01000006.1:12843809-12895146 GCA_033239045.1 Fagopyrum esculentum | reverse complement strand
AATGGAATTTATATGCTATTGATTTATATTCGATATAATTTTTTTATTATTAAGCTTTAATTTAACTATTCATTAAAGTTTTATGTTATTTTATAGAAAATGTAGCAACCGTTACTTTAAAAAAATAAAAATAGAGAGCTTAATACATAAAATCAAAATTTTAAAATGTCTTTAAAAATAATATAGTAATAACTACAACTAAATGTGAAGGTTTATCCCTTTGTGTCTTCTAATTTACTTTTTAAAATATGATAATAATATGAATATGTCTATCTTTTACAGAAATTGACAATATTTTTATATGACAACACTTATTTTTTGATATTTCTTTTAGATTTTTTGCTCTCTAGAATAATTTATATTCAAATGTAGATTAATTTGGTATATTGCTTAATTATCTCGACTAGGTAGTTGAATTGAAAAGTTTTAGGGAATTTCGACCTAAAATTTTGATGGGATTATTCACACAAGAGATTCCAACGAGAAATTATCACCAGTAAATTCTCATTATTTCATAATGATCATGGTTATTTTCAACTAGGATTTTTTTTCAAAAGAGGTTAATTTATACTATGTGATATTCCGATTATTTTATTTTATGACGTACATGTTAATGTTTTATAATTATTATTTTAGTAATTTTATTTATAAATATATATTTAGCATGATTTACCATCACATACATCTGCATTTTATAATCACCACATTCTATATATTTTGGCAACAACGCTCTTGCCATTTTCATTGTACAATATATGTCGTTTTTTTTAATTGATATAAAACTATGTGTGATAATGATAGTAACATACCTAAAAATGAATACAATAGAGAATATATATAATTATACTACTTATAAATCAGATAATTGAACTGAATGCATGAATACTATTACACATTTTAATATTTTATTGTTGTGTTTGAACCTTATATTTAGCATATTATAATATGTATTATAAAATTAAATTTAAAATGCAAACCCGCACAAGGTGCGGGTATTACACTAGTAACTATTAAACCAGAGCCTCTATTGCCACGTGTCAACGCTAGATTTCTCGAAGCCTAAAAAGTTATTTTAAAAAGTGATTTTTAAATGTTAATATAAATTGAAAATTGATTTTTAAATTCTTTAATAAATATTTAAATAAATACTTTTATAAAAATAGTTTTTAAACTTTTATGATTTTTTTACCAACAAGCATATATTAACAAATCAATTTAAAAATATAATTAATTAGAAGAGATTAATACTTAAAAGAGAATTAAAAATCATAATATTTGATTATAATCTCATTTTTCGGATTTTTATTTTACAAAAGTATACATATAAATTTTTAAGTATTAAATATTTATTAAAACGGAACCCGCACAAAGTGCGGGTAATACACTAGTCTCTATTAAAGCAGAAATTTTTATTACCACGTGTTAACCCCATGTTTCTCGAAGGCTAAAAAATTATTTTAAAAAGTGATTTTCTAAATATTAATATAAATTGGAAATTGATTTTTATTTTTTTTTAAATATTTAAATAAATATTTTTATAAAAATAGTTTTTTTAACTTTTACGAATTTTTTTACCAACAAGCATATCTTAACAAATCAATTTAAAATTTTAATTAATTGGAAGAGATAAATACTGAAAGGAAATTAAAAATCATAATAATGATTATAATTTCATTATCCGGATTTTTATTTTATAAAAATATACATATAAATTTCTAAGTATTAAATACTTATTAAAACTCAATCCGTACAAAATGCTGGTGATCCCACTAGTTGATTATTAAGGCAATAATTACATAGTCAAATCACATAATAAAAATAAATAAAAGTTATGTAATAATTTTTTTTTATATTTTGGATTTAAACGAATATTCAAGTTATATTTTACTGCCTAAATAGTATGGTAGATAATCAAGTTCCAAATCAATTATTTAACACATACACTAGATAATATGTTAACCAAAATTAGTTGAATCAAAACTTTAGTAGAAAAATAATTAGAAGATAATAGAGGATGAATTTTAAGATTGATCTAACTAATACACAAGATAATGCTAACAAATATAATTTTTTAACACCTCCAGAAACATAATCTTCCACCATTTGCGTTATAGGAGGACATGGCCTAATCGTTTTCCTAGAAACCTAATCAAACGATCCTACACCTAGATAACTATTCTTCAGTAATGGTCATTTACATGTATTATCTCCGTAAAATACAAAGAGTCAAATGTTACTCCCTTCAATAATTATTTGAAACATTTTTTTAATATAATTATGAGATTTAAAAACCACTTTTTAAATTTTTTTGGGTTGGGAGAACCGTGGCTAGACACGTGGCAATAAAGATGTCAGCTTTAATAGATATAAGAGCATCTTCATCCCAGAATTTTTGGATTTCTTTAGCAATTAAAAATTTTAAAATAAAAATAAATGTCAGATTAGGAGAAAGAATCTATACAATTAGTGGAGAGAAGTTTCTCTGCAGAGATACTCATCCTGACAGGTTTCTGCCTACTTCACACAAAATTTTATTTTATTTTTTTGTGTTGCCCAAATGTAGGAATGTAACAGGTTGTTGGGTTATAATTATACGTTAAAGAAATTTTGATGAATTCTGTAACACCCCGAATTCTCAGAACTCGGGACATTACTGGTTAGGACCTCACAATGGGTCCCGACCTCAGTTTGACAACAACATTACTAGGATCTTGCAACAAGACACAAATAAAGAACCGAAATTCATAAAAATAGTATTTTAAGGTAATGAATGTAACACTGTCTAGCAGCCTAAAGTACTTAAGCAAAAGAAACGAACAACTGTCTTAACCAAAAGAAAGGAAAGACAAACACAACCTCAACCCCCACTCTAAGGAGTACGGAGACCCGGCTGACCACTACTTCCGGATCACTCAGCTGCTGGTCTAACCTGCGGTAAATCTAAAACACAACAAGAGGAACCGTTAGCTAGTTATCTAAATATTAACAGAATAATAGCAGCACAAACACACACATAAAAATATAAACACCCATCATGCTTTCAAACAAGTCCGTTTTATTATCTTGAGTTAAGTTACTCTTTCACGCTAATGATACTTATGTTGTGACACGAGAGATTCCCAAACCTCGCCTCCGCCCCCGTGTAACCATCAGGAATGGATCCGATGCATCTCACCTTGTACCTGCCTGGTTTGGGTATAGAGAACCTCCCAATCTCCTGTCAGAGCTGGGCAGTGATGTCACGGCCCGTTATACATACACTTGGGCCTTAAACGTAATAATAACAGTCGTCCTAGCAAGTTATTATTATTAAACACGCAAATAGCACACACAACCACTATCACTCAACTAATATACAGAAACTGGCTAAGTAAGTCGCAAGGACTTACCTGAGTCAAAAATACTCTCTAACACGTCTCAACAGCCCGTACTCGGGGTAACTCAAACGCCTGTCAAATAAGGCATGTGGATCAAAGTCTCATTCAGACGTCCAACCTCATTCAAAGGAATTACGGGAAAACTCTCTTACGGTAAAAGACTATTTTGCCCTCAGTCTTAACATTCTCAAGTTTATTCTAAAAATTTATCTATACGCCTACACTAGCTTATACGACTACATATATATATATACTCGTAACGCCGTGCATATCTATCCATATGCATAAGTATATAAACTCTTCGGTAACCTTACTCTATTGTCTAATATAAGTATACATATATCCGTACTCGAACTCACTCTTCTTTCTTATTTATGTCGTCATATATATAAACTTACATGTCTTAATCTATTCCATTTCCGAACTTCATATAACAGTAGAACACCAACTCAACCAACTCGTAAAATCATATTAATCCGTATACACGTACATTTTACCCATTCATATATATATATATATATATATATATATATATATATATATATATATATATATATATATATATATATATAAGTTTATGTATGCCTAGCTTACTCGATTCATACCCATAACTCGTACAACAGTAACCGAGGACATACGTACATATATTATCTAACACTCCTCTCATCAACATTGTACAATCTGCATATTGAATTTACGTACACCCCACAATAGTACTCACCTCTTATACCACGTCGCCTCAGCAGCGGTTTCGGCGTTGCACTTCAGTCGGTTGAGCAGTCCGGGTCGGTTTCTATGCGGCGACAACTTGGGCGGCGACGGCGGTAACTCGGTGGTCGGTAGCGGCGTGCGGTACTGCTGCAGGAAAGCCGAAGGAAGGCGGTAGTGAGCGGTGGTTTACGAGGCGAGAAAGGAAGGCGGAAAGGAAGGGCCAGGTCTTACCGGTTCACTGAGGCGGACGGCGGCGGCTGCGCGGTGGCTCCGGTGGAAGACGAGGAGAGGGGTGGTGTCTTCGACCTGCTGTCGTAGTGGGGGTGAGTTCCGGAAGTGTGCAAAAAGCAGTGAAGGGGCGGAAAGAGAGGGGGAGGCGTCTTACCGGACGGATGGCGGCGAGCGGCGGGAGCTGTGGTTGCAGGAAGTCCGGCGGCAGCACAAAAATTGTGAGGTGCAGCGGTTTTGCGAGGAGGAAGCAGCACAAGCGGCACAGGAGGTTAGGAGAAGGTAATTAGTGGATTAGGTTAAGAGAGGGATTAGGGTTAGGATTTAATTAGGAGGTGGGCTGATGATTGGGCCTCGCAGTGGCCCACATCCGGCCCGCTTTCTTATTAGCACGGAAAAGGATCTCGTTACTCGTTAATTATGTGCGGGATTTTATAATACGGAATTAATTTCCGTATTATCTAATCTATCATTATTTTAAATTTAAGGTGCGTATTTATTTCCGGCTACAATGCTTCGTCATTTTATGTGACTTAAAGTCACATAAAATGATAACATTTACTCGTTTTATTTTATTTTATATTATTAATTAAGATTGTCGCTTCGGAATTTTGTTAGTTGCAGTTTACCGAAACTTTAAAATTTTCGGTTATTACATTAGTGCCCTCTTAAATGAAGTTTCGTCCCGAAACTTAGAATGTTCCACTTACTCACACCTTTCTTCGGTATATTTTAGTTTCTCGATCTTTTCATTTTCTACCACGCAACTACTCAACCATCAAACAAACAAGTATCACCAAAAACAGACACACCCAAATCAATATGAAAACCTGAAAGGTCAAACAACACAACATCCGAGTACTAACTCGTCAAACAAGAGTAACCTCTAACCCCGCAAGGAACTCGGGATAGTTACATCTAATACTCTCCTCAGTCTCCCAAGTGGCCTCATCAGCTCATCTCCTAGACCACTGGATCCTCAACATCGGTATCTCCTTGGATCGCAGACGTCTGGTACTGCGCTCCAGGACAGCTACTGGGTACTCTACAAATGTATGGTCAGGCTCAACTGTCAGATCCTCATGGCTGATGACGTGTCTCGGATCCGGAATATACTCTCTCAACTGAGATACATGAAAGACCGGATGGACACTCTCTAGTCTCGGCGGTAGTGCTAGTCTGTAGGCCACCTCTCCAACTCTCTCCAAGATCTCAAAAGGTCCGACATATCGGGGACTCAGCTTCCCCTTAATGCCGAAACGCCCGACTCCTCTCGTAGGTGACACTCTCAGCCACACCTGAGCACCCACTCTAAACTCCAAAGGTCGACGCCTTTTGTCGGCGTAGGACTTCTGACGACTCTGAGCTGCTAACATCCGCTCTCGGACTAGGGCAATCCGAGCGATGTCATCCTGTATCTGCTGGGCTCATCCCAACATAATGGTGTACGACATCTCCGCCCGTACAAAGCCTCATAAGGAGCCATCCCAATAGACGCGCGCCATCTATTATTATACGAAAACTCTACCAATGGGAGATGATCTGGCCATACCTGTCCCCAATCTAGTACACACGCCCGAAGCATGTCCTCTAAGGTCTGAATGGTCCTCTCAGACTGTCCGTCTGTCTGTGGGTGGTAGGCGGTAGTAAAGTGGAGACTCGTCCCCAAAGCAGTATGTACCTGCTGCCAAAATCTCGAGGTAAAACGTCCATCTCTGTCGGAGACGATAGTCCTCGGTACTCCATGGAGTTTCACAATGTGTCTGGTGAACTCCTCAGCCAGACGACTCACCGGCCACGTTTCCTTAATCGGAATGAAACGTGCGGTCTTCGTCAAGCGGTCTACCACTACCCAAATAGCGTCAAATCCTCTACTGAGTCTCAAACCTGTGACAAAATCCATGGATATATCCTCCCACTTCCACTGTGGTACTGGAAGTGGGTGGAGCTCTCCTCTAGACCTACGGTGCTCAATCTTGACCTGCTGGCAGGTCGCGCACTGAGCTACATACTGAGTCACATCGGGCTTCAAACCACCCCACCAGAAGGACCGTCTCACATCCTTGTACATCTTACTCGCTCTAGGATGTACTGAGCATGGGGTAGCATGAGCATCACCTAGTATCCTCTGTCTCAACTCACTATCTGACGGCACACAAACGCGGTCCTGACGTCTCATCACTCCATCTGCACCAATAGTAAACTGTGGGGCCTCATCTCGAGACATCCTGTCTCGGATCCTGATCAAAGTAGGGCAAGTCTCCTGCTTCTGTCGGATCTCATCCAACAGATCAGGAAGTAACTCCATGGTAGTCAACTGACCATCAATATCGGGAAACTGAATCTCTATCTCCAACCAAGCCAAGTCCCTCTGCAACTGTGGCTGTACTGTCAACCGGGCTATCGCTCTCTCCCTAGGCGTCTTCCGGCTTAAAGCATCAGCTACCACATTCGCCTTTCCGGGGTGGTAAAGGATCTCAAGGTCGAAGTCCTTGATCAACTCTAACCACCGCCTTTGGCGGTTATTCAACTCTCTCTGAGTGAATATGTACTTTAGACTCTTATGGTTTGTAAAGATCTGACATGTCGCCCCATAGAGATAGTGACGCCAGATCTTAAGAGCATGGACTACTGTAGCCAACTCTAGATCATGTGTGGGGTAGTTCTCCTCATACGTCTTCAACTGTCGAGACGCATAGGCTATGACCTTACCCTTCTGCATCAAAACACACCCCAAGCCCAGCTTGGATGCATCACTGTATACTACAAAGTCATCAGTACCCTCAGGCTGTGCCAAAATCGGGGCGGACGTCAATCTCCTCTTCAGCTCCTCAAAACTCTGCTGACACGGCTCAGACCAGATAAACCGAGTGGTCTTCCTCAGAAGACAAGTAAGTGGTCGGGCAATCAAGGAGAACCCTTCCACAAACCGGCGGCAATAACCTGCTAATCCTAGAAAGCTGCGAACCTCCTTGACATTCTTAGGAGGTTTCCAAGAAGATACTGACTCGATCTTCGCCGGATCGACCTTAATACCCTCAGCAGTCACCACGTGACCTAAGAAAGCCACCTCCGACATCCAAAACTCACACTTGGATAGCTTAGCATACAGCTGGCTATCCTGTAGAATCTGTAGTACTATCCTCAAGTGTCCGGCATGCTCCTCTCGACTCCTAGAGTAGACTAGGATGTCGTCAATGAAGACCACTACAAACTGATCTAAGAAGTCAATGAATATCCCATTCATCAACTCCATGAACACCGCTGGTGCATTAGTGAGCCCAAATGGCATTACTACGAACTCATAATGACCATACCTAGTCCGGAATGCCGTCTTAGGTATGTCCTGATCTCTCACTCTCAACTGGTGGTAACCTGATCTCAAGTCTATCCTCGAGAACACAGACACTCCATGCAACTGGTCCAACAGATCATCTATGCGTGGCAGTGGGTACTTGTTCTTGATGGTTACCTTGTTCAGCTCTCTGTAGTCTATGCACAACCTCATCGATCCGTCCTTCTTCTTCACAAATAACACTGGCGCGCCCCAAGGAGACACACTAGGGCGTATGAAACCCTTCTCTACTAGCTCCTCTAACTGCTTCTTCAGCTCAAGCAGCTCTATAGGTGCCATACGGTACGGAGCCTTCGAGATAAGTCTCGTGCCCGGCTCCAAGTCAATGCTGAAATCGACGCTCCTCTGTGGAGGTAGTCCTGGCAGGTCGTCACTGAATACCTCCGCAAACTCGCATGCAACAGGTATCTCCTCTATAGTGAGGCTCTTGGTTTCCTTCATGGCATAACACCAGAAGGCTTCGCAACCCTGTGCTATCAGTCTCGCTGCCCTCACTGCACTGATAACTGTGCCTGACTTTCCGAGGTCCCAACCTCGGAATATCACCCTATGACCCTCCTCAGTGGCAACGGTCACTGTCCTCCTGCCAATATCTAAGACTGCTCCGTGTTTCCTCATCCAGTCTATCCCTAAAATGACATCCTCATGAGCTAAGGGCATGACTAGAAAATTAACTAACTAGTCTCGATCTCCCATGCGAACAGGACATCCAAAGATCTCTCTAGTTCCTCTTACCTTACTCCCATCAGGTAAGCCTATCATAAAAGGTATCCCCTCTATAAGAGTTAAGGACAACCTATCTACGCATGCATCAGATATGAAGGAGTGTGTAGCACCCGTATCAAATAAAACTCGTACAGGTAAGTCATGAATCTGGATCGTACCTGTAGCAGTCGGTGCATCTGGCTGATCAACATCTCTCAACTCAAACACTCGGGCCTGAGTTCCTCTAGTATCAGTCACACTACCACGTCCTCTGCCCCGACCTGATCCCTGCATAGCACTTTGTGATGGTGTGTGTCTTGGAGCCCTGTAAGACTGCTGCTGACCAGGAGCTCTGTACTATTGTTGCTGACTCGGAGTCCGGTAATGTGGCGGTCTCTGTACACTCCTTGATAAGCCTGCAGGAGAAGAACCCTGCTGAGATGGAGCCTTGCCCTGACGGCAGAATGTAGCTTTGTGTCCAATCTTGCCGCACCGGAAGCAAGTCACTGCTGGCTTCGTGCAGTTCGATCGGACGTGTCCATAGCCACTACAGTTGTGGCGCTGTAAGCCACCAGCTGAAGTCTGACTAGTAGCTGTATGACTATGTCGCCCCTGAGTCTGTCCTCGTCCAAAAACAGCTACTCCTGAACTACCACTAGCATAACCTGTCCTCTGCCGCTTATCAGGCTTGTCTGACAGAGTCTCACAACGAAATCTTGCCAGATAGGAACGGGTACTCTCTCTCAATCTCCGTGAAAAGAGATAGACATGCTGCTCCTCAGGAGGTGCAGCTGGTCCAAGCAGTGTCAGTTCCTTCTGGAACTTCTTGATGGCAGCAGCAATCGGAATGTCCTCAAATCCAGCCTCAATGAAGTCCTGGAATCTCTCTCTCCTCAACGAGATAGGGCAGTATTTGTCTCTAACAATGCTCCTCATCTGCTCCCAACTGGTGACTCGACTACGCATGGTCCGCCACCAGGAATGAGCATCTCCAGTGAAGCAGGTCTGCACCAAGTCCACCTGCCGATCCTCTGGGCAGCGTATTGCCTCTAACGCAGTCTCTACCTGTCCAATCCAGTGCTCCACCTCTAGTCCTATCTCTCCACTATATGAGGGGACCTTCTGAGAGTTGAAAGCCTTCAACCACTCATCCGGCCTCGGTGCTCTAGTACCAGTAGGCGCTCTATCAGCCACAACTCTCCTCTCAGGTACAGCTGGCACCTGAGGCGCTCCCTATGTCACCTGGACAGATCTAGCCGGTACTGGTGGTACCTGGGTTAGTCTCTCTGTCCTAGCAGCCTCCTCCATATGCTCAACGTATGCTCGGTACTCTTTGTACTCAGTCGCTCCAATGGAAACACGTCCTGACTCCGTCGAACGTGCTCTCTGTGCTCCAGACCTAGCAACGGTCTCATTCCTGACCTCAGGACCAACACTCTCAGCTACCTCCTCCACTCCAGCCTCTAGCATGATCACTGCTAGTGGATCCTCTCGAGGAGCTCGACCTCGGCCTTGGGCTAGTGGAGGTCTATCTCCACGGCCGCGTCCTCTAACTGTAGGGGTCCTATCTCCCCTACCTGGTCCAGCGGGAGGGAGAGGTGGACGACCTCTACCTCGACCAGTAGCTAGCGTAGCTCTAGTACCTGCCATCTGCGCGAGGAATAACAACTATAATTACTACTAGCTAAAAGTCCAAAAAGTCTATCTACAGTAAAACCTAAAGTTCATACTAAGCATACTGAGATCCGCGGTAGTAGTGGTGGTCAGCCGTACTTTTCTATTCCCAACCAGACTAAGCATGCAATTAAAACCAA
The DNA here is from genome assembly GCA_033239045.1 of Fagopyrum esculentum. Taxonomy (NCBI): domain Eukaryota; kingdom Viridiplantae; phylum Streptophyta; class Magnoliopsida; order Caryophyllales; family Polygonaceae; genus Fagopyrum; species Fagopyrum esculentum. Next base: position 12,884,956 of record BSUD01000006.1, on the reverse strand, counting down.
AAATTTTCTTTTTAAAACTCAGACCCCTTTTCGGTCTTTCAGAAGATTTCAAGTGCCATTGTTGTCAACCTGGCTCTGATACCATGTTGTAACACCCCGAATTCTCAGAACTCGGGACATTACTGGTTAGGACCTCACAATGGGTCCCAACCTCAGTTTGACAACAACATTACTAGGATCTTGCAACAAGACACAAATAAAGAACCGAAATTCATAAAAATAGTATTTTAAGGTAATGAATGCAACACTGTCTAGCAGCCTAAAGTACTTAAGCAAAAGAAACGAAAAACTGTCTTAACCAAAAGAAAGGAAAGACAAACACAACCCCAACCCCCACTCTAAGGAGTACGGAGACCCGGCTGACCACTACTTCCGGATCACTCAGCTGCTGGTCTAACCTGCGGTAAATCTAAAACACAACAAGAGGAACCGTTAGCTAGTTATCTAAATATTAGCAGAATAATAGCAGCACAAACACACACATAAAAATATAAACACCCATCATGCTTTCAAACAAGTCCGTTTTATTATCTTGAGTTAAGTTACTCTTTCACGCTAATGATACTTATGGTGTGACATGAGGGATTCCCAAACCTCGCCTCCGCCCCGTGTAACCATTAAGAATGGATCCGATGCATCTCACCTTGTACCTGCCTGGTCTGGGTATAGAGAACCTCCCAGTCTCCTGTCAGAGCTGGGCAGTGATGTCACGGCCCGTTATACATACACTTGGGCCTTAAACGTAATAATAACAGTCGTCCTAGCAAGTTATTATTATTAAACACGCAAATAGCACACACAACCACTATCACTCAACTAATATCCAGAAACTGGCTAAGTAAGTCGCAAGGACTTACCTGAGTAAAAAATTCTCTCTAACACGTCTCAACAGCCCGTACTCGGGGTAACTCAAACGCCTGTCAAATAAGGCATGTGGATCAAAGTCTCATTCAGACGTCCAACCTCATTCAAAGGAATTACGGGAAAACTCTCTTATGGTAAAAGACTATTTTGCCCTCAGTCTTAACATTCTCAAGTTTATTCTAAAAATTTATCTATACGCCTACACTAGCTTATACGACTACATATATATATATATACTTGTAACGCCGTGCATATCTATCCATATGCATAAGTATATAAACTCTTCGGTAACCTTACTCTATTGTCTAATATAAGTATACATATATCCGTACTCGAACTCACTCTTCTTTCTTATTTATTTCGTCATATATATAAACTTACAGGTCTTAATCTATTCCATTTCCGAACTTCATATAACAGTAGAACACCAACTCAACCAACTCGTAAAATCATATTAATCCGTATACACGAACATTTTACCCATTCATTTATATATATATATATATATATATATATATATATATATATATATATATATATATATATATATATATATATATATATATATATATATAAGTTTATGTATGCCTAGCTTACTCGATTCATACCCATAACTCGTACAACAGTAACCGAGGACATACGTACATATATTATCTAACACTCCTCTCATCAACATTGTACAATCTGCATATTGAATTTACGTACACCCCACAACAGTACTCACCTCTTATACCACGTCGCCTCAGCAGCGGTTTCGGCGTTGCACTTCAGTCGGTTGAGCAGTCCGGGTCGGTTTCTATGCGGCGACAACTTGGGCGGCGACGGCGGTAACCTGGTGGTCGGTAGCGGCGTGCGGTACTGCTGCAGGAAAGCCGAAGGAAGGCGGCAGTGAGCGGTGGTTTAGGAGGCGAGAAAGGAAGGGCCAGGTCTTACCGGTTCACTGAGGCGGACGGCGGCGGCTGCGCGGTGGCTCCGGTGGAAGACGAGGAGAGGGGCGGTGTCTTCGACCTGCTGTCGCAGTGGGGGTGAGTTCCGGAAGTGTGCAGAAAGCAGGGAAGGGGCGGAAAGAGAGGGGGAGGCGTCTTACCGGACGGATGGCGGCGAGCGGCGGGAGCTGTGGTTGCAGGAAGTCCGGCGGCAGCACAAAAATTGTGAGGTGCAGCGGTTTTGCGAGGAGGAAGCAGCACAAGCGGCACAGGAGGTTAGGAGAAGGTAATTAGTGGATTAGGTTAAGAGAGGGATTAGGGTTAGGATTTAATTAGGAGGTGGGCTGATGATTGGGCCTCGTAGTGGCCCACATCCGGCCCGCTTTCTTATTAGCACGGAAAAGGAACTCGTTACTCGTTAATTATGTGCGGGATTTTATAATACGGAATTAATTTCCGTATTATCTAATCTATCATTATTTTAAATTTAAGGTGCGTATTTATTTCCGGCTACAATGCTTCGTCATTTTATGTGACTTAAAGTCACATAAAATGATAACATTTACTCGTTTTATTTTATTTTATATTATTAATTAAGATTGTCGCCTCGGAATTTGGTTAGTTGCAGTTTACCGAAACTTTAAAATTTTCGGTTATTACAAATTCTGGGATGGAAGAGAGATTCTTCAATCATTTTGTGAATAAAAGAAAAAAGAAAAGTCAGATAAGAAATTTCTTGAAAATTTATGGGATGAAGATGCTCTAAGATTTTCTGAAAAAATTGTTCGGTTGAAGATTTTATTCACTCGCTTAACCGGAAACTCTTTATTTTTTTCAAGTATATATATGACGGCTGTAAAATTTTAGAAAAAAAAGAAGAAATATTTAGATATGACATAAAATTTGAAAAACAACAATTACAATTTAGATATAGGTTTAGTAAAAGCTGGATCTACATTTTTTTGCTTAATTAGTGATTTAGAAAAATTTAATCCGAAAAAAGCATGAGGTCACCACGTTAGAATATAGATTATACTCGCACAAGATGCGGGCTACGCACTAGTATATCTATATATTTTACTAAAGTACATTACACTAATACTGACGTGGCACCCCCACAATTTTTTTTGAATTAAATTATTTACTAAATCACGAATTAAGCCAATAAATCTTTTTTTTTTATAATAGATATAAAATTTTTAAAACTAACTGGCGTCTTTAACGTGAAAGCAAAATCTGGATCTAGATTTTAAAAAAAATATTCTCATCAAATATTTTGTAAAGAGTATTTCAATTCTTTTTTTTATATGCATTTATATTTTCGGGTTCCATTTAGATAATTACAATATATTAAAGTAATATAGTTATAAGTTTGTAACAAAATTGTACATTGTAGTTTTTTTCTAAAAAATTGTGTAGTGTCTAAGGATTAAATTTATGAAGTGTAGAAAACTGGATCTACATTTTTTTGCTTAATTAGTGATTTAGAAAAATTTAATCCGAAAAAAAGCATGAGGTCACCACGTTAGAATATAGATTATACTCGCACAAGATGCGGGCTACGCACTAGTATATCTATATATTCTACTAAAGTACATTACACTAATACTGACGTGGCACCCCCACAATTTTTTTTGAATTAAATTATTTACTAAATCACGAATTAAGCCAATAAATCTTTTTTTTATAATAGATATAAAATTTTTAAAACTAACTGGCGTCTTTAACGTGAAAGCAAAATCTGGATCTAGATTTTAAAAAAAATATTCTCATCAAATATTTTGTAAAGAGTATTTCAATTCTTTTTTTTATATGCATTTATATTTTCGGGTTCCATTTAGATAATTACAATATATTAAAGTAATTTAGTTATAAGTTTGTAACAAAATTGTGCATTGTAGTTTTTTTTCTAAAAAATTGTGTAGTGTCTAAGGATTAAATTTATGAAGTGTAGAATAATGAGAAATTTTGTGTGTGACTATTTTATCGTTTTGAATAATCAAAGGCGAATTATCATTATAAAATTTCATAAATATATATTTAGTTTGCAAGACTAATATTATAAAGATACCCGCACAAAGTGCGGGCTATACACTAGTATACACACTATAAGATCATTCACAATGGTGGGTTTTAAAATCCAAGTTTGTAAACCTTCTCTTTGTCTCATCGGCTTATAAAACTCTACATATTGTTTCTCCACATTTATTGTTTCTTAACTCTATATTTATTTAGCCACCATATTTATATATTTTAAAAAAAATTTGATACTATTATTTTTATTCATAATTAAATTTATTTTAAAAATTAAATAATAAATGTACAAACAATTAATAAAAATGAGATTTTCAATAAACACATCCAAAAAAAATAAAAACACACAAAGACATTAAAATAACAATCGCAAAGTTAAGATGCAAAACATGACAATACAAATACACCGATACATACGAAATCATACATAAAACTACTAATTTCCAACATGAGTATTGCCAAACTTTTTTCGTATGTGTTGAACCAAGTCATGCTTCAATTGTTCATGTGTAGTGCTATTTCGAAGTTGGACACAGTTGGTTATGTAATCCGCCATAGAATTTGGTATCTCAGAGACGTATGTATTGTCAATGTCGTTTGATTGCTCAAATTGAGACGGATTCCAATATAACGTGTGTGTGTCTCGTTCATCTTCCACGATCATATTGTGTACAATTATGCAAGCTCTCATAATATTTCCAATGAAACCACTGTCCCAAGAAAGTGATGGCACTTGGGTTCTTCAAATAGCAATTTTTGCTTGTAGAACTCCAAATGCTTGTTCCATATCCTTTCGACATGACTCTTATAGTTTAGCAAACAATACATCCTTCTCACCTCGTGCAAGTCTTATTGACGGTATAAATGTTGTCCACCATGGATATATATCGTCGGTCAGATAATAACTCATAGTATATGAATGCTCATTGACGGTAAAATTCACAGGTGACGATATACCTTGCAAAACATCATCAAATGCATGAGAATTATCGAGAACGTTCATGTCACTGCATCTACCTGGTGTTCCAAATAATACATGCCAACTCCATAGATCATACGACGCAACAACTTCTAAGATGATTGTTGGCTTCCCATGACCGCGTGTGAATTGACATTTCCATGTAGTTGGACAATTCGTCCACTCTTATTGCATACAATCAATTGAACATATCATGCTAAAGAAGATACGCATATCTCCAACATGAAGAAGTTGTTGCATGTCTTCAATGTTTGGTCTTCGTATATACATGTCTCCAAACGAAGAAATGATTCCTTCCATGAAGTTAGTCAAACATTCTCACGCGGTTGATGCACCCATTCGAAGATACTCATTCATCGTGTCTACACTTATACCATAAGCCAACATGTGTATGGTAGTTGTTCGCTCCAAAAGGTGTGTGCAGACAAAACTTTAAATTTATAATCCGAACAATAAACCTAACGATAAACGAACCCGCAGTGTACGAATCAATCGTAGTAAGGGCTTATATTCTGGAGTCGATCTCAGGGAATCGGTGAGAACAATCACTGTAAATGTAACACCCCAAGTTCTCGGAACCCGGGGAGCTACTGGTTAGGACCTCATAATGGGTCCCGACCTTGGTTTAACAACAACATTACTAGAATCTTACAACAAGGCACAAATGTATTTAAAAAATTTTCAAAACATAATATTTTTATTGTATGATTGTACACATGTGACAACCTTACAAAACACACACACACACACACACACACATATATATATATATATATCTACATAACATGCATGTCGTATGGAAGACTCCCCCCGTCCCCATCTAATGAGTACGTGGACCCGGCTGACCATCCGTCCTGAATCTCTCTGCAACTGTTTATCTATACAAAATCTACAACACGGATAAAACGTTAGCTAACAATCTATATAAGTAGAATAAGATAGCACAAAGACAACCAAGATAACATGAAACAATCATCATGATAGCACACAAACCGTGTTGGAGATTTGGGCTAAGTCTTCATTGTAACCGTTGAGCTTGTCTTGAGACAAGGTGCAATGAGTAGTTCATATGTGTGTCACTATGGTCCGGGTTGCGGGAGGCAAGACAAGTGACCGGCACTAAGAACAACTAGTATTATAAGGGGAGTCAAATCAAAGCAAGGTGATTCACAGCAAGGTCAACTTGTGCTAGCTTTTAGAAGGCCAACGTTTGGGGCTTTTTAGCCACATTTTATCGGCACACCTTTGGTTCTTAGGCCTTATATTGGCTAAATAATATGTGGTTAAAAATTGGAAGCAATCCAAGCTCAAATGCTTAGTGAATGTCAATGAAGCAGCTAGTGAGCTTCTTAAGGAGCTACACTAGCTTGAGCTAAGATATTGAGTGTTTGAGGTTCTTGGAGCTTACCTAGCTATATTAAAGTGAATGAAGCTCATTGGAAGTGTTTGGACCAAGAAAAATAAGCTAGCTCCGGGGAGCAGTTTTGGGCTCCCTATGTGGGCCTCGGGCTTTCTAGGGCTTCAAGGCCCATCTTCCAAGTAACTTCCACGTAACTTCCATAACCGATTTTAACCTCTTTTAACTCCCCAAAACCGTGGCCCCCTATGCCTATAAAAGGGAGAGCCATTTGCACTTGATTAAACATTCGTTTTTGCAACGATAAAGCTTTTAGTTCCATTGTATTGACATTGGATAGGCCTTCTTATAAGCTTGTTTGCAAAACTCGAAAGACCAGTATAGTTCCTTTGTATTGACAAAGGATAGGCATCCATATTAGTTTAGTTTTGTATTGACAAAACCTAGGAATACCCTTTCTACAAAGTAAGACAAGTAAATCTCTTACTTAGTCTTTGTAACGTGTAACGTTTTATCCCACTAAGGTATTTGGATATTCCCGGTGTAGGGGAGAATACACTTAGAAGGAAAATTCATTTATGAATGACTCATTACATAATCCAAGTCAATGTTTTAACATATAACAATTGGTTTTTAAGACTTGCAATTGAACTTAATTTCTATTAGAGTTTAGTCTACTCCTTTTTGGAGATTACAAACTCTTGGTTGGGTTTTGTCTACTCCTTTGTGGAGATTACGAACCCTTGTTTAATAATTTATTTCACTTCAAGATAAATTATATTAATTTGATTGGCAATTGGGACAACCGTCTACTCACTTAAGTGAGACTACGACCCTTTGGTCTAAAACCGGACACCGAAAATCCAACAATCTTCTAAGTGTATTTATTGTTAATTGTTTTGTAGGATTGGATTGATCAATAATGAGTAAGACGTTAATGACAAAAATGACTTCTCATTTTGGAAAGTTGGATAAGTTTGAGGGTGTAGACTTTAGGAGGTGGCAAAAGAAAATGCACTTCCTCTTCTTGACTACACTAAAAGTCACTTATGTACTCACTACACCTAGACCGACCGTGCCGGTTGATGATATGGTAGAGGAGATAGAGGCTGTCCGACGAAGGAGCAAATGGGATAATGATGACTACATATGTCGTGGTCATATTCTCAATGGCATGAGTGATGCATTGTTTGATGTCTACCAAAGTGTAGAGTCATCAACATCAATGTGGGATCAACTGGAGTCTAAGTAAATGGTGGAGGATGCTTCATCTCGCAAATTCTTAGTCTCGGATTTTAACTCATATAAAATAGTGAACTCAAGGCCGGTAATGGAACAATACAATGAATTGCTCCGGATTCTTGAGAGGTTCACTCAACATGCCATGCATATAGATGAGGCCGTTGCGGTTTCATCTATAATGGATAAGCTCCCCCCCTTCTTGGAAGGACTTCCGCCATGTGCTAAAGCACAAGAAGGAAGAACTCACGTTGGTGGAACTTGGCTCTCACCTTCAAATTAAAAAAGGTCTTAGGGCACAAGAAGGGGGACTCAAGAAGGAGGATAAACTTTCTACTTCCCACGAGGCCAACATGATGGATGGCAAGGGTAAAAGGAAGAGGTTCAAAGGAAAGGACAAAGACAAGGACATGGGAAATAAGTCCAAGAAGGATAATATTGACAAGAAACCAAAAGGTTCTTGTTGGAAGTGTGGCAAGTCTGGCAACTTCAAACGGGATTGCAAGGTTAAGGACAATGGATCCAAGGGTGGAGGCCAAAGTGGCCAAAACCCCTCAAACCAAGGTGACTCACTTGTGAGTCTTGATTCTAACTTTGATATAAATTCTAATTTGAATTATGTGTCATTGACTTTTGGATGTTTGTCCATGCAGGATGATGACCTTGGATGGTGGGTGGACTCGGGTGCAACAACTCATGTTTGCAAAGATCGGCGTTGGTTCAAGACATACGCTGTTGCTAACGATGGAGCACTCATACATATGGAAAACGAGTCTACCACCCCCGTTCTAGGAAGAGGACGAGTTGATCTATACTTCACAAGTGGCAAGACTCTAGTCTTGTCAAATGTACTACATGCACCGGCCATTAGAAATAATGTGGTTTCTGGTGGTGTGCTCAATAGGCTTGGCTTCAAACAAGTCATAGAAGCCGACCGCTATGTATTATCTAGGAGAGGAACATTTGTAGGCTTTGGCCATTGGAACAATAATATGTTTCTTCTCTCTTTATGTAATAAACCTTCTAATACTAATATAAATAAGAATAGTTTGTTTACATTGTCTTCTTCTTCTTCCAATTGTGATTTTGTCAAATGGCATGCACGGCTTGGACATGTTTATTTTAAGCGTATGAATGACACGACTAAGGATGGTATTTTACCTAAACTTGACTTGCCAAAAGACAAGTGTAAAATGTGCATGTTGACCAAGATAACAAGACTTCCATTTCCTAGAGTTGAAAGAGAACAATCAATGCTCGACTTAGTCCACTCGGATCTAGGCGACTTGCACTCTACTCCTTCATTAGGAAAGAAGAAGTATTGCGTAACATTCGTAGATGATTACTCTAGGTATTGTTATGTATATCTACTCTTTGCAAAGAGTGATGCCTTAGACAAATTCTATGTATTCAAGAATGAATCTGAGTTGCAACAAGGTACCTTAATAAAAAGACTACGAACGGATCGTGGTGGTGAATTTATGGATAAGGAATACTTTAAGAGTGTCGGGATCATACATGAGACCACGGAACCTTACACACCACAATCAAATGGTGTGGCCGAACGAAAGAACCGAGTGCTTAAAGAAATGGTCAATGCCATGTTGTCTTACTCGGGTCTTAAGAATTCGTTTTGGGGTGAAGCTATGCTCACGGCAAACTACTTGCTTAATTGTGTTCCAAACAAAAGAAGCAAGAAGACTCCTTACGAACTATGGTTCAAAAGGAAACCAAACCTACATTACTTACGAGTTTGGGGATGTCGAGCCATAGTAAGGCTAAATGACAACAAACGTAAGACTTTAGGTGAAAGAGGTGTTGAGTGTGTGTTCATTGGCTATGCCAAACACTCCAAAGCTTATAGGTTCTATGTGATAGAACCAAATGACTTCATCTCGGTTAATACCGTAATAGAGTCTAGGGATGCCATCTTTGATGAAGATCGCTTCACCTCGGCTCCTAGGCCTAGGGAAGTGATCAACATGACCTTAGATGAAGAAGACCCAAACAAGCATCATAGGATTCAAGATGAATCCCGGCAAGCGTCCCACGGGCTTGACTTGCCAGAGATTGCTCCTATGAGCACTAATTTGTCCCAAAAATCGATTTTCCAAGTGTTCTTGGTTGAAGGGTCAAGGGATAATGAAATGGATCGTCACTCTTACTTTCATATAGATGAGGATCCAAAGACATTTGACGAGGCCATGAAGTCTCAAGATGTTGCCTTCTGGAAGGAAGCAATCCAAGAGGAGATGGACTCCATTATGGGTAACCATACACGGGAGTTAGCCAACCTTCCTTCCGGTTGCAAACCTTTGGGATGCAAATGGATTTTCAAGAGGAAGATGAAAGTTGACGGTTCCATTGACAAGTTTAAAGCACGCTTGGTCATCCAAGGCTTTAGACAAAGGGAAGATGTCGATTACTTTGACACATATGCTCCGGTGGCTAGGATTACAACCATTAGGTTATTAATAGGTATGGAGGCTATACATAATCTAGTGATTCATCAAATGGATGTCAAGACAACATTCCTTAATGGTGATCTAGATGAGGAAGTGTATATGAGACAACCTGAAGGGTTTGTTTTAAAAGGATAAGAGCACAAAGTGTGTCGCTTGGTCAAATCCTTGTATGGACTAAAGCAAGCTCCAAAACAATGGCATCAAAAGTTTGATGATGTCGTATTGTCAAATGGATTTAAGATAAATCAAGTTGACAAGTGTATCTATAGTAAGTTTGATCATACCGGTCAAGGTGTGATCATATGCTTATATGTTGATGACATGTTGATCTTTGGAACAAACCAAAGACAAGTAGATCTCACTAAGGATTTCTTGTCCACTAAGTTTTCTATGAAAGACTTAAGTGAGGCGGATGTAATTCTAGGCATAAGAATCAAACATGATGCTAAAGGCTTAAACCTCACACAATCACACTACATTGAGAAGATTGTCAAACGCTTCCAATGTGATAAAAGTTCAACTATTAGTACTCCTATGGACTCAAGTGAAAAATTGATGCCCAACCAAGGATCAGTTGTCTCTCAACTTGAGTATGCACAAGTAATAGGATATTGCATGTATGCAATGACTAGCACTAGGCTAGATATTGCTTTTGCTATTGGTAAATTGAGTAGGTACACAAGTTGTCCTAGCTCACAACATTGGAAGGCACTAAGGCGTGTGCTTAGGTACCTCAAGGGGACCATGGGTTTTGGCATCTTGTACAGTAAGTATCCTTCAGTGATAGAAGGCTACTCGAATGCGTCATGGATCACTAATCTAGATGATCACTCATCCACCACAGGATGGGTTTTCTTGTTAGGTGGTGGTGCCATTTCGTGGGCTTCAAAGAAGCAAACATGCATCACAACCTCGACCATGGAGTCCGAGTTTGTGGCACTTGCCGCTGCCGGTAAGGAAGCTGAATGACTAAGAAATTTGGTTCTAGAAATTCCTCTATGGCCAAAACCGGTTTCTCCTATCTCAATTCATTGTGATAGTGCAGCTACATTGGCTAAAACTTATAGCCAAACGTACAATGGAAAATCAAGACATCTTGGTGTGAGACATAGCTCGGTTAGAGAGCTCATAACTCATGGGATAATATCGGTTGATTTTGTGAGAACACACAATAATCTAGCCGATCACTTAACCAAGATCTTGGCTAGGGACTTAGTTCAAAAGTTAGCCAAGTGGATGGGGTTAACAACCTAAATTGAAAACGACTTGTCATGGGACACCCAATTCGCCTATGGCTTGATGCCTTAGCCGAATTCAATGAGAAAAACCCATTCCAAGAAGTTGTGAGCATAAAATGTCCATCCAAGGTAATGTTCTATGCCTATATAATATGTATAGTTTGAAATATGTAATTTCTTAACAACTCTTTTGAAAAATTGCAATTATAGGTGCAAGATCAAAAGAGAGTTGGCTACGTGAACGTGAAGTGTCAAGGCTTCTTCAAGGGAGTAGATGATCGACTAGCCTATATGTTCATTAAAGGATTAGGACACAATAGCCTTTAAATGTGTCATTTATTTGTAAAGGAAATGTAAATTTCGTGTATGTTGCCTTCATGTACTTAAACAAGTTAAGTGGTTCAATCCATTAGGACACCACAATTCTTTAGTGCAGAATGTGTAATTATACTAATTCAATAAATTCAATTGAAAGATATTTATGATTATGCGAATATTTTGTTTGGATGTATGTCTATTAAAAGTTTCTTGACTTTGCTCAAATGGGGGAGGAATGTTGGAGATTTGGGCTAAGTCTTCATTGTAACCGTTGAACTTGTCTTGAGACAAGGTGCAATGAGTTGTTCACATGTGTGTCACTATGGTCCGGGTTGTGGGAGGCAAGACAAGTGACCGGCACTAAGAACAACTAGTATTATAAGGGGAGTCGAAATCAAAGCAAGGTGATTCACGACAAGGTTAACTTGTGCTAGCTTTTAGAAGGCCGACGTTTGGGGCTTTTTAGCCACATTTTATCGGCACACCTTTGGTTCTTAGGCCTTATATTGGCTAAAGAATATATGGTTAAAAATTGGGAGCAATCCAAGCTCAAATGCTTAGTGAATGTCAATGAAGCAGCTAGTGAGCTTCTTAAGGAGCTACACTAGCTTGAGCTAAGATATTGAGTGTTTGAGGATCTTGGAGCTTAGCTAGCTATATTAAAGTGAATGAAGCTCATTGGAAGTGTTTGGACCAAGAAAAATAAGCTAGCTCTAAGCTAGCTCCGGTGAGCGGTTTTGGGCTCCCTATGTGGGCCTCGGGCTTTCTAGGGCTTCAAGGCCCATCTTCCAAGTAACTTCCACGTAACTTCCATAACCGATTTTAACCTCTTTTAACTCCCCAAAACCGTGGCCCCCTATGCCTATAAAAGGGAGAGCCATTTGCACTTGATTAAACATTTGTTTTTGCAACAATAAAGCTTTTAGTTCCATTGTATTGACATTGGATATGCCTTCTTATAAGCTTGTTTGCAAAACTCGAAAGACCAGTATAGTTCCTTTGCATTGACAAAAGATAGGCATCCATCTTAGTTTGATTTTGTATTGACAAAACCTAGGAATACCCTTTCTACAAAGTAAGACAAGTAAGTCTCTTACTTAGTCTTTGTAACGTGTAACGTTTTATCCCACTAAGGTATTTGGATATTCCCGGTGTAGGGGAGAATTTACTTAGAAGGAAAATTCATTTATGAATGACTCATTACATAATTCAAGTCAATGTTTTAACATATAACAATCGGTTTTTAAGACTTGCAATTGAACTTAATTTCTATTAGAGTTTAGTCTACTCCTTTTTGGAGATTACAAACTCTTGGTTGAGTTTTGTCTACTCCTTTGTGGAGATTACAAACCCTTGTTTAATAATTTATTTCACTTCAAGATAAATTATATTAATTTGATTGGCAATTGGGACAACCGTCTACTCTTTAAGTGAGACTACGACCCTTTGTTCTAAAACCGGACACCGAAAATCCAACAAACCGGTTACTATCTAGTAGTTAAGTGATTCACCTTATTCCATTTTACAGTTGTGGCACGAGCAATCTTAAGAGTTCTTGCATCCGTTCCTTATCCAACTGGGTGTAGGTCTAGCTTACCTTCCCCGGTAGCATCACTACAAACCGAGTGTGAACTAGTCCCTACAGAAACCCCCAGCGCCCTGAAGCTAACTGAGTAGAATGCCACCGCCCGTTACTCTTAGGCCAATGTATAGGTCGGTAGATAATTACTACTAATTATAAACACATCATCACACACCACTATCAGTATTCACACTCATATCCAAAAGCTAGCTAAGTAAGCCCAAAGGACTTACCTGAATCAATCTCGATTGCTTAAATCTCAATTCGGTCAACAACCATAGAATATTCCATTGCCTGTTATACAAGGCAAGTGGATCAATAATGTATCTCACTTTCTAAGAAGTCTCTAACTTCTAAGATATATAATCGATCATAAAAAAATTACCAAAATACCCTTATACGGATAAATGACCATTTTACCCCTGGTCCCGAAACTCTTTAAAATTCTTTAACAAAGTCCCGAACTATTCTTTGGAACTCAAAACCACACTCAAAACTCTCAAAGGGAAGTTTGCTAAAGATTTAGAAGAGTTAACTACATTCTTGACTTTCGTAAGAAGTCGCTAAGGTCCGACTTTGGCTTAAGATATGAGAACCGAATAAAAATATAAAAATTCCAATCAAAATATGTAGGTCTTCTACATGATGCACTCTGCTCATAGAAGCAAGAAAATCTCAAAAATACCCAACAACAACTTCTACACAATTTTCCAAAGTTGGATACAAAATCTAGGAATTCTATACTTAGCCAAATCTGAGTCATTTCCCAAACTACACAAACAGTCTACTTTGAGCTCCTATAGATCCAGATCCGAAAGTTAGATTGGTCTCCACTTCTAATACATCATTGTATACATATCCATCTATTTTATATTAAAACTTGAACGGTGAATTATGTTTCTAAGGTATCCAAACTTAAGTTCAAACATGACTGCACAACACCAGAAATTTCCAGCACTTAGAAAATTTCAGCCACATCTAAAAAACTGCTTACAGCCTCGACTTTGAAAAATCATAACTCCTACACCTCTTGATGAAATCCTCTAAAATTTTGATATATTATACTATGCAATTCTAAATATGACATATCCAAAATTCAAGTCAAATAGAAGTCAAAAACCCATCCAAATCTATTCAACAAAACTGCATCCCAAGCATTTTTTTCTTCTTCTCAAACTCAGCACACTTAGAAAACTGCATGAGTAGCCAACTTTGGGACACCATAACTCTCAAAAGGTAACTTCGATTCTTCCCAAATTTTAGTATGATCTACTATGAAATACTGACTACAACATATCCGAAATTCAGCAAGAAATGAGGTGTCTAACATACCCAAATCTGGATCACAAAATTGTATCAACATGCAGTTTTCCAACACTTAGAAATTTCAGCACAACATAAAAAAACTACTTATGACCCAATCTTTGAAAAATCATAAATCCTAAACCACTCGCTGGATTCCTCTCAAATTTTAATATGTCCTAACACAATATCCCAGCTTTAACATATAAAAATTTCAGCCAAAATGTATCAGTCTTTCATACCTAAATTTGGACCCGAAGTTAGTTGTTCATCACTTTACAACCCAGAAAATGCAGCAGCTCCACGAGCCATCTTCTAGGGCTATTATGTAGGGTTCTGAGATACAAACGGGCTCACATCAGCACATATATATAAAGAGGGTACGGAAGAGAAGAGAGGTGAGGTGTTTACCGGACACGAGAGACTCGGCAAGCTCACGAGTTCACTAGCAAAGGAAGGACGTTGGTTGTTGTGATGTTGCGTGCATGAAGGAGGATACGCTTACCAGCAGGCCTGCAAACGTGATGGAGGTGGAAAACAAGGCTTGAACGCTGCCATCGTTCTGGTCCGATTATACACCATCGACCCCAAGGGCAGTCGGTTAGATGGTCGTCTTCCTAAGGCTGAATGATGAGGCGTAGGGCTCGTTGTCGGTGTGCAGATCGATTAGGGTCGACTAGCTACTGAGTCCGTGCGCTACTGGCACATGCAAGTCGGTCTGTGCAACGTATATATGTATATATATATGTCAAGGTCTGATCTGTTTCGACGAGAAGGGAGGCAAAGCGAGACTTACCTCAACCACTGTAGTGATGCTGATGTCGATCTTCGCCAATCGCCGTAGAGATGCTCCGCCCAAATCTGTCGGCTACGGGACGGAGGACGTTGGCTACCTTCTGCAGTTACTGCTCGTGTTGAAAGGCCGGCGTCGACGATGCTGTTGCGTGAAAGCCATAGGTTTGATGGAGGGGAAGAGAGAGGAGAGCGGCCGCAGCGTGAAGAAGATAGCAGTAGATGGGCGGTTAGGGCAACGAAGGAAATAAAGAGGAATTTTCCGATGGGCCCAGCTGGCTCATCGTAGTGGCCCAGATGACGAGTCTTTACGGGCCCGGATGACCTATTTTAACGGATACAACTCCTTTGACGAATAAGAAGAGGTAGATCGGTTTTATTATTTTATGTAAGTAGAGACATCACATAAAATAATAAAACTATTGAAGAACTCGGTGTCACATAAATATACAAGAATGGTGGAAAAGTCCGAACCGGTCGAATTTCGGTTTGTCTCGGAATATGCGGAAATTAAATTTCCGGATGTTACATCAGTTCCCCCTTAAAATAAGTTTTGTCCCGAAACTTAAAATACGTCAATCGTAAGGTCAGCCTTAAAGGCACAACAAAGGTACAATCCTAGTGTATCTAATGACTACCTAAAAGTCTCGTCGTTTCTACATCTAAGTATTTCGCAATCAAAGTCACCAAAAAAAACACACATCACTGACTAAGTACTCAAGCCAGAAATAAACAAGTAGTCAAACATTATGACACAGATATAGGGTCAAGCCCTAACTCGTCGCTCTCGGTGTTATAACTATCTCTGCATGGGTTTCTGAAAGGTTACGTCTCATACTATCAACAATATCTCAAGTAGCTTCGTCGGCTTTTCATAAAACACCTGACTCCAAAATCTTTTCATGTACTTACATCACAAGTGCTTGTTACCACGTTCTAGAGTGGTTATCGAATATTTCATTGGTATCAATAGGCGCAACTGTCCGATCCTCTATTCTGAGGAACTAACTTGTGTCTAGTAGGTATTCCCTCTAACTAAATCCGTGGACAATGGTGTTGTTCTCCTCAATAGGGTGAGGAATACTAGTCCATCAATCACTTTGAACTCCGCTTTCAAGGTCTCACAAGGTTGTCTTACATAACTCACCTCTAGATCTTTTGATGACCTTCCTGAGGTAATTTATTCCAATTTCTTTCCTTCTGGTCTTCTAAAAAGGTTCCGAGTATCCGATCTAGGATATCCCCCTTATACATCTTCCGGCACTTTACTAAGTGCTTAAGGCTAGTTGTATCACAACTCACTTGGTCTTGTCTTCTAATATGACTCAGTCATATGGTTCCTCAATTAAAGAATAAATATCAGTTCATTTTTTTGTCTTAAACTTGATATAACTTAACAATCAAAATCCGGTGGTCAATCTTTGTGTTTAATCGACGTTATCATAATATTTTGTAGATCTCTAGCTCAACTCAAACTTCTTACGCAGTATCCAAGATCTTAGGTGATATAAAATGTGTCTGCAATGACAACACTAGACACAAGGTGATCTCACATCACCATCGTTTGATCATAACCACTCGATAATTGCCAACACCCCATCAGCATTGCACTCTTATATCCCCACGTTAACTGGACCGAGAATGTTCCTATGTCACCAAACGCCACTCGCCTCTATTCCGATACACATTCCACATACTCCACTCCGAGATTATGCTTTCTTTAAGTACGGTTACTGGGTTGCAACTATACTCTTGTCGCTTCTCTTTCTTATGTATCTTTCGACTCGGAATGGTGGTTACGTACTTTGAGCTTTCTAGTGCAAACCACGCACAATACCTTAATAATATCGTTAATTATTTTCTCCCTCCAATGGAACTACACTCTCGAATACTCCTTTAGGTAATAATTCCCAAAACTTCTTATTTGTCGACATGTGACGAAGTTGTCATGTTTTACTGGGATCCATAATAGGGTACCAAATCCCTTTCCATAACCTCTACATGCAGGTACCTTCCCGTCTACCTTGATGGTTGTACAATTCTTCCACAAAATTTATAGTCACTCCGCATAGCCCATCTCATGTTTGTTTACCTTAAGACGCATTTCACCAACTAACATCATCTTAAACTCGCCACGTCGTTTTTTTGTACCATTGAGCTTCATGCTCTGTGGGTTAGGACCCACCACGCTTCCACTGTGCTACTTTGATAATTCTGTTGTCACTCATTAATCATAAGGACATTTTATGTGAGTCCAAAGTGATTGACCCCAAACTCTTTCTCCTAATTACATATTAGTCTTCTCCGGATGGAGTACCAAGTATTTTCCTTACCCGCCTTCCTGAAAATGAAACAATGATTGAAAAGCAACTTCTTCCGCTTACTTTTGTAATTTTTCTAACATGGATCCAAACTCCCTGACTCGACTGAAGTTTGATCTTAACCAGCCAAGAAGTAACCTTTAACATGTTTCTCTTTATACCTTTAATTCATCCAAGAAGGTTGTCGTTGCCTACTTGAGGAAATCCTCCAAGGCGTCGGTAAAGCTACCTCGTAAATTCACATTCACACATATCTCTTTTTAACGGTACATAACTCGTTAATACCAAACAACACTTGCACGTCCTCGGTTGACGTTGGTCAATCTATAATTGACTTATCTCAATATCCCAGACTTACTTTTCTCATACCACTTTTGCCGTAATTTCTTGGTGATCACTGCTTACTCGAGTTCATCCATTTATACTCCTTTAGCTCGTTCTACATTACTAACTTCCAGTTTCTCCGTGAGCGAACCCTATTTCTCGAGTCCAATTGTGTTGTCCATCTGACATCATTGGTCCTTTCTAGGTCTTCCACTGTAGCTTGTAAGCAAGTCTACACGACTCTCATGACCTTAACTTCCATCTACTTGCGGTTTATCCTGTATGGAATGCTACACACACTCTGTCTTGATTGACATAGAACCTTATCAAAATCATATACTTCTTACTCCTCTAGTTCTTCTTTTACGATCCATCTGTACTAGCTATGATATGTACCTTTTTCCTATCCAGTCGGTAGTAAATCCCTCACACGATTCCCTTGGTCTCCAATGACATAAAAGGGTCCTTCCTGACCGTCAAATCTTTCTTCTTAAGTTATTAATTAGAGTTACTGCCTCGAACTCACTCCAGGTTACTATTAAGGATACTAGCACTTCTATCGATTTAGCTTCACATTTGTCGTCGTTGATCTCTTGAAGGGTCTTCAAGATGTCTATAAAAATCTTTCATAAGTATATGATTATCCTCCTTATCTGCCAACTAGTTACCACTAGTTGACCACACGCGTTATGTCTCAGTTATTACCAACTAGTCTGTAGTTGACCTTCTATAAGATCACGGACTAATTGTTCTTCTATCTCTTTTGAAGTTTGATACACTTGGTGAAAATCTACCTCCTCCAGTTTCTTTGTTAATACGCCTTTAGCTCTTTCCACAGACTGCACTTCCATTGTTCTCTTATGAGGTCACTATATTCTTCTGAGTCCAGTCATAGCATTCATTTGTCGTCAATGAGTTTATCAAGTCTTCCACCATAACTTGTAAGCGTGCCTTCACGATTCTTCTTACTTTGTTCATCGTCTGTTTACGGTTCCCTGTTATGACCGTGAATGTTGGTAACTTCAATCTTTATGTAAATGTGAAGTTATTGTTGACTCTCTAGTCCACAAAAATCACTTCCCCACATTCTTCCCCTTCATTGGTGTTGTTATGATCATGCTACCTATATGGAAATTCGTTGTCTCAGTTTTAGACTTTTAGTTTCTTTGCTACTTATGTCGAAGTTTCTTTATAAATTCCCGTATCCTTGAAGGATTCCACATGCTTCCATAGTTTCAAAAATTTATTTCTCGTCATTAAACTCACTCTCCATCTTTGTACCCTTTAGTCTCCCACAACTGGGTCACCACCCTACCTTCTTTGTACTCTCATGCTCATGCCTACATATGGCGGCGTCCGCCTCGATTATAACGTCCTTATTCCGTAAGTCCTGGTTGCACTCCGTTCTATACGATTCTTGTTCCCTTATGGTTATCTCTGATCCGATCTCTTGTCGTCTTTGGCGTGACTCTTCTAATTCATCTTTCGGCTTCATACTGCTACGTTCCTTGTATTACTTTCTATTACTTCTATCTAAGTGGATTTGATATTCTTCCTCATCCGATTGTTCTTGTTCTTAAGAATCATCTCATAGTCTTCACCTTCTGTCCACTCGTTCTTCGGAAAATTGCAGGATCAACAAGGTACCCTCGAGAACGTAATGTTTAAATCCGGGTTTGTGTACACTATCTTCACATAGATACTCTATAAGATCTACTAACGTTTTATCATGCGCCGGTACTCACATCATGATACCTCAACTAAAGGATTTCCTATCCTTTAGGTAATTAACATGCTACATATACATATATATATACACATTTATACAACCTACATACATATACAATTATATAAGTCCATATATACCATTTACTATCATACTAAGCTGCAGAGATCCACGGGGAGCGATGGTGGTCCGACATACTGCTATCCCAACAACCCACCTATGCACATGATTTTAAAAATAAAACTTCATTTTGAAAATTGTAGATCCCTTTCTGGTTCTGGTTATTTCTACATTCGGTCTTTCAGAAGATTCCAAGTGCCATTGTTGTCAACCCAGAGCTCTGATACCATGTTGTAACACCTCAAGTTCTCGGAACCCGGGGAGCTACTGGTTAGGACCTCACAATGGGTCCCAACCTTGGTTTAACAACAACATTACTAGGATCTTACAACAAGGCACAAATGTATTTAAAACAATTTCAAAACATAATATTTTTATTGTATGAATGTACACATGTGACAGCCTTACAAAACATATATATATATATATATATATATATATATATATATATATATGTATATATATATAAATACATAACATGCATGCCGTATAGAAGACTCCCCCGTCCCCATCTAATGAGTACGTGGACCCGGCTGACCATCCGTCCCGAATCTCTCTGCAACTGTTTATCTCTACAAAATCTACAACACGGATAAACCGTTAGCTAACAATCTAAATATAAGTAGAATAAGATAGCACAAAGACAACCAAGATAACGTAAAACAATCATCATGATAGCACACAAACCGGTTATTATCTTGTAGTTTAGTGATTCACCTTATTCCATTTTACAGTTGTGGCACGAGAAATCTTAAGAGTTCTCGCCTCCGTTCCTTATCCAACTGGGTGTAAGTCTAGCTTACCTCCGCCGGTAGCATCACTACAAACCGAGTGTGGACTAGTCCCTAAAGAAACCCCAGCGCCCTCAGGCTAACTGAGCAGAATGCCACCGTCCGTTACTCTTAGGCCAATGTATAGGTCGGTAGATAATTACTACTAATTATAAACACATCATCACACACCACTATCAGTATTCACACTCATATCCAAAAGCTAGCTAAGTAAGCCCAAAGGACTTACCTGAATCAATCTCGACTGCTTAAATCTCAATTCGGTCAGCAACCATAGAATATTCCATCGCCTGTTATACAAGGCAAGTGGATCAATAATGTATCTCACTTTCTTAGAAGTCTCTAACTTCTAAGATATATAATCGATCATAAAAAAAAAATACCAAAATACCCTTATACGGGTAAATGACCATTTTATCACTAGTCCCAAAACTCTATAAAATTCTATAACAAAGTCCCAAACTATTCTTTGGAAGTCAAAACCACACTCAAAACTCTCAAAGGGAAGTTTGCTAAAGATTAGAAGAGTTAACTACATTATTGACTTTCGTAAAAAGTCGCTAAGGTCCGACTTTGGCTTAAGATATGAGAACCGAATAAAAATATAAAAATTCCAATTAAAATATGTAGGTCTTCTACATGATGCACTCTGCTCATAAAAGCAAGAAAATCTCAAAAATACCCAACAACAACTTCTACACAATTTTCCAAAGTTGGATACAAAATCCAGGAATTCTATACTTAGCCAAATCTGAGTCATTTCCCAAACTGCACAATCAGTCCACTTTGAGCTCCTATAGATCTAGATCCGAACGTTGGATTGGTCTCCACTTCTAATACATCACAGTATACATATCCATCTATTTTATATTAAAACTTGAACGGTGAATTATGTTTCTAAGGTATCCAAACTTAAGTTCAAACATGACTGCACAACACCAGATATTTCCACTACTTAGAAAATTTCAGCCACATCTAGAAAACTGCTTACAGCCTCGACTTTGAAAAATCATAACTCCTACACCTCATGATGAAATCCTCTCAATTTTGATATATTATACTATGCAATCCTAAATATGACATATCCAAAATTCCAGTCCAACAGAAGTCAAAAACCCATCCAAATCTATTCCACAAAACTGCATCCCAAGCAGTTTTTTTTTCTTCTCAAACTCAGCACACTTAGAAAACTACATGAGTAGCCAACTTTGGGACACCATAACTCTCAAACGGTAACTCCGATTCTTCCCAAATTTTAGTATGATCTACTATGAAATACTGACTACAACATATCCGAAATTCAGCAAGAAATGAGGTGTCTAACATACCTAAATCTGGATCACAAAACTGTATCAACATGCAGTTTTCCAACATAAAAAAAACTACTTACGACCCAATCTTTGAAAAATCATAAATCCTAAACCACTCGCTGGATTCCTCTCAAATTTTAATATGTTCTAAAACAATATCCCAGCTTTAACATATAAAAATTTCAGCCAAAATGGATCAGTCTTTCATACCTAAATTTGGACCCGAAGTTAGTTGTTCATTACTTTACAACCCAGAAAACGCAGCAGCTCCACGAGCCATCTTCTAGGGCTGTTATGTAGGGTTCCGAGATACAAACGGGCTCACATCAGCACATATATATAAAGAGGGTATGGAAGAGAAGAGAGGTGAGGTGTTTACCGGACACGAGAGACTCGGCAAGCTCACGAGTTCACTAGCAAAGGAAGGACGTTGGTTGTTGTGATGTTGCGCGCAGGAAGGAGGATACGCTTACCAGCAAGCCTGCAAACGTGATGGAGGAGGAAAACAAGGCTTGAACGCTGCCATCGTCCTGGTCCGATTATACACCATCGACCCCAAGGGCAGTCGGTTAGATGGTCGTCTTCCTAAGGCTTAACGATGAGGCGTAGGGCTCGTTGTCGGTGTGCAGATCGATTAGGGTCGACTAGCTGCTGAGTCTGTGCGCTACTGGCAGAGGCAAGTCGGTCTGTGCAACGTATATATGTATATAAATATATATGTCAAGGTCTGATCTGTTTCGACGAGAAGGGAGGCAAAGCGAGACTTACCTCAACCACTGTAGTGATGCTGATGTCGATCTTCACCAATCGCCGTAGAGATGCTCCGCCCAAATCTGTCGGCTGCGGGATGGAGGACGTTGGCTACCTTCTGCAGTTACTGCTCGTGTTGAAAGGCCGGCATCGACGATGCTGTTTTGTGAAAGCCATCGGTTCGATGGAGGGGAAGAGAGAGGAGAGCGGCCGCAGCGTGAAGAAGATAGCAGCAGATGGGCGGTTAGGGCAACGAAGGAAATAAAGAGGAATTTTCTGATGGACCCAGCTGGCTCATCGCAGTGGCCCAGATGAAGAGTCTTTACGGGCCCGGATGACCTATTTTAACGGATACAACTCCTTTGACGAATAAGAAGAGGTAGATCGGTTTTATTATTTTATGTAAGTAGAGACATCACATAAAATAATAAAACTATTGAAGAACTCGGTGTCACATAAATATACAAGAATGACGGAAAAGTCCGAACCGGTCGAATTCCGGTTTGTCTCGGAATATGCGGAAATTAAATTTCCGGATGTTACAGTAAAACAATCTAACTTAAGAAGCATGCAATAATATTAATCAAAAGCAAAAGACAAGATGTATGAATCAAGATGGGGGAATGCGGATTCTAAAGATCATAGTATCCAGTTGTGGTTTCAACTCAAGATCTCTTCGGATAACGTGGACAAAGTTGAGGTTTGCTGAGGGAAGGTGTTGCAACTATGGGATAGATCACCGGGTAAGTCTCACTACCACTTTCTCAAACCAAAGCTCCTATCACCGGGTAAGTCTCAAGAAACTAGAGAAAGATAAAGGCGCTCAAACCAACATCACTTACCTAAGGGTATAGAACTAACCATCACCGGGTAAGTCTCATGTTAACTCTCAAACGTAGGATAAAGGCACACTCAGACCCTACCTAACACTCATCATCATCGGTATACAAGCAAAGGAATCACCGGGTAAGTCTCATCCTATGCTTGCGTATAAACCAGGAAAGGTGCAACAAGGATAGGATTTAGCAAACTATAACCTAAACTCGGAATAGGCAAAGCAGTGGGCGATCTCGTTCTGTTCTATATCGATCTCGGTCGAGATGTTGAACAAACTGCCCGAGATGGGTATCGGTTTAGGGTTAACTCAAGCTTTCAGGATCCACTAGGTTAAAGGTCTATTCTTTCATCATCTATACCACAACCTTCAACTAATTACCCTAGAATCGCAAGGGTGTTTAGCCAACAATTATCATAATCAAAGCAATATAAAATATATAAAGAATATCAAGAAAAGGGAATAAAACAAGAAACAAAGGTATCTCAATTATCAAAGCAAACAAACCAATCAAAAGTATCAATGATGTGTTCCAAAAAGGGATGATAACAACTCACTAGCAATCCCCAAAGAAATCCTCACAATCTAGGGTTAATCAAACCCTAAGCAATCCTTCCTTCAGAATCTTCCCGTCCTTTAATCCTTCAATCCTTCAAAAACCCTTATGGCGTCTCTATCTCGAGCGTTCAACCTCCTGAATCCAGCCTTCACCTTCCCTTCTTATAGAATAATTTAGGTCAAAAATATATTTTATCTTCTTGGGCTGTCGGACGTCGACTCGATCCAGACACAGTGGGCCATCTCGGTCGAGATGCATGGCCGTGTCCATCCGAGATCAGTAGTGATCTACGTGCATGAAATCATATCTTCGTCCGGATCTTTCTTCTATCCTTCCAGCTTGGTTCTTGTCCTTCTCTTTGTCCTTCCGAAGGCTCCTAAATGTAGCTACATAGCTTCCTTAGCTCTTTATGCTCCATTTCCACCCAAAATGTGTCATATTCCCTACAAATACAACAAAACGTGGTGTAGACCTCGATTCTTGCAAAGTAACCGAATAATGACATAAATGCTACAAATACGTATACATGCACGCCGAATTATGATGAGAAAACAACAAAATCATGCCCGAAATATAAACAATAATTCATGCTATCAGTAGCCGTGCACTTTTGTAATGGGGGGTATGCCAAACCTACCTATTGCATCTCGTTTGTGATGAAAATATGCATATGTGGTTGAAAAATGGTTCACACTACGTAAGAACAACGGTCTACGCATTCTAAACCGCCTTTGAAATTGCTCTTCAGAATAAACCGGTGACGGAACTTCGCTAAAATAGTCTTTGACTAGGTGTTCATGACCATTCTCATACTCTCTATCAATGTATTGTCGATGTTGTCGTGATTGTCGTGATTGAGAGCTTTCACCTTTGGATCGACGTTGTCTTGATCGAGCTTGCATTCTTGCAATAAAATAATCATCCATTGCAACAAACTCGGAATCTGTCAAGCCACCAATTGTAAAAAAAATCTTATAGGGGGTTGGAACCTTTTTTGTTTGGGCAATGAAAATTAAGTGATTTTGCAAAAAAATTGGAGGGTGA
The DNA here is from genome assembly GCA_033239045.1 of Fagopyrum esculentum. Classification (NCBI taxonomy): domain Eukaryota; kingdom Viridiplantae; phylum Streptophyta; class Magnoliopsida; order Caryophyllales; family Polygonaceae; genus Fagopyrum; species Fagopyrum esculentum. The sequence goes on along the minus strand of BSUD01000006.1, from coordinate 12,860,080 downwards.
TGTGAATTTATGATCGATTTTTGAGAGATTGAAAGTATGTATAAGTTAAAAGAGTGAGATGATATTTCTCATATACAAACATAGAGTTTACATAGGGGAGAATCAAGTGTTAAAAAGCATTTTGAATACAAATTTAAATCCGTCATAATTGAAGACCACTTGATAATTCACCAACATTTTTTTAGGTAAAGGTAAATTCATAGAAAAATAGAACGAGTGTGATAATTTACCAACATTGAGAATCGTAAGGGTAAACTGAATTGGATTCAAATTCAAATTTAAATCCGTCATAATTGAAGGTCACTTGTCTAATGAGTGGTCATTCAGATCAATATAAAACCAAAACTTTATTAATTCACCAATATTGGGGATAGTAAGGGTAAAATGAATTGGATTCAAATTCAAATTCGTCATAATTGAAGGTCATTTGTTTGATGAATGGTCATTCAAATCAATATAAAGCCAACACTATAATAATTCACCAACACTGGGAAGAGAAGAGTAAAATGAATTGGGTTCAAATTCAAATCCGTCATAAACGATGGTCACTTGTGTGATTAGTGGTCATTCAAATCAACGTAAATCCAAAACTTTAATAATTCACCTACATTGGGAAGAGTGAAGGTAAAATGAATTTTATTCAAATTTAAATTCAAATCCATCATAATTGAAGTCTTTATATATGTTGTGTTTGTAATCAAATTTTCCACACTTTTCAACTCATCTTCTCTAAAACCCATAATTTTCACCATTATGGAACCAAATCAACCCCACGACTATCACTACAAAAAAAAAATTCAATTAGCGACGGCAGAAAAGTCATTTGCCGTCTTCAATAATCAACGGCGACGGATTGGCGACGGTAAAACGGGGCGTAGCCAGAACAGGCGACGCAAAAGTTTTTTGCGTCGGCAATAGGCCGTCGCAAATATTTCGCGTCGCCTATGGCGACGGATAGTTACCGTCGCCACGTCGGCAGCCGACGCCGTCCGGTGTGTCACATTTTTAAAATTGGTGCGGAATTTTAAATTTTGCGTCGGCAATAGCCGTCGCAAAATTTAATTTTAGGTAATTTTGTATTTTTTGGCAACGGAAGGAGCCATCGCAAATTATATATTTAGTGGGAAATTTTGTATTTTTGAATTTTAGAATGTGTTTAAAATATTGATTTTTGGCAACGAAAACCTGTCGTGACAAATTGTAAATTTGGTGGGAAAATTCCACCACATCCTGTAAAACTATACCACAACTTGTATTATTTAAAAACATCTAAATGATTGCATAAAAGTGCAACAACAATTTTCATAAACCAAAATAATATTTAACATTCAAAACAATAAAAAAATAACACGATTCGATTGGTAAAGAAGTTCAATATCTGAAATTACAAAACCTATATTTCCTTCATCTTTAACAAAGTGGTAATGAAGTTCACAATCACACACACTTCCGATGTGTACTACATATTTCCTTCATCTGCTTGGACAAATTCTTCATCAACTGCCTCATTTTCGTTAATTAGTTCATTTTTTGATGCTACATGATCTCCCTCTCCAATTAACTCTTTCCGATGTGTACTAGTTGTAACCAATAAAATATGAAATAATAACAATAGTTGTCAGTATCTTAGCTGTAAATAGTTGTCTCAATCTCCAATATAATTTACCTATCATTTAAAAAATAATAAGAAAAATGACAATAATAACATAATTCTATATGTAAGATTCAAACTCTAAAGCTAAAATATGAATCATGCCACAATTGCGTAACTAATGAAGTCAATTGTAAGTTGTCAGCATCTTAGTTGGTCTGTAATGACTCGAGTCACTACATATTACCTGTAATTTGTGAGATGAGATACATTGGTTGAATGGAACCCCTTCTTGTAACTGTGTAATTTTGAATGAGATTATTACTAGTACTGTCAAGCTAAAATGTTAAACATGCCACAATTGCGTAACTAATTAAGTCAATCGTAATACTTGGTGAAGACAGAAAGAGCCTTGCAACAAACCTCGACAATGAAGGGCAAGCGAAACAAGATCCATAGAAGGAACCAAGCATACTCATATGCCTACATAATTTTAATCACTGAAAATCAAATCATGCTTAAAATAGGACATGAACTGATTTACACAATACCACAATTTGATAAATCCAAATGCATAATCAAATGGTTATATTTTTCCCTTCAAGATGAATACTCGGTTTCTTCTTGTGTAAACTTTATAGAATGAGTATTGGAGGTGAAAAAACAAGCATAATCATATGTTCTTGTATGATATGTCAAATAATGTATTGACAATAAGTTTTACATTCTGTATGCCTAGGCACCTAAACCATAGTCAGGTTTTAAGAAGAAAAAGTATTGGAGGAACTAAACCTGCCTAGTCTCAAAATAAGATGCTTCAGAAATCCAGCATGAGTATGAACATTGTATAAAGTAAGGTCATATTGTGAACCTCACCAACATTCTTGAACAGCCATGAGAGCCTGCATATTGAGAAACCAAATTCATGTATACTTCTATGAATTAAATATTAAGCATGCAATTAATTATTAATGAACAAAATCATACATCAATTACATTTTAATGGACTATGCAACTGCAGGAAACAAAGTATATCTATTCTAGTGTAATAACTGTTGGGTTTCCGGCACATTTGATTTTGTATGGTTTTCCTTCTCATGGTTTCTTCTCTCACCTTTCAAATCTTGGCTTTCATAAGTTTTTTCTTTAAATAAGAGACCATGCGTAATTTATAACAGCTAACAACAAGCAGGAAGCAAGTCAATTTAGACCAACATAACATTTGAGTGTGAATCATTTAAGGCAAAACTGAGTGTAAGAAAATATTAGTAGAGCATCTGTAACTTATAACAAATAACAAAAAGCAGGAAACAAATCAATTTAGGCCAGCAGGACATGTAAATGACAGGCTGAAAACAAACTTCCCCGAATGAGTTACAGCTGAAACAAAGATGAGAAAAGTTGAAGCAGCAACACAAAGTAAAACTGGAAACAGTAAAGCAAAATCAAATTAGTACTAAACAATGCAACAACATACACATACATGGGACAATTAATAGCATGTGCCACTTATGAAGTCTTGCAGTAAGAGCTCATCTTTAGCTAGGGCGCTCAGCTGTGGAAAAAGTGATTTGGCAATGTTTAACACCGCGAGTTCAACCATGGAAGGAAGATGGAAATCCCTGTTAATATGCCATCCGTACAAAAAATAGCTTAGTTAAGTCATCGTATGAGGATCTATTGGATCAATCAAAACTCAACAATCACATTTGACCCAAATCTTGATAAAACCCTCGTACAAAAAGGGTTGAAACTACGTTACAAATTAAATCATCATTAAGATCCAACAAATAGTAATCAAACTGAAACCAAAATACTCACCAGTTGCAAGTAATTACCATTGTGAAAGTTGGAGTTGAGCAGAAAACCCAACCTAAAGCCTATAGAAGAATTTAGATTCAAGTTACAGTTGTTCAAAACACCAACAAAATTTGAAACTAAGATCTGCAAAGAAAGCACTCACCAAATACAATTGCGAACGCCGATCAAGATAACAAGACTTTTTTTTTTCTTGTATGAAGGCTATCATCAGATAACAATTAATAGAATCAGTCCAACTGCACACCAGGGGAGGGAAGAGACGGTGTTGCGGTTTTGGAGTGGAGAGGTGGCGGACGGCGGCCGGACCAAGCGTAGATGGCGGCGAGGTGGTGGCAACCGGTCTACAGCGAAGACGAATGAGAGTCCCTCGGCGGCCGGTCTGCAGCGACGACGAAGGAGAAGCCCTCGCGGCCGGTTTGCAGTAACGACGAAGAAGGAGAGGCCCTTCGGCAGCCGGTTTTCAGTAACGACGAAGGAGAGGCTCGGCGGCGACTCTTAGTGCAGCACTCATGTAGACGGCGGCCGGTGTTGTACATGTGGTGGTTCCTATATCGAAATTCCCTCAACTTTTCTTCTAATTTTTAGCTTTGACTCAAGATCAAACAAATGGGTCATATCACTCCTTTCACTTTAGGTTACCCGTTTGGTCCTCATGGAAACATTCCAATGAAGCAATATCGTCCATATGAAAGTGTTCATACGAACCAATATGGTCCATATGGAAGCATCCCGACGAGTCGTTATGGTGCATATGGAAGCGTTCCAACAAACCAATATTGTCCATATGGAAGCACCCCAATGAGCTCATACCAACAAGTGACGAGTTTAGAAGAAATAAATCATATCTTAACCCCTCCCACGAGTGGTCAACAAGAAGCTCCTCGTGAAAGTGGTGCTCGTCAAAATGGTCTACAACAAGTAAAATGGAACCAAGAAGAAGAGTTGTTAGTTGTCAATGCATGGATCAACACCAACATGGACAATGTTGTCGATAATGATCAAAATGGTGCAATATTTTGGGACCGGGTCACGAAATACTACAACACCAATTGAGTGGAGGATGACGACACTTGGGTTGAAAGGGGTTCGAGATCTATAAAACAAAGATGGCACAAAATATCAATAGCGACTTCAAAGTTTGTTGGATGTTACAAACAAGCATCCAATCGAAGATCAAGTGGGCAAAGTGAGGCATATGTACTCGAAATTGCACATGTTATTCCTTTCCGATACGGGTTCAAAATTTAGATTTGAGCATCGTTAGCTTGAGCTTCAAAATATACCAAAGTGGTTCATGGTGGTTGAGAAACTTAATGAGAAAAGTGAAGAAAACTCAAAACGTTCATAGGTGAATGAAGTTGGAGCCTACTCTTCAAGTTTCAAACCATTTACTCCCAACAATGTCGCTACTCCCGATAATATGATAGTTATCCTACAAATAGTTGATCTAACTCGTCCCTCCGGAATGAATGCTACTAAAGCTATAAAAAGGAAGGGAAAAGAGTCACTGAGAGTTCTGTTAATCACGGGGACGAGGCGGACAATAAGTACTTGAAGTTGCAAGCTGATAAAGATAAACTTATAAATGATTACGTGGTTACTCAAAGGCTTCAAATGCTAACAACATTTCTTACACGAGATGATGAGATAACTGTAACACCCCGATTCCTAGAGGACTCGGAATGCTATGAGCTGGGACCTCACAATGGGTCCCGGCCCTTAGCCTGGCAACAACTTCATCGGACCTTACAACACGACACAAATAAAAAGGCAAAACACATAGTTTTATAACATGAGCAAAGTGAAAAGTACAAATTTGAAAAAGAAACAATCCAGCCGAGTCTCAAAACCAAAGAACAACATAAGTCTCAACATTCATGAAATATAAAGATAAGAGCCCCGTCCTATAATGCACGGAACCCCGGCTGCCCACTACCGCCGGATCACTCGATCGCCTCTCTAACCTGCAAGGCATCTACAAGCGGTATAATACCGTTAGCTGACAATCTAAGCATAAGTATAAAGGTAAAAGCACAAACACACAACATACACAATCAACATGCAACACTCAATCCTTTTTGTTATCTTTAATTAGGTGATATGTCATTACTAATGATACTTATCTTGTGACACGAGGGATTCCCAAACCTCGCCCCTGATCCCGTTTACCAATAAGGAATGTTGTTAATGCATCTGACCGTCTACCTGCCTGGGTTGGTACAGGGAACCTCCTAGACTCTCGCAAGAGCTAGGCAGATGATGTCACGACCCGTTATCATACACTTGGATCCATTACGTAATATAATAAAGTCGGCCTAATCCGGTTTCGTTATTATCCTAACTAGAAAACACCACTCATACACAATACACTCATACAAGAAGCCAACTAAGTAAGTCCGTAGACTTACCAGTCTCCAAAGCGCACAAGATCACCTCACTCGAAAGTTCCCTCGGGAAAACGTACAACGCATGTTCAAGACAAGGCACACAATCAAACCACACTCTAGTCCACTTGAAGTCTTTAGACTTCTAGGCTCAACTCCTCAACCACCTAGTCCAAGAAGACTACACTCTCAGTCCATGACCTATCCAACTCTCCTCATAACGATATACACAAAGGTTACTTCCACAAAGCTCGAAACTAACCCTCGACAACATACCACCACAAGCCTCACGTAACGCACACTAGACTTCTAAGGTCCAACCACTGTAAAGCATTCCAATTCAACTACCCTAGGCCAGCCTAACATGCTTCTAGGGTATAACGAGTCTAAGGAAAGAAAGAAGGAAAAGCAAGAACGAGATTTGGGACTCATTGGAGCAAAACCGCCCCTGCGCCTGCCTGAGCCGCCCCTGCGCCTATCTGGGTCCGCCCCTGCGTCGATCTGGGTCCGCCCCTACGCCTGACAGAAGCCGCCCCTGCGCCTTGGTGAATCCGCCCCTGCGCCTGTCTGTGCAGAAAGCCCGTCTGCTGAGTTCTTCGATTGTGCAGCCGGTCCTTTAGGGTCTCCTTTGGTGCTATGAACGTCTTCTACTTCTCTCACTTGGTCGTAGCCTCCCTCCAAGGTCTAGCTTCGTCATCGAACCAACAAAACAACGATAGATCGTTGAGCAAGGATTCAAGAGTGTCTTCCATTCAAGTCATGGAAGAGAAAGGAAGAAAGAAGAAGGAGAAGAAAGAAAGAAGAAGAATAGAAGGAACCTTACTCACGTCCCGTCACTGCAGTCCCGGCCTCACGAATGGTGGATCCTAGCTGGAGCACTTCAAGGAAAGAATGGAGGAGAAGGATGTAAGAGGAAGGTGCAAGAGGAGTAAGTGGGTAGGAGGAAGAAAGTAACGTGAGTAGAAAATGAGAGGAGGAGAAGAGTTGGCTGCATAAAAGAGGAAGGATACCAAAGGTCTCCAGCCCATAACTCCTCTTGGAATTTAAGAGGGGAGTTAAAAAGGATCGGAATGTGAACGGTTGCCCAAAACGTTGCTACCCCGCCCACGCGTGTCACCGCCCCAGCGGGAATCCTAGCCGCACCTGCGGCTTACTTGACTGTGTCGCCAAAGACGCAAGGGCGTGAGTCCTTGCGCCCGGCTTTTACCTTCATCTAACTCTATCCAAGCGTAACGAAAAATCCGGTCGTTACACTAACTCCTTATCATAAGGACGTACGAGAAAGGTTAAGACATGAACTGAATATGTGATATGCGTGGATGCAAAATCTATTTGTATTTCATATATTTTGTAAAACCTAAGTGAGGAATAGCTTCACAATTATGTTAGGAGTTCTCTAAATTTTTGGGTCTGTTTAAGTTTTGTGTTTTAGTTATGTATTGTAATATATTAAATTTTAGGTGAAAAAATCTCTTGTAATATACATTTTATGTATGATGTCTTATAATATTGATTTTTATGTGTAATGTTTGTAATAATAATATTTATAATAAATATAAATAATATTATTAAATTAATTCATTATTTAAATTACTTATTTTTTATAAAAAAATATTTTAAAGATACCCAATATTAGACTTTTATAGATAGGGAAAAAAATCTTTGGACTTCACAATAAATATAAAAAAAATGATCCTTCTCAATATATCCAATATTGAACTCTATGGGTAGATAAAAATTAAATATAAACATTTATAAATAAATATTATCAAAATATATATAGTTAAACCAAAAACTAAATGATTAATGAAACCATATCAAAAAGGCTTGTAGAAAATTGAAAAGCTTCAAGAGCTCGTATATAAATAATTAATGAAACCATAGCAAAATATATTTTTTTGTATCCCAGGTCGCTTATCAAGTAAATTGACGGTTTGAGAGTTTCTATAAATAAAACGATTGAAGGCTAAACAAATGATACAATTCACGGGCAAGATGTAATTTATTCTTATGATAAACTTCCTCATTTGTAGATTTGTAAACTTTGTAATTAATTTTTTTTAAACTTTCCTCTTTGGGGTTGAAAGGTCGTTGTTCCTCTTCTTTTTCTTCTTAATCATCTTCTTACCAATCTCAAAAGTTATCAACCTGGTCATAACAATGCCTTCACCGTCGCTATCGTCATCGACTTTATCACCGCAAGACCGTCTTTTCTATGTCATCGAGTGCCAAACAAAGCGCGCGACATCCCTTTTTTAACAAATTTCAAGCTCATATCCTCATTGGCTTCTGCATCAGCGTTGATATCGTGACATGGATATGGATTTTGAAGTTATTAGCAATTTCTTTCGGAGTCTTGTTTCTTTGTCTTGTCCGTTCTACGTATCTCTCTTCTCCCCATTGCAAAGCATTCGAAGAAAACAATCACCATTTGGCTAGAGTTTACAAGAACGGGAAGGAGCGGTAGCTTAAGTCTTCAACTCGACGGAGTTTACAAGAACTTTCAAAGACTATCAACATTGTCCCTTCACCGTCACGTCCTCCGTATTTTTTTTACCCCGGCGGCCAACGTCAGCCGAAGCGTGCGACATTACTTTCTCAACAATTTTCAAGCTCAAATCCTAGTTGGCCTCAGCATCATCGTCGATATCACTGAATACGAAGGTGGACTTAGATTTTAAAGGGTACTGACATTTTCTTCATCCGAATCTAGTTTCTTCATCCGAATCTAATTTCTTCATCTTCGTCTTCTCCGTTTTATGCCTCTCCCTTCTACCCATTACAAAATTAAGAAAAACACTACGGTTGGCTGGGGTTTACAATAACTGGACGGAGCGGCAGCTTAAGCTTCTACGGGTTGATTTTATATTTAGAAAAAATAATTTATAACCTGTGGACCCGGTATTTGTAAACTATTTTGGGAAAAAAATACAAGTCAAAATAATACAAAATAAACTAATCAACGTATTTATCAAAAATAATACGATTTAATTTGTCGGAAAAAATTATGTGATGTCAAATTTTTTTTTAAATAAAATCAATATCTTTTATATGATAAGTTTTTTTGAAAAAAAATAATTTTTTAAAACAACAACAATTTTTTGTAAAATATATTTAATAATATATTTTGTGAAAAGTATATTTTAAAATAATATTTTCTAAAAATTAATATTTTAAAAATTAAAATTGATTTCTTTTGTTTTTGGGAATTTTTTCATATATTTTAGTTTTTTTTAACATAAGTAATAAGTCATAAGTCGTGCAAATTATGTGAGAAGTGTACGTGAGAAGTTGTCATATCATATATGAGAAGTTTAACAAACAATCAAAAAGATTTGACTTAACAAAAAATAAAATAATATTTGATAATCGGAATTCTTAAAAGTGTATGTTGGATTTTTCGTATCGTATATGAGAAGTTTAACAAACAATCGAAAACATTTGACGTAAAAAAATATTGAAAAATCGGGATTCTAATTTGATTATTTGGCTGAATTTTAAATATTTTACTAAAGCAATATTTTAAAAACCACAATATCCACTCTCAATGCTTGAAGCAAATCTTCAAATTTGAAAATAATAAATAAACTCAATTTGTTGACTAAAATCGAATGTTAATGGCTCTTATCATACTAATAAGATTTTGTGAGATCTTTAATATACTCATATACTGCTTTTAAATTTGAAAGATTTGGATATTGCCTTTGTAACACCCGTAAAATTGTCATTCCGCATCATATGAATGTAGATTTATGGTTAACTTATAAGGATGGGTTGCTACCCATGTCAACAAGAATTCTTCTTTTCCAATGGTAGAGTGAGGACAAATAACTTTGGAGTTAAGTGTTCTCGTGCGGAAGAAATTTTGGTCATTGACCTCACGTGGACGTCAGGAGTTTAAGTGGGGGAGATTGTAACATCCCATAAAATTGTCATCCCGCATCATATGAATGGGGATTTATGGTTAACTTATAAGGATGGGTTGCTACCCATGTCAACAAAAATTCTTCTTTTCTAGTGGTAGAGTGAGGACAAATAACTCTGGAGTTACCTCGGGTCTTACAGCCTTTAATTTGAAAGATTTTAGTTAAAAATAATTAAATAAATATAATATGTTAAGAAGATCTTTTGATTTAAGTTTACATAAAAGTTAGATACAAATTTATCCGAAATTTCGAGTTAACCGTTACAATTAAAAATTACATCTTAGACTTAGTAAAAAAACATTTTTTTTGCATTAATTAGTTATTTAGTAAAATATTTATTTCAAGAAAAAATGGGAGGCCACCACGTCAGCATTACATTGTCGCCAACTTTAAGTAAAGTATATAGAATAGAATGATAAAAAATACAAATAATTTAGTTATAATTCAAGTCGATAAGACAAAGAAAAAGTGAGAGACGATTTGATTATATAGACAAAATTGTTAATAAAAGTTACCCAATTAAAATTAAAAGAAGATTGTTGAGGAAGATTTGAAGATTATCATTTTTAAATAAAAATATTAATTATATTAAAACGAAATTGGCCGAATTCCTCATTTTACAAAATTGTAGAAAATGAATTAAAATTCAAATATCTTTGTAATAGATTTTTATTTGTTTCTCCTGCAAGTTTATTTTGTAAATTAAAAAAAAAATCGATAAGTTAATCGGCGAATAGATTTGATAAGAATACTCTTTATAAAGATTTGATGAGAATATTTTTTTAAAAAAAATATAGATCCAGTTTTTGCACTCACGTTAACACAGGCTAGTTAGTTTTAAAAAACTTATATGCTTTAGTAAAAAAAAGATTTTATGGCATAATTCATAATTTAATAAAAAATTTAATCCGAAAAAAAACGTGGGGGTGTAATAACCGAAATTTTAAGTTCCGGTAAATTGAAATTAACCAAAGTCCGATGAGACAATCGTAAATAAATAAATAAGTAAATAAAACGAGTTAGTTCTATCATTTTATGTGATCTAGATTCACATAAAATGATAAAGTAAATGACCGGAAATAATTTACGTTTTTAAAATAAAAATAATAATAATTTATAAATACGGAATTTAATTCCGTATTATATAAATTTCCGCACAAAATTTACGAGTTACGAGTTCCGCATTTTTTTTCATGAGCTAACCGCTCAATAGTCCCACTTGGGCCCAAACAGTCGGCCCATTACCCTAAGCCCATTAATTAACCCTAATCTAATCACACTACTAACCTAACCCTTTTCCACTAATCCTGTCGCATCTCTTCCGACTCCACAAACTGTAATAACCGGAATTTTTAAACTCCGTTAAACCTGAATTTAACCGTGTTCCGAAACGCCAATCTTAAATAAATAAATACATAAATTAAAAGTAAAATAAAACGAGTGTTATTTCTATCATTTTATGTGACATTAATTCACATAAAATGACGAAACCTTGTATCGGAAATAAAGTACGCACCTAAAATAAAAAAAAATAATAATAACTTAGATAATACGGAATTTAATTCCGTATTATATAACTTCCCGTACCTAACCAGAATCCGAGCGAGTAACGAGTTCCTATTCCGTTCTAATAAGAAAGCAGGCCGGATGTGGGCCACTACGAGGCCCAATTATTAGCCCATCTCATAATTAAATCCTAACCCTAATTTCCACTTAACCTAACTATCCTCCTCATCTTCTGAGTGCCGCATTTGCTGCTTCCTCTCGCAAAACAATTGAACACCAGCAACAATCGCTGCCGCCGGACCTTCCTTCACCCGCCGCCCACGAGCCACCGCGCCTTCTCTGCCGAACGCTTGTACGCCGCCGAATCCACCGCGCCGCCGTCCTCGTCGGTAAGCCCCGCCTCTCCTTCTCCGCTACTCCCCTTCCTTCCCTTCTCTGTCGGGACTCACCAATTGCCTCCGGATTTACGCAGCAGTACGCCACCGCCATCCTCGGTCGCTGCCTCCCGTCGACCACCCAAGGCGTCGCTAGCCGCCAAGGCGCCGCTTCTGTCGACCCCCGAGACCACCAGGTGAGCCGCTCGATTCCTCCAGTCCAGCGCGCCTTCCTTCTTCTGTTCCTCGCTTTATTTTTGCACAGCAGCGAGTCGACGCCGTGCCGTCGCCGAGTCCAGCCGCCGCCGACGCTGGACTGTAGTAGGTGAGCCGGCCATTTCCTTTCCTTCTTTCCATTCGGTTCCTTCGGTTCCGTTACTTAAACGAACAGCAGCCTTGTTTCTGCAGTGTGAGATCAAGGTGGGTGCAATGTGTTGAACCTGCTCGAGCCGGCATGCGAGCCCGGTCCAGGACGCCGGCTACACCCGTTAACTGAGGAAAGACGGACTACTGCGGGTTGTTGTAGGTGAGTACTTTGTAAGCCTTGCTGCGTAATGGAGTTGTGGGTATATAAGAATGATCGAGAGAGATAGGCACATATGTGTACGAGTGTATATATATTTGTACTACAATGCTTGCAGAATTAATAAAGATGAGTGGAGTTGAGTAATAGAAGTTTGAATAGGTATATATATATGTATTTGATGATGAGAATGTGAGGATGGTTAAGTTATCATGTAGATGTACAGTGATACGGATATATATATAAATGTATAAGTTGGACATATATACATCTGTAATGTGAAATGTGGTAATATGATAGTATATGTATATATACCTTAACATGGAGGTGGAAAGAGAAGAGTTGTGTACGGATGTATATATATACATATATATTAGACATTAGAGTGAGGTACCGCAGTAGAGATATATACTTATATATATATATATATATATAAATACGTAAATGCACATTAATACGAATATATATATATATATATATATAGAGAGAGGTATAAGTGAGTGTATGAATAAACTAAATAAAAGCATATAATTAATAGAAATGTATCTTTTTTTTATATATATATAAGAATATAATTACAAGCATAAATGTAGATTATATAACTATATGAGTTAATACATAAGTACGAGTTGGGAGTTAAGAAACTATGTAAAAATAAATGAGTTGAGGAGAAAGGTTAAAACATGCTGACGGTATAATATTTGTAGTAGCGTAATTGGTAACCGGAGAGAAGGAATGTTGTCCTTCTTCGAGTTGTCTCGAGTTTGACCTTATAACCTATAAGTAGCTACCCGAGAGACATAATCTATGGAAAACAAGATAAGAAAGAAATTAGTAGAATTCAAGAATAAACTTTGAGAATTTCCGACATTAAGGGTAAAATGGTCTTTTACCGTAAGAGAGCTTTTTCCGTAATTCCTTCGCATGAGGTTGGACATCTAGATGTGATTCTGATCCACATGCCTTATTTGACAGGCGTTTGAGTTATCACGAGTACGGATTGTGTTGAGACGTGTTAGAGTGTGTTTTGACTCAGGTAAGTCCTTGCGACTTACTTAGCCAGTTTCTGGATATTAGTTGAGTGATAGTGGTTGTGTGTGCTATGTGCGTGTTTTAATAATAATAACTTGCTAGGACGACCGCTATTATTATGTTTAAGGCCCAAGTGTATGTATAACGGGTCGTGACATCACTGCCCAGCTCTGACAGGAGACTGGGAGGTTCTCTATACCCAGACCAGGCAGGTACATGGTGAGATGCATCGGATCCATTCCTGATGGTTACACGGGGGCGGAGGCGAGGTTTGGGAATCCCTCGTGTCACAAAATAAGTATCATTAGCGTGAAAGAGGACTTAACTCAAGATAATAAAACGGACTTGTTTGAAAGTATGATGGGTGTTTATATTTTTATGTGTGTGTGTGCTGCTATTATTCTGCTAATATTTAGATAACTAGCTAACTGTTCCTCTTGTTGTGTTTTTAGATTTACCGCAGGTTAGACCAGCAGCTGAGTGATCCGGAAGTAGTGGTCAGCCGGGTCTCCGTACTCCTTAGAGTGGGGGTTGGGGGTTGTGTTTGTCTTTCCTTTCTTTTGGTTAAGACAGTTGTTCGTTTCTTTTGTTTAAGTACTTTAGGCTGCTAGACAGTGTTGCATTCATTACCTTAAAAATACTATTTTTATGAATTTCGGTTTCTTTATTTGTGTCTTGTTGCAAGATCCTAGTACTATTGTTGTCAAACTGAGGTCGGAACCCACTGTGAGGTTCTAACCAGTAATGTCCCGAGTTCTGAGAATTCGGGGTGTTACAACATGGTATCAGAGCTCTAGGTTGGCAACAATGGCACTTGAAATCTTCTGAAAGACCGAATAAGTTTTAAGCAGAACCCGAAAAGGGGTCTGAGTTTTAAAAAGAGAATTTTGGTTTTTAAATGCATGCATAGTCTGGTTGGGAATAGAAAAGTACGGCTGACCACCACTACTACCGCGGATCTCAGTTTGCTTAGTATGGACTTTAGGTTTTACTGTAGTTGGACTTTTAGCTTGTTTATAAAGATATGTTATATAGATAGGTATATGCCGAAGATTATTAGAAATGGTAGTTATGTTATGTCCTTAACGGAGATAACATAATGAGTTTCTCACCCCTTGGACACATCTAAGTAGTTTTTGAAGGGTGTCAACGTGAAGATTAGTATGCACATCTTATGTGCATTTGGGTAGACGAACGTCGGACAACTCCTTCGAGCTTGTTGAGGAACGTCGAGACGGAAAAGTGAATACTCAAAGACAACACCAATTACGATGACAAGAAGAGAATCTCGAATCAACTCAATGGGATCAAATGAAGGATATACAAGAGAGTAGTTCCGGAGAAGCAAGTGATGATCGCCAACTAGGGAATTTAGAAAGACAACGGAGAGGCTCTTTCAAGTTGTGTAAAGTGACTTCACAAACAAAGAGCATGACGTCGAAAATTTGCCATGGACATGAAAGTCAAAAGGGAGATATAGTAGCGATCAAGAAAAAAGACATAAAATTTAAGCTCACTGACAGACTAGGAAGTGAAAGTTGATGCCAAAAGCAAGGCGAAATATGATCACTCTCAACAAGCTAATTGCCACCACAATCCAGATTGATAACCGAGACAGTCAAAAGTATGGAAGTCGAGACGAGATACATTATCCATCCAAATACAAAGAATTAAAGAGCTGCAACTTGGAAGCTTACGCATTGCCAGAAAGGGAAATGTGAATTTCACCAACGTGGAAGTGGATGTAATAACCAAAAATTTTAAACTCCGTTTAATACGGAATTTAATCGGATTCCGATCCGTTAACTTCTAACCTTTAGATAAAGGTAAAATGAATTTTAAATTCTATCTTTTTATACAACCTTAGTTCACATAAAATAATAAAAGATGTAACCGGAGATATTTCCGTACCTTTAAAGTAAAATTTTAATTTACCTAATACGGAATATAAATCCGTAAAATTTTACGCAAATACCCTACCGATCCGTACGATTAACGGATTTCGCTTCAGCTCATTTTAATGAAGAAAAGTGGGCCCATTGCTATGAGTGCTGCCGGCCCAGCCCAGCCATCCTTACCCTTCTAATTAAACCTAACTAAACCTAATTAACCTAAACTTAATCCTACCCTAATCTACCAATCAAACTGTCTCTTACCTTCGTACGCCGCATACCTCACTTGGAGAAGAGACGCCACACCACGTCTGGAGAGGAGAAGCTACGCCGCCGCCAGGACCGGTCCGTCGCCTCCGCCGAACACCTAGACGCCGCCGGCCGCCGCAGGAGATCCGGTAAGGCTGTTATCTCCCTTCTCCTCGCCCTTCTTTCTCTCGGCTCCAAGGTCGCTAACCTTCGCCGCTGTCTTCTCGGCCGCAGTGACCAGCGCCGTGCCGCCTCCCTTCGGCCTGCAGTAGCACCGCAGCCACCACCGAGTCCAGCCGTTTCTCTGTCGACCTCCCGCTGCGTCGGATCAACCGGTGTTCCGTCATCTTCGGTCGCAGTGACCGACCTCTCCGGTGTTGTTAACCAGGACGCCGCATGTGCTGCAGAAGTTCGAGGGAGAAGGGCAGTGCAACGGCGAGCCAGTTGAGACCCCTGTGAACCACCCTGCAGAATCGAACCGGACTAGCCTCTCCTTCGAGTGCGTGACGAGTGTGACGGTGCGTTCGTCCCTTACCTATATACTTATACGTTATACTTATATGAGTAAATAGATAGAATGAACCTGGAGTATATATACAACATACATGCGTAGACCTATATAGGTATAAGCTAGTATATGTGTCAGTGCATACATACGGTCGGGTATAGATATATATATATATATATATATATATATATATAAGGACGCGAATGCGAGGATGGTCGAATTGTAATGTAGGGGTACGGTGATACGGATATATATATAGATGTATAAGTCGGAGTATGTATATTTTGTATAGAAGTAATATGATAGTATATGTATATATATACAATGGCTTGGATGTGGAAAGAGAGAGTTTGTATATAGATGTATATATACACATATATATTAGACATTAGAGTGAGGTACCGTAGTGTATATATCCTTATATATATAGATACGTAAATGCATAGTGATACGAGCATATATATA
>BSUD01000006.1:12797605-12843799 GCA_033239045.1 Fagopyrum esculentum | reverse complement strand
AAATTTGAACTTATAACCTATAAGTAGCTAACTGAGTGGCACAAAGTACAAAAACAAGTTCAAAAAGGAATTAGTAGGTTTGAGAACACTTTGAGAATTTTCGACATTTCGGGTAAATTGGTCTTTTACTGTAAGAGAACTTGTTCCGTAATTCCTTAGCATGAGGTTGGACATCTGGATGTGATTTTGATCCACATGCCTTTTGACAGGCGTTGGAGTTACTACGAGTACGGACTGTATTGAGACGTGTTAGAGTGTGTTTTGACTCAGGTAAGTCCTTGCAACTTACTTAGCCAGTTTCTGGATATTAGTTGAGTGATAGTGGTTGTGTGTGCAATATGCGTGTTTTAATAATAATAACTTGCTAGGACGACTGTTATTATTACGTTAAAGGCCCAAGTGTATGTATAACGGGCCGTGACATCACTGCCCAGCTCTGACAGGAGACTGGGAGGTTCTCTATACCCAGACCAGGCAGGTACAAGGTGAGATGCATCGGATCCATTCCTGATGGTTACACGGGGGCGGAGGCGAGGTTTGGGAATCCCTCGTGTCACAAAATAAGTATCATTAGCGTGAAAGAGTAACTTAACTCAAGATAATAAAACGGACTTGTTTGAAAGCATGTTGGGTGTTTATATTTTATGTGTGTGTGTGTGCTACTATGATTCTGCTAATATTTAGATAACTAGCTAACGGTTCCTCTTGTTGTGTTTTTAGATTTACCTCAGGTTAGACCAGCAGCTGAGTGATCCGGAAGTAGTGGTCAGCCGGGTCTCCGTACTCCTTAGAGTGGGGGTTGGGAGTTGTGTTTGTCTTCCTTTCGTTTGGTTAAGACAGTTATTCTTTTCTTTTGTTTAAGTACTTTAGGCTGCTAGACAGTGTTGCATTCATTACCCTAAAAATACTATTTTATGAATTTCGGTTTTTTTATTTGTGTCTTGTTGCAAGATCCTAGTAATATTGTTGTCAAACTGAGGTCGGGACCCATTGTGAGGTCCTAACCAGTAATGTCCCGAGTTCTGAGAATTCGGGGTGTTACAACATGGTATCAGAGCTCTAGGTTGGCAACAATGGCACTTGAAATCTTCTGAAAGACCGAATAAGTTTTAAGCAGAACCCGAAAAGGGGTCTGAGTTTTAAAAAGAGAATTTTGGTTTTAAATGCATGCATAGTCTGGTTGGGAATAGAAAAGTACGGCTGACCACCACTACTACCGCGGATCTCAGTTTGCTTAGTATGGACTTTAGGTTTTACTGTAGTTGGACTTTTAGCTTGTTTATAAAGATATGTTATATAGATAGGTATATGCCGAAGATTAGTAGAAATTGTAGTTATGTGATGTCCTTAACGGAAATAACATAATGCGTTTCTCACCCCTTGGACACATCTAAGTAGTTTTTGAAGAGTGTCAACGTGAGGATTAGTATGTACATCTTATGTGCATTAGGGTAGACGAACGTCGGACAACTCCTTCGAGCTTGTTGAGGAACGTCGAGACGGAAAAGTGAAGACTCAAAGACAACACCAATTACGATGACAAGAAGAGAATTCCGAATCAACTCAACGGGGTCAAATGAAGGATATACAAGAGAGTAGTTTCGGAGAAACAAGAGATGATCGCCAACTAGGGAATTGAGAAAGACGACGGAGAGGCTATTTCAAGTTGTGTAAAGTGACTTCACAGACAAAGAGGATGACGTCGAAAATTTGCCATAGACATGAAAGTCAAAAGAGAGATATAGTAGCGATCAAGAAAAGGGACACAAAATTTAAGCTCACTAACAGACTAGGAGGTGAAAGTTGATGCCAAAAGCAAGGCGAAATATGATCACTCTCAACAAGCTAATTGCCACCGCAATCCAGATTGATAACCGAGACAGCCAAAAGTATGGAAGTCAACACGAGATACATTATCCATCCAAATAGAAAGAATTAAAGAGCTGCAACTTGGAAGCGTACGCATTGCTAGAAAGGGAAAGGTGGATTTCACCAACGTGGAAGTGGAGTGATCTCATAGAACAGAGGAGAATTGTGACATAGACCGTGATACAACAATAACCAGCTTCTGTAAAGGCAGCATTACAAGCAACAACCAAGGAAGAAGAGTGTGTAGAAGAAGAGTATTGGTGAACCCGAGGGACCCCAATAACTTCTCATTCAAAAGGAATTTAAGCTAACAATACTACAAGTTCATAATAGAGAACCGCAAATAGACGATAACTTAGGTAAAAGAATCACGGAGATGTACCTACAAGCTACCCTAGAAGGATTGAAAAGCCTGTTGATGGAAGAAGAATGATACAACTGGACTCATAAGAATATTACAATCTTACAAAAGTGTAGATTGTAGGAGGAGCTAAAGAAGAATAAACAAAGAGACTGAAGGAGATATATTTCACCAAGTATATCAAGCCTCAAAAGAGATGGAAGAAAAGTAAGACCATGATGTTGTAGAAGGTCAACTACCTCCTACTTGGACAACTTAAAAGTTACATGTGCGGGTTAACTAGTGATGGTTAATTAACCGATAAGAAGAATAACCACAAGGTTATAAAAGAATTTTATCGACATCTAGTGAATTTATTTCGGAGATCCACGACGAAAATGGTGAAGTTAAATCGATAAAAGTACTAGTAGCCTGGATGGTAACGTTAGATGAGTCCATTCTGATAACTCTAATAAAGAAATTTAAGAGCAGCTCTTGACGGTCCGTAATGACCCTTGATGATAGTAATGGTGAAAAAGGGAATTGTTGGGAGTAGTTACTTACTACTGACTACAAAAAAAAAAAAAAAGAAAAGAAAAATAGGGTCAGACGGTCTAGATTGACAGGGAAAACCCTTGTGATTAAAGATGTGACACAGAATAATCGGAAATTCCGAGGCGGCACAAACATAAGGAGTATGATGTAAAGCCTTGGTGAAATGTGTGGTCGAGTTGTGAGGTGATTGCAGATAGAATCTACAGGTCAACTAAAACAGACATAAGAAGGAGTAAAAGTGAAAGACTAAAGGTGGTTATATGGATCCGGTACCACACCAATAAGATGGTTACCGAAAGGACTAAAGACTGTTATTTAAGGGAGAAATGGAGGTACTCCATGAAAAATTCAGCTGGACTAATGACCTAAGAGTTGTTGAAAGTAATAAGACCAACCAACGCAGTTGTAAAGTGTGTACGAGAAAACTCAAAGAGATTTAACTATCTTACGGAGTGTAAATATCAAAGAAGGTAAAACGACATGAGTATAAGGAAGACATAATAAATGCGATGCGAGAAATTTGATTGGTGGGAAAATCATATGCACCTAATGTGTTGTATACAAATGGTACCATTGGATGTTTAATAACAATCATACCAATGGACTGATGACACTATGATGGATTTAGTGTAAACCAAGTGTATAACTTATCCAGTGAGAAGGAAAGTCAGGTATCAAAATTGCGAGTTACGATAAATTTTAAATAAAGTTTTGAGATGAGGATGTCCTTAGGAAATCTATGCAAGAGTACAAAGCAACTGAAGTTCCAACACAGAATGGGTAGTAATGATCAACAGACAGTTAGAGACCGATGCAGAGAAGAAAAATGTATAAGATGAGTCACCTAGTAGAAGAGTTCACAAGACAAGCTTGTAAGGCCAAAAGAGATAAAATGTCGACCCGGATATGAGGGTCTAAGGTGCATGGAAGGGATATCTACAATAGATTATAGAAGCAAGATGTAGACTATACAAGTGTGAAGAGGTTTTGACCTCCTCAAAGATATAGGAATTGGAAAGAAATCGCAATGCCGGTACCAAAGAGTTGAAACCTGTAGCGGAAACAACGGTGTTGCAGGAAGGCTATATTGCCGGTAACACCAGCGAAGGAATGTATATATGAGAACGACCTTAGAGGACTCGAAAGTCCAAGGTGACCCCAATTATCACGGGACTTAAGTCATCAACACTGACGGTCCATGCAAGGAGACTGCCAGGGGGATAATAATTAAAGTCACCAGAACTACAAAGACACTTACCAGCCATCGTTGAAGACTTGGAATGACTATTTATGTCAAGATGAATGACCCAGTTGGGCTCGAGAAGTAGAGTTAGCCTAAGGAAACAGAAGTGTGGAGGATAAAACGAATTAGCGAAGCAAGAAAGGATTAATCGGGCAAATGATGCTCACAAAGGATTTAACGCCAGTATAGGTATGAGAAGAGTAAGTCCGGGATATTGAGATAAGTCAATTATAGACTGACCGACGTCAGCTAAGGACGTGTAAGTGTTGGTTTTGATGAGTAGGTACTGTTAAGAAGAGACATTGATGACTGCGGATTTTAGAGATAACCTTACCAATGCCTTGGAAGATTTCCCAAGTGGGCAACAACAACCTTCTGGGATGATCTAAGGATATGGAGAGAATTGAGCTAGAGGTTGCTTACTGGTTGGTTAAGAACATACTACGGTTGAGTAAGAGAGTAAGGGTCTGTTTGAGGAGGATCTTGATAGTAGTAGAAGAAAAGTATAGGCGGGAGTTGGGTAAATCATGTTGACCCTTAGAAAGACGCACTTGTGACTAATGGGTGTTACACCAAAAGCGTGGTAGACCCATAAACCACAGATGAAGAAAATCAATGTTAGGTTAACTATGATGTCAATAAGGAATTTGAGATCTATATGAAAAAGTCCAATTGGGTGTGTGATTTGTTTGGAGTTATATAAATCTTAAAGCTTGTCAAGAAGTAGGTGAAAACAATTAATTAAGGAACGATCCGATAAGGTCACCTTGAGAAAACCGGGTCAAGCGGTTTGTCTTACAAAGAGCATTAACCACCTATTAAAGTGTCGGGAGATGTCTCAGATCATTGTTTCAGAATTTATAGGCGGGATCTTCCGAAAAGTGGGGAGCAAAGGGATTCAATAGAAGAAAGAAAGTTTTACTGTTATTTTGGTAGTCGCCAAAAGATTTAGAGGTGAGTTAGAAAGGGAACCGTTGATATATATAAACTGATCGAGCCTCCATTTTATGGATTGACACTATTACCCATACTAGAGGATGTACGCCCATCGTTCCCCATGTTTCAGTGAGAGAGTAATTACCGGATAAGAGTCACGTCGTCAGCTTTGAGAATCGGATAGATGAGCCAAAGCAAACTTTTGTGGAGTACCCAGTAGCCGTCCTGAAGCGTAGTACTAAACGTCTGCGGTCGAAGGAGATATCGATGTTGAGGATCCAGTGGTCTAGACGAGGGGCTGATGAGGCCACTTGGGATACTGAGGAGAGTATTAGACGTAACTGTTCTGAGTTCTTTGCGGGGTTAGAGGTTACTCCTGTTTGACGAGTTAGTACTCGGATGTTGTGTTGTTTGACCTTTCATGTTTTTATATTGGATTGAGTGATTCTGTTTTATGTGATACTTGTCTGTTTGAGATGGTTGAGTAGTTGCATGGTAGAAAATGGAAATGTCGAGAAAACTAAAATATACCAAAGGAAATGTGTGATTAAGGGAATCATCCTAAGTTTCGGGACGAAACTTCCTTTAAGAGGGCACTGATGTAATAACCAAAAATTTTAAACTCCGTTTAATACGGAATTTAATCGGATTCCGATCCGTTAACTTCTAACCTTTAGATAAAGTTAAAATGAATTTTAAATTCTATCTTTTTATACAACCTTAGTTCACATAAAATAATAAAAGATGTAACCGGAGATATTTCCGTACCTTTAAAGTAAAATTTTAATTTACCTAATACGGAATATAAATCCGTAAAATTTTACGCAAATACCCTACCGATCCGTACGATTAACGGATTTCGCTTCAGCTCATTTTAATGAAGAAAAGTGGGCCCATTGCTATGAGTGCTGCCGGCCCAGCCCAGCCATCCTTACCCTTCTAATTAAACCTAACTAAACCTAATTAACCTAAACTTAATCCTAGTACGTCGCATACCTCGCTTGGAGAAGAGACGCCACACCATGTCTGGAGAGGAGAAGCTACGCCGCCGCCAGGACCGGTCCGTCGCCTCCGCCGAACACCTAGACGCCGCCGGCCGCCGCAGGAGATCCGGTAAGGCTGTTATCTCCCTTCTCCTCGCCCTTCTTTCTCTCGGCTCCAAGGTCGCTAACCTTCGCCGCTGTCTTCTCGGCCGCAGTGACCAGCGCCGTGCCGCCTCCCTTCGGCCTGCAGTAGCACCGCAGCCACCACCGAGTCCAGCCGTTTCTCTGTCGACCTCCCGCTGCGTCGGATCAACCGGTGTTCCGTCATCTTCAGTCGCAGTGACCGACCTCTCCGGTGTTGTTAACCAGGACGCCGCGTGTGCTGCAGAAGTTCGAGGGAGAAGGGCAGTGCAACGGCGAGCCAGTTGAGACCCCTGTGAACCACCCTGCAGAATCGAACCGGACTAGCCTCTCCTTCGAGTGCGTGACGAGTGTGACGGTGCGTTCGTCCCTTACCTATATACTTATACGTTATACTTATATGAGTAAATAGATAGAATGAACCTGGAGTATATATACAACATACATGCGTAGACCTATATAGGTATAAGCTAGTATATGTGTCAGTGCATACATACGGTCGGGTATAGATATATATATATATATAAGGACGCGAATGCGAGGATGGTCGAATTGTAATGTAGGGGTACGGTGATACGGATATATATATAGATGTATAAGTCGGAGTATGTATATTTTGTATAGAAGTAATATGATAGTATATGTATATATATACAATGGCTTGGATGTGGAAAGAGAGAGTTTGTATATAGATGTATATATACACATATATATTAGACATTAGAGTGAGGTACCGTAGTGTATATATCCTTATATATATAGATACGTAAATGCATAGTGATACGAGCATATATATAGACGTATAAGTTAATGTGTGTAAACTAGTTAGAACCATAGAATTAATAGATATGTATTTTGTATATAAGGACATATTTATAAGCAAAGATAATGTATATAAATATATGAGTTAAAATATAAGTTTAAGGATATGGATGGGCATAAGCAATATATGAATGTCAGGGATATGAATGTATATAAACACAGGGTTGTACCTCTATGGAGTAGAATACGCATATATACATAAAATTTGATACAGATTAAGAAAAGTATAGCTATATATGTATATGTGCACTACCGAGTACTAAATGTGAGGGTATAAATATATATATAAATAAATTGGAGTTTTTGGGAGATATATATTTTTATATAATTTTATATATATAAGGATGTATATAGTTATATATGTGGGTATATATAAATCAGTGCGAGATGGATATATATATATGTAGGCATACCGAGTAGTTACATAATTAAATAAATGAGTTGAGGAGAAAGGTTAAAGTATATAGTACGGATAAAGATGTAGTAGAGTAGATAGTAACCGTGAAGGAGGAAGAGTGTTATTCTTTTTCGAGTGGATTTAAATTTGAACTTATAACCTATAAGTAGCTAACTGAGTGGCACAAAGTACAAAAACAAGTTCAAAAAGGAATTAGTAGGTTTGAGAACACTTTGAGAATTTTCGACATTTCGGGTAAATTGGTCTTTTACTGTAAGAGAACTTGTTCCGTAATTCCTTAGCATGAGGTTGGACATCTGGATGTGATTTTGATCCACATGCCTTTTGACAGGCGTTGGAGTTACTACGAGTACGGACTGTATTGAGACGTGTTAGAGTGTGTTTTGACTCAGGTAAGTCCTTGCAACTTACTTAGCCAGTTTCTGGATATTAGTTGAGTGATAGTGGTTGTGTGTGCAATATGCGTGTTTTAATAATAATAACTTGCTAGGACGACTGTTATTATTACGTTAAAGGCCCAAGTGTATGTATAACGGGCCGTGACATCACTGCCCAGCTCTGACAGGAGACTGGGAGGTTCTCTATACCCAGACCAGGCAGGTACAAGGTGAGATGCATCGGATCCATTCCTGATGGTTACACGGGGGCGGAGGCGAGGTTTGGGAATCCCTCGTGTCACAAAATAAGTATCATTAGCGTGAAAGAGTAACTTAACTCAAGATAATAAAACGGACTTGTTTGAAAGCATGTTGGGTGTTTATATTTTATGTGTGTGTGTGTGCTACTATGATTCTGCTAATATTTAGATAACTAGCTAACGGTTCCTCTTGTTGTGTTTTTAGATTTACCTCAGGTTAGACCAGCAGCTGAGTGATCCGGAAGTAGTGGTCAGCCGGGTCTCCGTACTCCTTAGAGTGGGGGTTGGGAGTTGTGTTTGTCTTCCTTTCGTTTGGTTAAGACAGTTATTCTTTTCTTTTGTTTAAGTACTTTAGGCTGCTAGACAGTGTTGCATTCATTACCCTAAAAATACTATTTTATGAATTTCGGTTTTTTTATTTGTGTCTTGTTGCAAGATCCTAGTAATATTGTTGTCAAACTGAGGTCGGGACCCATTGTGAGGTCCTAACCAGTAATGTCCCGAGTTCTGAGAATTCGGGGTGTTACAACATGGTATCAGAGCTCTAGGTTGGCAACAATGGCACTTGAAATCTTCTGAAAGACCGAATAAGTTTTAAGCAGAACCCGAAAAGGGGTCTGAGTTTTAAAAAGAGAATTTTGGTTTTAAATGCATGCATAGTCTGGTTGGGAATAGAAAAGTACGGCTGACCACCACTACTACCGCGGATCTCAGTTTGCTTAGTATGGACTTTAGGTTTTACTGTAGTTGGACTTTTAGCTTGTTTATAAAGATATGTTATATAGATAGGTATATGCCGAAGATTAGTAGAAATTGTAGTTATGTGATGTCCTTAACGGAAATAACATAATGCGTTTCTCACCCCTTGGACACATCTAAGTAGTTTTTGAAGAGTGTCAACGTGAGGATTAGTATGTACATCTTATGTGCATTAGGGTAGACGAACGTCGGACAACTCCTTCGAGCTTGTTGAGGAACGTCGAGACGGAAAAGTGAAGACTCAAAGACAACACCAATTACGATGACAAGAAGAGAATTCCGAATCAACTCAACGGGGTCAAATGAAGGATATACAAGAGAGTAGTTTCGGAGAAACAAGAGATGATCGCCAACTAGGGAATTGAGAAAGACGACGGAGAGGCTATTTCAAGTTGTGTAAAGTGACTTCACAGACAAAGAGGATGACGTCGAAAATTTGCCATAGACATGAAAGTCAAAAGAGAGATATAGTAGCGATCAAGAAAAGGGACACAAAATTTAAGCTCACTAACAGACTAGGAGGTGAAAGTTGATGCCAAAAGCAAGGCGAAATATGATCACTCTCAACAAGCTAATTGCCACCGCAATCCAGATTGATAACCGAGACAGCCAAAAGTATGGAAGTCAACACGAGATACATTATCCATCCAAATAGAAAGAATTAAAGAGCTGCAACTTGGAAGCGTACGCATTGCTAGAAAGGGAAAGGTGGATTTCACCAACGTGGAAGTGGAGTGATCTCATAGAACAGAGGAGAATTGTGACATAGACCGTGATACAACAATAACCAGCTTCTGTAAAGGCAGCATTACAAGCAACAACCAAGGAAGAAGAGTGTGTAGAAGAAGAGTATTGGTGAACCCGAGGGACCCCAATAACTTCTCATTCAAAAGGAATTTAAGCTAACAATACTACAAGTTCATAATAGAGAACCGCAAATAGACGATAACTTAGGTAAAAGAATCACGGAGATGTACCTACAAGCTACCCTAGAAGGATTGAAAAGCCTGTTGATGGAAGAAGAATGATACAACTGGACTCATAAGAATATTACAATCTTACAAAAGTGTAGATTGTAGGAGGAGCTAAAGAAGAATAAACAAAGAGACTGAAGGAGATATATTTCACCAAGTATATCAAGCCTCAAAAGAGATGGAAGAAAAGTAAGACCATGATGTTGTAGAAGGTCAACTACCTCCTACTTGGACAACTTAAAAGTTACATGTGCGGGTTAACTAGTGATGGTTAATTAACCGATAAGAAGAATAACCACAAGGTTATAAAAGAATTTTATCGACATCTAGTGAATTTATTTCGGAGATCCACGACGAAAATGGTGAAGTTAAATCGATAAAAGTACTAGTAGCCTGGATGGTAACGTTAGATGAGTCCATTCTGATAACTCTAATAAAGAAATTTAAGAGCAGCTCTTGACGGTCCGTAATGACCCTTGATGATAGTAATGGTGAAAAAGGGAATTGTTGGGAGTAGTTACTTACTACTGACTACAAAAAAAAAAAAAAAGAAAAGAAAAATAGGGTCAGACGGTCTAGATTGACAGGGAAAACCCTTGTGATTAAAGATGTGACACAGAATAATCGGAAATTCCGAGGCGGCACAAACATAAGGAGTATGATGTAAAGCCTTGGTGAAATGTGTGGTCGAGTTGTGAGGTGATTGCAGATAGAATCTACAGGTCAACTAAAACAGACATAAGAAGGAGTAAAAGTGAAAGACTAAAGGTGGTTATATGGATCCGGTACCACACCAATAAGATGGTTACCGAAAGGACTAAAGACTGTTATTTAAGGGAGAAATGGAGGTACTCCATGAAAAATTCAGCTGGACTAATGACCTAAGAGTTGTTGAAAGTAATAAGACCAACCAACGCAGTTGTAAAGTGTGTACGAGAAAACTCAAAGAGATTTAACTATCTTACGGAGTGTAAATATCAAAGAAGGTAAAACGACATGAGTATAAGGAAGACATAATAAATGCGATGCGAGAAATTTGATTGGTGGGAAAATCATATGCACCTAATGTGTTGTATACAAATGGTACCATTGGATGTTTAATAACAATCATACCAATGGACTGATGACACTATGATGGATTTAGTGTAAACCAAGTGTATAACTTATCCAGTGAGAAGGAAAGTCAGGTATCAAAATTGCGAGTTACGATAAATTTTAAATAAAGTTTTGAGATGAGGATGTCCTTAGGAAATCTATGCAAGAGTACAAAGCAACTGAAGTTCCAACACAGAATGGGTAGTAATGATCAACAGACAGTTAGAGACCGATGCAGAGAAGAAAAATGTATAAGATGAGTCACCTAGTAGAAGAGTTCACAAGACAAGCTTGTAAGGCCAAAAGAGATAAAATGTCGACCCGGATATGAGGGTCTAAGGTGCATGGAAGGGATATCTACAATAGATTATAGAAGCAAGATGTAGACTATACAAGTGTGAAGAGGTTTTGACCTCCTCAAAGATATAGGAATTGGAAAGAAATCGCAATGCCGGTACCAAAGAGTTGAAACCTGTAGCGGAAACAACGGTGTTGCAGGAAGGCTATATTGCCGGTAACACCAGCGAAGGAATGTATATATGAGAACGACCTTAGAGGACTCGAAAGTCCAAGGTGACCCCAATTATCACGGGACTTAAGTCATCAACACTGACGGTCCATGCAAGGAGACTGCCAGGGGGATAATAATTAAAGTCACCAGAACTACAAAGACACTTACCAGCCATCGTTGAAGACTTGGAATGACTATTTATGTCAAGATGAATGACCCAGTTGGGCTCGAGAAGTAGAGTTAGCCTAAGGAAACAGAAGTGTGGAGGATAAAACGAATTAGCGAAGCAAGAAAGGATTAATCGGGCAAATGATGCTCACAAAGGATTTAACGCCAGTATAGGTATGAGAAGAGTAAGTCCGGGATATTGAGATAAGTCAATTATAGACTGACCGACGTCAGCTAAGGACGTGTAAGTGTTGGTTTTGATGAGTAGGTACTGTTAAGAAGAGACATTGATGACTGCGGATTTTAGAGATAACCTTACCAATGCCTTGGAAGATTTCCCAAGTGGGCAACAACAACCTTCTGGGATGATCTAAGGATATGGAGAGAATTGAGCTAGAGGTTGCTTACTGGTTGGTTAAGAACATACTACGGTTGAGTAAGAGAGTAAGGGTCTGTTTGAGGAGGATCTTGATAGTAGTAGAAGAAAAGTATAGGCGGGAGTTGGGTAAATCATGTTGACCCTTAGAAAGACGCACTTGTGACTAATGGGTGTTACACCAAAAGCGTGGTAGACCCATAAACCACAGATGAAGAAAATCAATGTTAGGTTAACTATGATGTCAATAAGGAATTTGAGATCTATATGAAAAAGTCCAATTGGGTGTGTGATTTGTTTGGAGTTATATAAATCTTAAAGCTTGTCAAGAAGTAGGTGAAAACAATTAATTAAGGAACGATCCGATAAGGTCACCTTGAGAAAACCGGGTCAAGCGGTTTGTCTTACAAAGAGCATTAACCACCTATTAAAGTGTCGGGAGATGTCTCAGATCATTGTTTCAGAATTTATAGGCGGGATCTTCCGAAAAGTGGGGAGCAAAGGGATTCAATAGAAGAAAGAAAGTTTTACTGTTATTTTGGTAGTCGCCAAAAGATTTAGAGGTGAGTTAGAAAGGGAACCGTTGATATATATAAACTGATCGAGCCTCCATTTTATGGATTGACACTATTACCCATACTAGAGGATGTACGCCCATCGTTCCCCATGTTTCAGTGAGAGAGTAATTACCGGATAAGAGTCACGTCGTCAGCTTTGAGAATCGGATAGATGAGCCAAAGCAAACTTTTGTGGAGTACCCAGTAGCCGTCCTGAAGCGTAGTACTAAACGTCTGCGGTCGAAGGAGATATCGATGTTGAGGATCCAGTGGTCTAGACGAGGGGCTGATGAGGCCACTTGGGATACTGAGGAGAGTATTAGACGTAACTGTTCTGAGTTCTTTGCGGGGTTAGAGGTTACTCCTGTTTGACGAGTTAGTACTCGGATGTTGTGTTGTTTGACCTTTCATGTTTTTATATTGGATTGAGTGATTCTGTTTTATGTGATACTTGTCTGTTTGAGATGGTTGAGTAGTTGCATGGTAGAAAATGGAAATGTCGAGAAAACTAAAATATACCAAAGGAAATGTGTGATTAAGGGAATCATCCTAAGTTTCGGGACGAAACTTCCTTTAAGAGGGCACTGATGTAATAACCAAAAATTTTAAACTCCGTTTAATACGGAATTTAATCGGATTCCGATCCGTTAACTTCTAACCTTTAGATAAAGTTAAAATGAATTTTAAATTCTATCTTTTTATACAACCTTAGTTCACATAAAATAATAAAAGATGTAACCGGAGATATTTCCGTACCTTTAAAGTAAAATTTTAATTTACCTAATACGGAATATAAATCCGTAAAATTTTACGCAAATACCCTACCGATCCGTACGATTAACGGATTTCGCTTCAGCTCATTTTAATGAAGAAAAGTGGGCCCATTGCTATGAGTGCTGCCGGCCCAGCCCAGCCATCCTTACCCTTCTAATTAAACCTAACAAAACCTAATTAACCTAAACTTAATCCTACCCTAATCTACCAATCAAACTGTCTCTTACCTTCGTACGCCGCATACCTCGCTTGGAGAAGAGACGCCACACCACGTCTGGAGAGGAGAAGCTACGCCGCCGCCAGGACCGGTCCGTCGCCTCCGCCGAACACCTAGACGCCGCCGGCCGCCGCAGGAGATCCGGTAAGGCTGTTATCTCCCTTCTCCTCGCCCTTCTTTCTCTCGGCTCCAAGGTCGCTAACCTTCGCCGCTGTCTTCTCGGCCGCAGTGACCAGCGCCGTGCCGCCTCCCTTCGGCCTGCAGTAGCACCGCAACCACCACCGAGTCCAGCCGTTTCTCTGTCGACCTCCCGCTGCGTCGGATCAACCGGTGTTCCGTCATCTTCAGTCGCAGTGACCGACCTCTCCGGTGTTGTTAACCAGGACGCCGCGTGTGCTGCAGAAGTTCGAGGGAGAAGGGCAGTGCAACGGCGAGCCAGTTGAGACCCCTGTGAACCACCCTGCAGAATCGAACCGGACTAGCCTCTCCTTCGAGTGCGTGACGAGTGTGACGGTGCGTTTGTCCCTTACCTATATACTTATACGTTATACTTATATGAGTAAATAGATAGAATGAACCTGGAGTATATATACAACATACATGCGTAGACCTATATAGGTATAAGCTAGTATATGTGTCAGTGCATACATACGGTCGGGTATAGATATATATATATATATAAGGACGCGAATGCGAGGATGGTCGAATTGTAATGTAGGGGTACGGTGATACGGATATATATATAGATGTATAAGTCGGAGTATGTATATTTTGTATAGAAGTAATATGATAGTATATGTATATATATACAATGGCTTGGATATGGAAAGAGAGAGTTTGTATATAGATGTATATATACACATATATATTAGACATTAGAGTGAGGTACCGTAGTGTATATATCCTTACATATAGATACGTAAATGCATAGTGATACGAGCATATATATATATATATATATATATATATATATATATATATATATATATATATATATATATATATATATATATATATATATATATATATATATATATATATATATATATAGACGTATAAGTTAATGTGTGTAAACTAGTTAGAACCATAGAATTAATAGATATGTATTTTGTATATAAGGACATATTTATAAGCAAAGATAATGTATATAAATATATGAGTTAAAATATAAGTTTAAGGATATGGATGGGCATAAGCAATATATGAATGTCAGGGATATGAATGTATATAAACACAGGGTTGTACCTCTATGGAGTAGAATACGCATATATACATAAAATTTGATACAAATTAAGAAAAGTATAGCTATATATGTATATGTGCACTACCGAGTACTAAATGTGAGGGTATAAATATATATATATAAATAAATTGGAGTTTTTGGGAGATATATATTTTTATATAATTTTATATATATAAGGATGTATATAGTTATATATGTGGGTATATATAAATCAGTGCGAGATGGATATATATATATATATGTAGGCATACCGAGTAGTTACATAATTAAATAAATGAGTTGAGGAGAAATGTTAAAGTATATAGTACGGATAAAGATGTAGTAGAGTAGATAGTAACCGTGAAGGAGGAAGAGTGTTATTCTTTTTCGAGTGGATTCAAATTTGAACTTATAACCTATAAGTAGCTAACTGAGTGGCACAAAGTACAAAAACAAGTTCAAAAAGGAATTAGTAGGTTTGAGAACACTTTGAGAATTTTCGACATTTCGGGTAAATTGGTCTTTTACTGTAAGAGAACTTGTTCCGTAATTCCTTAGCATGAGGTTGGACATCTGGATGTGATTTTGATCCACATGCCTTTTGACAGGCGTTGGAGTTACTACGAGTACGGACTGTATTGAGACGTGTTAGAGTGTGTTTTGACTCAGGTAAGTCCTTGCAACTTACTTAGCCAGTTTCTGGATATTAGTTGAGTGATAGTGGTTGTGTGTGCAATATGCGTGTTTTAATAATAATAACTTGCTAGGACGACTGTTATTATTACGTTAAAGGCCCAAGTGTATGTATAACGGGCCGTGACATCACTGCCCAGCTCTGACAGGAGACTGGGAGGTTCTCTATACCCAGACCAGGCAGGTACAAGGTGAGATGCATCGGATCCATTCCTGATGGTTACACGGGGGCGGAGGCGAGGTTTGGGAATCCCTCGTGTCACAAAATAAGTATCATTAGCGTGAAAGAGTAACTTAACTCAAGATAATAAAACGGACTTGTTTGAAAGCATGTTGGGTGTTTATATTTTATGTGTGTGTGTGTGTGCTACTATGATTCTGCTAATATTTAGATAACTAGCTAACGGTTCCTCTTGTTGTGTTTTTAGATTTACCTCAGGTTAGACCAGCAGCTGAGTGATCCGGAAGTAGTGGTCAGCCGGGTCTCCGTACTCCTTAGAGTGGGGGTTGGGAGTTGTGTTTGTCTTCCTTTCGTTTGGTTAAGACAGTTATTCTTTTCTTTTGTTTAAGTACTTTAGGCTGCTAGACAGTGTTGCATTCATTACCCTAAAAATACTATTTTATGAATTTCGGTTTTTTTATTTGTGTCTTGTTGCAAGATCCTAGTAATATTGTTGTCAAACTGAGGTCGGGACCCATTGTGAGGTCCTAACCAGTAATGTCCCGAGTTCTGAGAATTCGGGGTGTTACAAGTGATCTCGTAGAACACAGGAGAATTTTGACATAGACCGTGATACAACAATAACCAGCTTCTGTAAAGGCAGCATTACAAGCAACACCCAAGGAAGAAGAGTGTGTGAGAAGAGTATTGGTGAACCCGAGAGACCCCAATAACTTCTCATTCAAAAGGAAATTTAAGCTAACAACACTACAAGTTCATAATAGAGAACCGCAAATAGACGATAATTCAGGTAAAAGAATCACGGAGATGTACCTACAAGCTACCCTAGAAGGATTGAAAAGTCTGTTGATGGAAGAAGAATGATACAACTGGACTCGTAAGGGTATAACGATCTTACAAAAGTGTAGATTGTAGGAGGAGCTAAGGAAGAGTAAACATAGAGACTGGAGGAGATATATTTCACCAAGTATATCAAGCCTCAATAGAGATGGAAGAAAAGTAAGTCTATGATGTTGTAGAAGGTCAACTACATCCTACTTGGACAACTTAAAAGTTACATGTGCGGGTTAGCTAGTGATGGTTAGTTAACCGACAAGAAGAATAACCACAGGGTTATAAAAGAATTTTATCGACATCTAGTGAATTTCTTTCGGAGATCCACGACGAAAATAGTGAAGTTACATCAATACAAGTACTAGTAGCCTGGATGGTAACGTTAAATGAGTTCAATATGATAACTCTAATAAAGAAATTAAGAGCAGCTCTTGACGGTCGGTAATGACCCTTGAAGATAGTAATGGTGAAAAGGGAATTGTTGGGAGTAGTTACTTACTACTGACTACGAAAGATACATATCAGAGTTAGAATGAAGGGATCCCTGTAAGAAGAACTAGAAGACTAAGAGGAAGTAGATGATTGGAAACATGTCCTATGTCTTAGCATCCCACACCAGTAAGACTGATGGTGCTCCTTCGAGAAAAAGTAGGGTCAGACTGTCTAGCTTGACAGGGAAAACCCTTGTGATTTAAAATGTGACACAGAATAATTGGAAATTCCGAGGCGGCACAAACATAAGGAGTATGATGTAAAGCCTTGGTGAAATGTGTGGTCGAGTTGTGAGGTGATTGCAGATAGAATCTACAGGTCGACTAAAACAGACATGAGAAGGAGTAAAAGTGAAAGACTAAAGGTTGTTATATGGATCCGGTATCACACCAATAAGATGGTTACCGAAAGGACTAAAGACTATTATTTAAGGAGAAATGGAGGTACTCCATGGAAAATTCAGCTGGACTGATGACCTAAGAGTTGATGAAAGTAATAAGACCAACCAATGCGGTTGTAAAGTGTGTACGAGAAAACTCAAAGGGATTTAACTATCTTACGGGGTGTAAATATCAAAGAAGGTAAAGCGACATGAGTATAAGGAAGACATAATAAATGCGATGCGAGAAATTTGATTGGTGGGAAAATCATATGCACCTAATGTGTTGTATACAAATGGTACCATTGGATGTTTAATAACAATCATACCAACAGACTGATGACACTATGATAGATTTAGTGTAAACCAAGTGTATAACTTATCTAGTGAGAAGGAAAGTCAGGTATCAAAAATTGCGGGTTATGATAAATTTTAAATAAAGTTTTGAGATGAGGATGTCCTTAGGAAATCTAGGCAAGAGTACAAAGCAACTGAAGTTCCAACACAGAATGGGTAGTAACGATCAACAGACAGTTAGAGACCGATGCAGAGAAGAAAAATGTATAAGACGAGTCACCTAGTAGAAGAGTTCACAAGACAAGCTTGCAAGGCCAAAAGAGATAAAATGTCGACCAGGATATGAGGGTCTAAGGTGCATGGAAGGGATACCTACAATAGAGTGTAGATGCAAATGTAGACTTTACAAGTGTGGAGAGGTTTTAACCTCCTCAAAAATATAGGAATTTGAAAGAAATTGCAATGTCGGTATCAAAGAGTTGAAGCCCTGTAGCGGAAACAACGGAGTATCATGAAGGCAAGGTTGTCGGTAACACCAACAAAGGAATGTATATATAAGAACGGCCTTGGCGGACTCGAAAGTCCAAGGTAACCCCAATTATCACGGGACCTAGTCATCAAAACCGACGGTCCGTGCAAGGGGAACTGCAAGGGGATGATAACTAAAATCATCAGCACTACAACGACACTTACCAGCTATTGTTGAAGACTTGGAATGATTATTTAGGTCAAGATGAATGACCCAGTTGAGCTCGAGAAGTAGAGTTAGCCTAAGGAAACAGAAGTGTGGAATAGAAAACGAATTAGTGAAGCATGAAAGGATTAATCGAGCAGATGATGCTCACCAAGAATTTAACGCCAGTATAGGTATGAGAAGAGCAGGTCCGAAATATTGAGATAAGTCAATTATAGAGTGACTGACATCAACTGAGGACGTATAAGTGTTGATTGGTTTTGAGGAGCGGGTACCGTTAAGAAGAGATATTAGTCACTGCGAATTTAAGAGATAATTTTACCGATGACTTGGAGGAATCCCCAAGTAGGCAACGACAACTTCTGGGGTGATCTAAAGATATAGAGAGAATCGGTTAGAGGTTGCTTACTAGTTGGTCAAGAACAGTCTACAAGTGAGTAAGAGAGTAAGGATCTGTTTGAGGAGGATCTTGATAGTAGTAGAAGAGAAGTATAGGCGGGAGTTGGGTAACTCATGTTGACCTTAGAAAGACGCCATTGTGACTAATGGGTGTTACACACTAGTACAAATACCCCCTCTAGACCTCGCTTATATTGGAGCGGTTTGAAAAAACCGTGATCAAATGTATTTTCGGACCACGGTTATACGTGTAACCGAGTTTAATTAATTTTTATTTTTTTTAAAAAAAATTTGGACCCCGGTTATATAAATTAACCGGGATATTAAAATTTCGGACCCCGGTTATATTAATTAACCGGGGTGACACAACTTTTCCGGACCCTCAGTTTTAATAAAACCCTAATTCAACGCGTCGTTTTGCGCTAGGAAGACAATGCATTGGCCTTTGCAATTAGCCCTAAGTCCATAACCTATCGATCGATCGATCCCAACTCTTCTTCGTGTTCAAGGGTGACTTCGATCCCAACCATCTGGCGACTGAAGGCGGCGACTGGAGGCGGCGACTGGAGGCGGCGACTGGAGGCGGCGACTGGAGGCGGCGACTGGAGACTGCGAGCCTCGACCCCGATTCTCCACCTCGCGATGGACCTCGACTCTCCAACAGGTGACTAGCGATGCGAACCCGCTTGGATAATGTGTAAACTCTGAAGGTAAGGTCTCCTTTGACGCGGGAGAAGATGATGTTGTGCTTCTACAAGATTTTTCATGTGGTTATTGGTTAAATTCATTATCTAGTCTTATTATTCCACTCAATTACAGTATTCTTTGCATTGAGAAGGCATTAGCTGATGTTGGGGTATCCAAGGAAGATATAAATTACATCAATGCACACGCTACATCGACCCCAACTGGAGACCTGAAAGAGTATCAAGCCCTACTACGCTGTTTTGGCCAAAACCCTGAGGTAGTTCAGTGAGTTTGTCCAATCTTTGCTATCATACATGCACCATTCTTATTTGGGTCCCATATACAGTTGAGGGTGAATTCTTCAAAATCTATGATTGGCCATCTACTTGGAGCAGCTGGGGCTGTGGAAGCAGTTGCAACTGTGCAGGTATGTCATCGGGCTTGAAATAATTAATTCTAAAATGTCATATGCATGTCAATGGTTGTAAGTTTGTTTATACGTGTTCCTTTTTGCATCCTAGATGTGCTACTGCTAGTTTGCTATCCCCTAATTTTTCACAAATTGGGATTCTTATATCAATTTATATTTGTCTGAGAAGTAACTAGTGAATAATATTCCATTTTGTTGGCCCAGATGATAAAAGGCCTAAAAATCACAACCACTTTAACTATCACAAGTTCTGCACTTTTATTTTGTTCTTAGTTTCTGATATCACCTTTAGAATCTGCAGACGACACTTGCATTTTGGTTTGCTTAATATAAGTTAATACTTCTTTTCATATATCAGACAATACGGACTAGTTGGGTCCATCCAAATATCAATCTTGAATCTCCTGATAAAGGCGTGGTATGTTTCAGTTTCTGTTAGCTAAAGAAAATAAGGTAAAATCTCTCAGATCGGCTATGTAAGTTGAAAATGGGCGTCGAAGATTATCATGTGATTGAGCAAGTTGGCGAAAGTTTATCCGGGAAGGTGTTCAAAGGAAGGAGGAAATTTATTGGCCAGGTAACGAGTCTTAATAAATTTATGTACATATCTCGAGGGCAGACTTGAGTAATGCAATATCTTGAGGGATATCTCACGTGATTAGCATATCATCAACATAAAAAAGTGCAATGGTATGATTCCTTGACAATTAAACAGAGTGTAACATAAATGTTAGTATATTCTATCCCCCATTGCTTGTATATGTTGTAATAGGAAGAAAAAAATCAAACTATAGCCGAATGCTATTAAACTTTTCTGCACAATCAATCTATTGATGCACTCTTAGAAATGCCCCTAGATCATCTAGCACTAAGAGGGCTTGTTTTAAGTGTTAATGTGATTACTGTATGCCTGAATGAAAGGTGGTTTTCTCTCTTGAATGAAATTCAATTCATATTTTGTTTATACATTTCAACAGGAAGGTTGATAACTTAATATGGTAAATATGGTAAACTATTATCCATGGTAAGTGAAAAGCCTTGTTACATCAAATAGGATGATAATCAATTTTCATGTGCTGTTAAGAGTGTCAAATGTTGGTAAAACATATTTGTTTTATTATATATATGTTGAATCTTTAACTCTTAGTATAATAAAGCATGGCACTTCAATCTTCATGAAACCAATTAATCCGTCTGCTATTTGCTTATCGAAGTTGCTATGTTTCCTCCTTGGAATTGTTGAGAAGCCATATTACATCTCTGTTAAACTATATCATATAATGATTGTATTGCATTCAAGACTAGTTAAAATAAGTTGTCTACTGCATCTAGTAAATGGAAGAATGTTTGAAAGACCCTTGAAACCAAGCTGTATTAATTCATGATCTTCAATATACTCACTTGCTTCTTGTGCCTACCTTACAGGGGTTGCACAAAGGCTTATCACGGAAAGTGCATTAAAAATAGATTCTCCGTTGATTCTGAAGAACAATGGATATGTGGTAAGTTCGTTCAATTTGTGCTCAATTATGCACGTTTCTAGTTTCTTTGATTAGTATGTGAAATATTGAATTCAAAGAAAAGTTGGACCATCTTATTGTACAGCAGAGTTGAAGGTCTATACCAAAATTCTAGAGCTTTTGTGCTACTTATTGACTACTGAAAAATTCAATGGGAGTTTCCTTTTCAGATATCGTTCTTGAGTTGCTTAAGCCAGACCCATCAGTTTTACATCTAGAAGATAGCAAAGGGAACTCAACAGTACACAGGTGTTGGATCATTTTCTTTCTCAAATTATGTCTAATATTTTACCTCAATTTCTCCTAAATGTTTTCCGTGGCACCTAGTATCCACTGCAAAATGGAACCGTATACATTTTTGTGCGGAGGAAGACTTGTATTAAAATACTAATTTGTACTCCCTCTGAAGAAACCCACCATCATTTGGAAACCGATTATGGTTCTTACAACGCATGAACCCCTGGCACTAAGTATAGTGTTAGTGCCTTGCTAGTGTAGAGCAGCAATGGTTTATACGCAAAATTGACTATTCATAATAAAGTTAATATTCATGAGATAATTGGCTGTTGATTTGTAACAACAGTTTTTGCTAATGAGGCTTTCACATCTGGTGACACATGCAACTCAAATGGCTTATCTATATCACCATTGTTTTTTGTAGTATTCAAACTCTAGTCATGCTTGTGTTGTCACAAATTTCTGCTTTACATGATTCTTTTTCTGTGATACTTGATATTTTACTCATTGATTTATTAAAAACTGCAGATTGTGGATTGTTTGCTATCTTTTGAGGGTATCAACGTCAATGCACTGAATAAGGTCTATACTAAAATCTCAATGTAAGATACCACACTATTAGATTACTTTTTACCACATCCATCTTTAAATTTAGTTTGATAATATGATACTTTAGTAAAAGTAATGGTTCATGCCTTTTTGTCAACATCAGCTGGAGTTTTGGACAGTTGTTTTAGGTGGGCTAATACATAAACTCTACTTATATTCAATTTTATGTAAAACTGCGTCATCCTCTCCTTTGTATACTTGAATGATAGTAAATGTAAGACAAACATTTGGCATTTTCCTGTAAGCTGCAAGTAAAGATAGGTAGCACACCAAATACACGCTAATGGCCAATGTTCTTATAGCAATGAACTAAAGTATCACTAGTTACAACACCTGCAAAATGAGGCTTGGATTAGCATCAATTGATCTTAGCCCAAAACCAAACTTGAATTTGAGCTTGCTATTTTGACTGTTCTTTCCTAAAATGCCAGGCTTCACTTTGGTACTAAATTCCTGATTAGGGTATCTGAACTCAGAACTAGTCAAGTTTGAGATGCATATTTGCACCTCTCTTTTTTTTCAGTAAAATTTGACCACAAATTACTATTGTTTGTCTTTTAAATTTAGTTTGATAATATGATACTTTAGTAAAAGTAATTGGTTCAGTAATTTAATCTTTAATGTTGTTGTGGGATATATCAGCAACCAAATAAAACAGTAACATTACGATTTCGAAGAGGATGCAAATTTCTGACATCTCTCTCTTTTGGTTCAGAGTATAAAATCACATAAATAAACCACCATGGAAGTTCCAGGAAAGGTAATCAACCACACTTGGCTCTACTGTCATTTTTGTTAGCTAACCCAGTTAATGTATTTTTCAGTGCATTATATAAGTTCCATCTGGTAAGGTCTGAAGTTGCCAGAACTCTCATCCCCAAAAAATTCAGATTGGTTTGAAGCTTTTGGGTAACATATGATCTCAATTTGCATCCTCTTCGAAATCGTAGTGTTACTGTTATATATGGTTGCTGATTTTTTCTCTAGCTTGTGATGCTTGCTGATTTTTTTCTACAACACAATCCTTTCTTATTTCCCCCCAAATGTGAAATTTTTTTTCCTGCAATGTGATGCTTGCTGTTTTTTTTTTCCACATTGTGATGGTTGCTGATTTTTTTCACTCTAGGTTGCAGCCTGCAGGTAATTTCCAATAGAAAACATGGCTGAAAATTGACAATAATGAGCATGGTCAGAAACGGTGCGCAAAGAGAAGAGGAGTTCAATTGTGAGGCTTGTTGTCCTGGTGTGATGAAAGACGAGGAGGGTTGTTGCTTGCTCTTATTAATGTGGATGAAGGAACCAGAGGAGAAGGGTGATGGGTGAAGAGGTTTCAGGCGATAGAGGGTAACAAATGATGTTTGTGCCATTTTTCCAAGTAGGGGCTCTCAGTACATCACCAGGTTACCCATATCACAAAGAAGCAGGTACTTGAAGTGACAAGTCTTCTCTTGTTCATATTCGAGATGTTTGGGTGAATTTGTATAAACTGGTTATATTTGGAGTACCTTGTAGTAGGACCACATGTGAAAGTTTTAAGTAATTGAAATTGAATTATCAAGAGATTAAGCTTAATAGTGGTGTAATTTAAAATTGCAGCAATATCATGCAGCCACGGTTCTTTAAAGAACCGTGGTGTTTTTTTTTAAAAAAAATTTAGAATTGGGACCACGGTTATTTAAAATAACCGTGGTCCGACATATGTATTTTTTTTTTTTAAAAAGTCGGACCCCGGTTATTTATGAAAAACCGGGGTCCGAAAATAACCCCGGTTATTTTATAATAACCGGGGTCCGACTTTTACCCCGGTTTTTTAAAATAACCGGGGTCCGACTTTTTACCCCGGTTATTAAAAAACCGGGGTCCGAAAAAAATTAACTCGGTGACATTTACCGGGGTGCGAACGCTCGGACCTCGCTCCCGTTAACCACGCTTCCTTAACCGGGTTCCCATGTACAAAATAACCGGGGTCTAAGAGGGGTATTTGTACTAGTGACACCAAAAGCGTGGTAGGCCCATAAACCACAGATGAAGAAAATCAATGTTAGGTTAACTTTGATTTCAATAAGAAATTAGAGATCTATATAAAAAAGACCACTTGGGTGTGTGATTTGTTTAGAGTTATATAAATTTTAAAGCTTGACAAGAAGTAGGTGAAAACAATTAATTAAGGAACGATCCGATAAGGTCACATTGAAGAAACCGGGTCAAGCGGTTTGTATTACAAAGAGCATTAGGCGACAAAAGTTTAAGATCATTATTACATAATCGATAGTCGGGAACTTTCGAAAGGAAAAAGTTTTTATGGTTTGGTAGAGTCATCAACAGAGCTGGAGGTAAGTTTAGAAAACCAAACCGTGAGAAAGTACCTACCGAATCCGAGATACGTCATCAACTATGAAGATCAGAAAATTTAGCCGGTTGATATTTTTGTAGAGTTCCAGTGGTCTAGACGAGGAGCTGATAAGGCTACTTGGGAGATAGAGGAGAGTATTTGTAACGCCCCGTTTATTTGGTCGATTTCGATATTAAATTTCCGACGGTTATCGATATATTTTAATATCTTAGGTATGTTTCACGAGTATTTTTAATTCGTAAATTTTATGTTTCGGGTATATGTTATATTAATATATTAACGGTATTTTTTTTTCTATTTAAATCTCGTAATTTAGTTACGAGATTGTTTTATACGTCATAAAGTATATTTTTTTTGCTAGTTTAAGAATATACTCGATCCTCATAAAATTTACCGTATATTTATTTTATTTCGGACAAGGGCGGAAAGGTTCCAGATTTTATTTATTTATTTATTTTTGGATCGAGTTGTTTCATTTGTTAATTTTCTTTTTCTTCCCTCTATTACTTCATTTCTCCCCTGACATTCTGTTTTGCCTTCCCTTTCACGTAAATCTCCTGTGAACCTAGCCTAGTTGTACGCCTACTCTACTTCACCCTTCTCCTCCCCATCATTCAATCAACAACAACAACTCTACATCACCCAACCTCCAAACTTTAACCCTTCGGCTCTCATTTCTTTCGTTTGGCCCAATACGCTCAGACCGCCGGATTGAAGCTGTGCCGGAGGAGATCGGACCCCCTCCTTATTCAGCCTCGCCGCCGGATTTAAAGTTGTGCCGGAGGAGTGCCATCTTCTTTGTCGCCCGACCGGAGCCCCTGCGCATCTGCCGTTCGCCGCCGGATATTGGAGCCCCTCTCGACCACCATTGCGACCTCGCTTGTCTCTCTCCCGGCTCCCTCTGTCACACTGTCGGCCTCTTCTAGACGCCCCAACCCACCGGAGCTCTCTTCTCCTCTGTCGGACCCTCTTTCCTCCCGAATCCCTCACCTGCTATCCTTCGTGGCTACCAGGATCCCTGCGAGACAAGGCAAGCAGCCTCTCTATTCCCCTCTTCCGCCGAAAAGAAGTCTTTGCCGCCAAGGAGAAGGGCCGCCTCCTGCTGCTCGTGTCGTCGGAGAGCCGGACTGGCCGGACCACCCCAGGCTCGCCTATGCAAGCCGCCGCCTCCTGCTGCTCGTGTCGTCGGAGAGCCGGACTGGCCGGACCACCCTAGGCTCGCCTGTGCAAGCCGCCGCCTCCGCCTCAACTCTTCCCTGTTGTGTCGTCTTCTCCAGGGTAAAGAGGGAGTTTTTTTTAAGTTTCAAATGTTGGAATGTATTTTGGTGATAATTACAGATCTGACCCAATGTTTATCATAATGGTAGTTTTTACCTAGATTTTCAAGATATCACTGTTTTACCCTCGGTGGAATCAATTACAGTTTTGGCCCAGAAAATTAATTGCAGTTTATGACCCTTATTTATATAAATGTTTATGTTGTCGGAAAATGTTTGAGCGAGTTTGAAAATGAGTACCACAATAGGTTATATAATCTACTTTCTGTCCAAATTTAGCGTATTAGCTAAATTTGCTTAGCATTGGTTTTAGGTCCGGAAGCGCCCCGATAAAGGCCTAACGAGTCCAAGTTCGACATCCGTCTTGACGTCGTGTGAGTATTCTCTTCATCGATTTAGTTATGTTTAGTATTAGTATCATGATAGGTTGAATTTAGCATAACTTAGAGTGAATGCCAAGTAGTGGCCTTGAACCTTAGGTGAGTTTTGAGGATTTATGATTGTGCTAAGACTTGAGGTGTTTGGTTATCTTGTGAGGTTGTTATAAGGCTTTAAGTTATATGGTTGATCTTGTGGGCATTCTTAGGCTCGAGGTTGGGGTCATATGATCTTGTGGGATTTTGGGGTTTAGGTTTGGCTTATTCTAGTATGTTGTTATGAGTTACGATCTTGCGAGATCCTTGGGAGGGTAGATGCCCCTACGTTGTTATAGTTTATGATCTTGCGAGATCATTGGTACTAGAAGTCTAAGGACTTCTAGCATGTGAGAGAGATGCTGATTGTGTGCCTTGTTTTGATCAGGCGTTGAGTGCCTTCCTACGGGAAGTAGTGAGGAGTGGTTATCTGGTTTATCTTTGGGATGAGGTAAGTCTTCGGACTTACTTAGCTCGTATTCTCTGTATTAGTTTCAATGTGTGTTTGGTGGTGTGTGTTTATTGTTTATGTGCGTGTTTA
The DNA here is from genome assembly GCA_033239045.1 of Fagopyrum esculentum. Taxonomy (NCBI): domain Eukaryota; kingdom Viridiplantae; phylum Streptophyta; class Magnoliopsida; order Caryophyllales; family Polygonaceae; genus Fagopyrum; species Fagopyrum esculentum. The sequence continues at coordinate 12,817,166 of BSUD01000006.1, read as the reverse complement.
TTGCTTATGTTATAACATCTAAACCGGTAATAGGACCACCGACTTTATATGTTTATATTTGGCCCAAGTGTATGATAACGGGCGGTGACCGCTATGTCTGGTCCAAAATGGGGATGACTGGGAGGTGCCTTGCGACCAGTCCATCGGGTGATGCTGATCCGCATCAAGTACAAACCCGTATGGTGAAAGGGGACAAGGGCGAGATCTTTAAGATTCTCGTGTCACAAAAGAAGTGAATTAGAACGGGATATGACCTAATAATAAAAAGATAATAAACCGGATTGTGTATTTTGGAACATGTTGTGTGTTTATGATGCCTTATGTGTGTGTGTGTGCCAATACCATGATTCTAATGCCTTGAATGCTAGCTAACGGTTTTATACCGATATTGTTGTAGATTGCATTGCAGGTTAGGAATGCGGCCGAGAGATCCGGAAGAGTGGGCAGTCGGGGTTCCGTACATTTTAGGAGTGAGTTTGGGTTAGAGTCGGGTTGTATTTTATTCTTTGTTTATTATGTTGGTATGCCGCGTGTATGGCGTTTGGTCTTTAATGTTGTTTATCGGCTGAAGTCCGTTGTTTGTTTTCTTTTGGGTTTTCTTACATTGCATAAAATGTATTTCGGTTTTGCCTTTATTTGTGCCATGTTGAAAGATCCGGTGAAATTGTTGTCAGGCTAAGGGTCGGGACCCATTGTGAGGTCCCAACCCGTAGCGCCCCGAGTCCCGCGGATTCGGGGTGTTACAAAAGTGGTATCAGAGCCTAGGTTGACAACAATGACACTCGCAATCTTCTAAAGGCCGAATAAGGAATAAACAGAACCCCGCGGGTTCTGAATTTTTGTTTTCAAAATCACATGCATGAGTCGGGGTAGAATGTACGGACCACCACTCCTTCCGCTGATCTCGGCAGCATAGTTTATTGGACTTGATAGGTATATGTATATATGTATATATGTATATTATATGAGGTTTGTAGTTATGCATGATAGAACTGATGTGTATCTTTGTGATTGTATGTTGCATGATGAACTGGATATATGTTTATTGTTATATATGTGGACGGCTATATGTTTTGGGACCTTATATTGTGGATGAAATGTTGGATGTATTATATTGGTAGTGATATGGACGTAGGATTTATATAGTTATGTATACGTATTCTTATTATATATAGTAGTAGCATATGGAGTTACGGGACCTAATAGAAAAGATGATAAGTATAGTATCATCACCTTTAAAGACAATGTGGTTGGCTTGAGATAACGTTCATATGTGGAGGAGTACACTCAATTATCGAGTTGAGCATTTCGTGTTAACAAACACCATGACGTTCTCGGATTCCTTTAAAAGGATGTCGAAGAGGAGGATTAGAGATGACATAAACAAAGGACAAACGAGTAGAAAGAAGAACTCGAGACGACTTAAGAGAATCAAGATGGAAGCAATACAAGAAAAAGAAGCAACATTAAAGTGTAGAAGTGGTTATAAAGAAACCGGGATTGAACGACAACATGACCAATAGATATGACGAGTATAAATTCTTCGAGAAGACACGTGGACAACTAAAGATGCGAATCGAGGAGAAGATGGGTATATTCTAACAAGGTTAAAGGTGACATTCCATTAAGATGCAAAGCTTTCCTTAGACGCTTCTAAGCATTGGAGTTAAGATGAGAGAAGTGAACGAAACATGTGAGAAGGATTTAAAATTCCGTAAGTTAAGTTACGAGGTACCAAAAAGTAAAGTTACAACATTACTAGAGCTATAAGAAGAAGGGCATGGTGGGAGTCACGTGGAGTGGACCGATTTCCATTATGATGATAAGACTAAGAAACGCCCAGAAGAAGGAAGTGTGAGTAGACGTGATCCCGATAAAAGGAGTGACGCAACAAGACGCTTTTGGTTATGGAAAGACTTAAGATATCAACCAAGAGAAACGCGAATGGACGCTATCTAAGGCTATAATATTAGGGAGGGTGCACTAGAAGGACATCAAGGAAGAATGGTTAAACCTATGAAAGGGAGATATATGGAACAACAAGGCAAAGAAGATATAATTATCTTATAAAGAAGAGGAAGCATGAAGTGAAGTTTAAGACAGAGTACCTCTAGAGGGTAGCCTTCAAAAGTATGGTAACATGGAGGGTAAGGAGAATGGTGAGCCTATGTACTTGGAGAAGGTCAGCTATAAGGTAATCGGTGATAGTCGAGAACGTGCATGTGTTGGTTGTCTATGGATGAGTGCAGATGAGAAGAGTAACCAAGAGTGTGGATTATAAAGGAACGGTAACAAGAACTTGGAACATTTGTGATGATTGAGTGTCAGTAACAAGGAGGTGCGTCGACGAAAGTATAAACATCTTACTTAAGTAACAATCTACCGATTCTAGCAAGTGAGGGTAACCTACCTTGTGAGGAGGAATTGTAACGATCTAGTGCGACCTTCTTAGGTCATGGGGTTGTCATATGGAGGAGTGACACGGATCAAGGAAAAAGGAACTGGAAGGACATAGAGGAAGGTGAACTTTCTATAGTTGTTGTGCGAAAAAGGGGGGCATAGAAGGGGATGTATGGTATGTTTGTTCTAAGGTTATGAATGTCATGTTTTTGCGAGCGAAGGCTAAGTCAAGGTTTTTGTGACTCGCATGGTGAAGCCATAGCAGCTATAATGTGAAACGAGGAATCTGGATTAGGACAACACTGCAAGCTTAGAGTATGATGTCAATGCTTGGTGGAGTTGAGTGGATCTTTTAGTGTTTGTGGTCGGGAATTTTGACTAAAGGCATACCGGTACAGTTGTAAAGTTGTTCATGGAATACCGAGAGATTCATAAGGTGACCTACAAGAGTAAGATAAGATCGAAGTTTTGAAGTTTGATGTCGACAAGAGATGTACAAAAAGTATATGGAAGATTGAGGTTATAACCTCTACCGTCGGGTTGACTTTACATAAGGGAAGTGAAGTATAATTTCTACACCTACTTGAAGAAAGGAATGATGCAAGCTTAAGTGGAATAAGAAGAACTCCCCCCAACATGTTGGGATGACCGGAAGAGCGAAGTAGATAAGATCGATTTGTTATAAGACGTGGTTATGCCCTACAGTTAAGACGTTATGGCAACACATAAGTGTGGGTTCTTAAAAGGTTATTACGACCAGGCTTTCAAGGTGAAAAAGATGGAACGGTACGGATTCAAGAAAAGAAGGACCCTTGAAAGAGAACAGACACGGTCATGGATGAAGATGGAACAATACACGAGTCTTAAAGACGTCACCTCAACAGATCAAGGTAGATCAATTGTGTCATGACCACTTGTAAAGTGATAAAGCAGGATTGTGGCAGTTGTTAGATATGTGACGGGAAGAGATAGATGAAACCTGAGATATCACAAATTCCAATACGTGAGAATGTGGAATTTTCCAATAAGGTCGAGCTTGACCCTATTCCGATATCTAAGACGATGTATGGAATGACACTTGGGAAGATACATGAGTTGTGGCAGCAAGTGAAGGAGCAATTGAAAGAATTTATTGATAAGAGTTCATTAGAATTAGCGAAATGTTATGGAGAACTCTGAAAGTTATCTTAAACTCTTGATTTGAAGGGGTTATGGAGAACACCAGTTTGGGAAAAGAGAGACGATTATCCCTCAATACAAATAGATGATCTACGCGACCGATTACAAGGGTCGGTAGTTTCTTCTAAAATTGATTTAAGGGTTGACTATCACCAATTGAGAATTCAAGAGTCGGATATTGCAAATACGGCATTCCGGACAACCATGGTCACAACGAGTTTTAGTGATTCCATATGGACTTACTAATGCCCGGATAAGATATTTTGATCTACCTTGAAAGAAGAGAGAAGTTGTATAATACCAATTATGGATGACAATGAAGTATTGAATGAGACGGAAATTGGCAATAGAGTTGTGGAGAGTTAAAACGGAGGTTAATTGGTGCAACTGTTTTGATTCACCTTGAGGTATTATTATGGGTTTGAGGTGTACAAGTGGTTCTTCAAGACAAGGTCTTGATCGAGTAGTGAGGAGCGATGTAAAAGTAATAGCATACGTGTCGTGTTAGTAGAAGTAGTATGGAGCAAGTACTTCCTTTGTTACTTATAACCGCAACAAGAATTGTGGAAACATAACATCAAAGTTTGGTTTGACAAGAACCCGAACCAGTAGTGTAAATTGGAAGTTCGATCTTCGTTGATAGAGAAATTTAAGGAAAATAATGGAGATGCTGCATCGAAACCGAGAAGGAAGTTGAGTTTCCGATATACCATACCTTCTTGAGATTTTAGCGCAAAGTTGGGAAGTGGTTTACCAGTTGGCATGGCCGCCAAAAGAAGAGCGTGTTCACCCGGTGTTTCATGTGTATCAATCGAGAGAGTACATACATGACTCAAGACGTATTGTCATTCATGAGGATCTAGTGGCAGACGAGGAACCGATGAAGCTAACTTGAAGACGGAGGATAGTATCTTTGGTTGAGTTTTACGCCGAGCTAGTAGCTTTGATAGAATCGACGGGTTAGACCTAGTTGTTCTATTAAGTGGGTTGTATATATGTGTGATGTTATATGTGGTTTTGTGCCCCGTGCGGGAATTTGTTTTATGTCTGGATATATATTGTGATGGTAGTTGGAGCAGTTTGTGCTTATAGATTAGAAGGTCTAAATCTTCCTAGTTGTGAGTTTATACCCTGGCCTTAGGTACCTAGAAGACGGCGTGTGGCAAGTTTCGGGACGAAACTTGTTTTTAGGGGGATCTGATGTAACGCCCCGTTTATTTGGTCGATTTCGATATTAAATTTCCGACGGTTATCGATATATTTTAATATCTTAGGTATGTTTCACGAGTATTTTTAATTCGTAAATTTTATGTTTCGGGTATATGTTATATTAATATATTAACGGTATTTTTTTTTCTATTTAAATCTCGTAATTTAGTTACGAGATTGTTTTATACGTCATAAAGTATATTTTTTTTTGCTAGTTTAAGAATATACTCGATCCTCATAAAATTTACCGTATATTTATTTTATTTCGGACAAGGGCGGAAAGGTTCCAGATTTTATTTATTTATTTATTTTTGGATCGAGTTGTTTCATTTGTTAATTTTCTTTTTCTTCCCTCTATTACTTCATTTCTCCCCTGACATTCTGTTTTGCCTTCCCTTTCACGTAAATCTCCTGTGAACCTAGCCTAGTTGTACGCCTACTCTACTTCACCCTTCTCCTCCCCATCATTCAATCAACAACAACAACTCTACATCACCCAACCTCCAAACTTTAACCCTTCGGCTCTCATTTCTTTCGTTTGGCCCTATACGCTCAGACCGCCGGATTGAAGCTGTGCCGGAGGAGATCGGACCCCCTCCTTATTCAGCCTCGCCGCCGGATTTAAAGTTGTGCCGGAGGAGTGCCATCTTCTTTGTCGCCCGACCGGAGCCCCTGCGCATCTGCCGTTCGCCGCCGGATATTGGAGCCCCTCTCGACCACCATTGCGACCTCGCTTGTCTCTCTCCCGGCTCCCTCTGTCACACTGTCGGCCTCTTCTAGACGCCCCAACCCACCGGAGCTCTCTTCTCCTCTGTCGGACCCTCTTTCCTCCCGAATCCCTCACCTGCTATCCTTCGTGGCTACCAGGATCCCTGCGAGACAAGGCAAGCAGCCTCTCTATTCCCCTCTTCCGCCGAAAAGAAGTCTTTGCCGCCAAGGAGAAGGGCCGCCTCCTGCTGCTCGTGTCGTCGGAGAGCCGGACTGGCCGGACCACCCCAGGCTCGCCTATGCAAGCCGCCGCCTCCTGTTGCTCGTGTCGTCGGAGAGCCGGACTGGCCGGACCACCCCAGGCTCGCCTGTGCAAGCCGCCGCCTCCGCCTCAACTCTTCCCTGTTGTGTCGTCTTCTCCAGGGTAAAGAGGGAGTTTTTTTTAAGTTTCAAATGTTGGAATGTATTTTGGTGATAATTACAGATCTGACCCAATGTTTATCATAATGGTAGTTTTTACCTAGATTTTCAAGATATCACTGTTTTACCCTCGGTGGAATCAATTACAGTTTTGGCCCAGAAAATTAATTGCAGTTTATGACCCTTATTTATATAAATGTTTATGTTGTCGGAAAATGTTTGAGCGAGTTTGAAAATGAGTACCACAATAGGTTATATAATCTACTTTCTGTCCAAATTTAGCGTATTAGCTAAATTTGCTTAGCATTGGTTTTAGGTCCGGAAGCGCCCCGATAAAGGCCTAACGAGTCCAAGTTCGACATCCGTCTTGACGTCGTGTGAGTATTCTCTTCATCGATTTAGTTATGTTTAGTATTAGTATCATGATAGGTTGAATTTAGCATAACTTAGAGTGAATGCCAAGTAGTGGCCTTGAACCTTAGGTGAGTTTTGAGGATTTATGATTGTGCTAAGACTTGAGGTGTTTGGTTATCTTGTGAGGTTGTTATAAGGCTTTAAGTTATATGGTTGATCTTGTGGGCATTCTTAGGCTCGAGGTTGGGGTCATATGATCTTGTGGGATTTTGGGGTTTAGGTTTGGCTTATTCTAGTATGTTGTTATGAGTTACGATCTTGCGAGATCCTTGGAAAGGTAGATGCCCCTACGTTGTTATAGTTTATGATCTTGCGAGATCATTGGTACTAGAAGTCTAAGGACTTCTAGCATGTGAGAGAGATGTTGATTGTGTGCCTTGTTTTGATCAGGCGTTGAGTGCCTTCCTACGGGAAGTAGTGAGGAGTGGTTATCTGGTTTATCTTTGGGATGAGGTAAGTCTTCGGACTTACTTAGCTCGTATTCTCTGTATTAGTTTCAATGCGTGTTTGGTGGTGTGTGTTTATTGTTTATGTGCGTGTTTATTGCTTATGTTATAACATCTAAACCGGTAATAGGACCACCGACTTTATATGTTTATATTTGGCCCAAGTGTATGATAACGGGCGGTGACCGCTATGTCTGGTCCAAAATGGGGATGACTGGGAGGTGCCTTGCGACCAGTCCATCGGGTGATGCTGATCCGTATCAAGTACAAACCCGTATGGTGAAAGGGGACAAGGGCGAGATCTTTAAGATTCTCGTGTCACAAAAGAAGTGAATTAGAACGGGATATGACTTAATAATAAAAAGATAATAAACCGGATTGTGTATTTTGGAACATGTTGTGTGTTTATGATGCCTTATGTGTGTGTGTGTGTCAATACCATGATTCTAATGCCTTGAATGCTAGCTAACGGTTTTATACCGATATTGTTGTAGATTGCATTGCAGGTTAGGAATGCGGCCGAGAGATCCGGAAGAGTGGGCAGCCGGGGTTCCGTACATTTTAGGAGTGAGTTTGGGTTAGAGTCGGGTTGTATTTTATTCTTTGTTTATTATGTTGGTATGCCGCGTGTATGGCGTTTTGGTCTTTGATGTTGTTTATCGGCTGAAGTCCGTTGTTTGTTTTCTTTTGGGTTTTCTTACATTGCATAAAATGTATTTCGGTTTTGCCTTTATTTGTGCCATGTTGAAAGATCCGGTGAAATTGTTGTCAGGCTAAGGGTCGGGACCCATTGTGAGGTCCCAACCCGTAGCGCCCCGAGTCCCGCGGATTCGGGGTGTTACAAAAGTGGTATCAGAGCCTAGGTTGACAACAATGACACTCGCAATCTTCTAAAGGCCGAATAAGGAATAAACAGAACCCCGCGGGTTCTGAATTTTTGTTTTCAAAATCACATGCATGAGTCGGGGTAGAATGTACGGACCACCACTCCTTCCGCTGATCTCGGCAGCATAGTTTATTGGACTTGATAGGTATATGTATATATGTATATATGTATATTATATGAGGTTTGTAGTTATGCATGATAGAACTGATGTGTATCTTTGTGATTGTATGTTGCATGATGAACTGGATATATGTTTATTGTTATATATGTGGACGGCTATATGTTTTGGGACCTTATATTGTGGATGAAATGTTGGATGTATTATATTGGTAGTGATATGGACGTAGGATTTATATAGTTATGTATACGTATTCTTATTATATATAGTAGTAGCATATGGAGTTACGGGACCTAATAGAAAAGATGATAAGTATAGTATCATCACCTTTAAAGACAATGTGGTTGGCTTGAGATAACGTTCATATGTGGAGGAGTACACTCAATTATCGAGTTGAGCATTTCGTGTTAACAAACACCATGACGTTCTCGGATTCCTTTAAAAGGATGTCGAAGAGGAGGATTAGAGATGACATAAACAAAGGACAAACGAGTAGAAAGAAGAACTCGAGACGACTTAAGAGAATCAAGATGGAAGCAATACAAGAAAAAGAAGCAACATTAAAGTGTAGAAGTGGTTATAAAGAAACCGGGATTGAACGACAACATGACCAATAGATATGACGAGTATAAATTCTTCGAGAAGACACGTGGACAACTAAAGATGCGAATCGAGGAGAAGATGGGTATATTCTAACAAGGTTAAAGGTGACATTCCATTAAGATGCAAAGCTTTCCTTAGACGCTTCTAAGCATTGGAGTTAAGATGAGAGAAGTGAACGAAACATGTGAGAAGGATTTAAAATTCCGTAAGTTAAGTTACGAGGTACCAAAAAGTAAAGTTACAACATTACTAGAGCTATAAGAAGAAGGGCATGGTGGGAGTCACGTGGAGTGGACCGATTTCCATTATGATGATAAGACTAAGAAACGCCCAGAAGAAGGAAGTGTGAGTAGACGTGATCCCGATAAAAGGAGTGACGCAACAAGACGCTTTTGGTTATGGAAAGACTTAAGATATCAACCAAGAGAAACGCGAATGGACGCTATCTAAGGCTATAATATTAGGGAGGGTGCACTAGAAGGACATCAAGGAAGAATGGTTAAACCTATGAAAGGGAGATATATGGAACAACAAGGCAAAGAAGATATAATTATCTTATAAAGAAGAGGAAGCATGAAGTGAAGTTTAAGACAGAGTACCTCTAGAGGGTAGCCTTCAAAAGTATGGTAACATGGAGGGTAAGGAGAATGGTGAGCCTATGTACTTGGAGAAGGTCAGCTATAAGGTAATCGGTGATAGTCGAGAACGTGCATGTGTTGGTTGTCTATGGATGAGTGCAGATGAGAAGAGTAACCAAGAGTGTGGATTATAAAGGAACGGTAACAAGAACTTGGAACATTTGTGATGATTGAGTGTCAGTAACAAGGAGGTGCGTCGACGAAAGTATAAACATCTTACTTAAGTAACAATCTACCGATTCTAGCAAGTGAGGGTAACCTACCTTGTGAGGAGGAATTGTAACGATCTAGTGCGACCTTCTTAGGTCATGGGGTTGTCATATGGAGGAGTGACACGGATCAAGGAAAAAGGAACTGGAAGGACATAGAGGAAGGTGAACTTTCTATAGTTGTTGTGCGAAAAAGGGGGGCATAGAAGGGGATGTATGGTATGTTTGTTCTAAGGTTATGAATGTCATGTTTTTGCGAGCGAAGGCTAAGTCAAGGTTTTTGTGACTCGCATGGTGAAGCCATAGCAGCTATAATGTGAAACGAGGAATCTGGATTAGGACAACACTGCAAGCTTAGAGTATGATGTCAATGCTTGGTGGAGTTGAGTGGATCTTTTAGTGTTTGTGGTCGGGAATTTTGACTAAAGGCATACCGGTACAGTTGTAAAGTTGTTCATGGAATACCGAGAGATTCATAAGGTGACCTACAAGAGTAAGATAAGATCGAAGTTTTGAAGTTTGATGTCGACAAGAGATGTACAAAAAGTATATGGAAGATTGAGGTTATAACCTCTACCGTCGGGTTGACTTTACATAAGGGAAGTGAAGTATAATTTCTACACCTACTTGAAGAAAGGAATGATGCAAGCTTAAGTGGAATAAGAAGAACTCCCCCCAACATGTTGGGATGACCGGAAGAGCGAAGTAGATAAGATCGATTTGTTATAAGACGTGGTTATGCCCTACAGTTAAGACGTTATGGCAACACATAAGTGTGGGTTCTTAAAAGGTTATTACGACCAGGCTTTCAAGGTGAAAAAGATGGAACGGTACGGATTCAAGAAAAGAAGGACCCTTGAAAGAGAACAGACACGGTCATGGATGAAGATGGAACAATACACGAGTCTTAAAGACGTCACCTCAACAGATCAAGGTAGATCAATTGTGTCATGACCACTTGTAAAGTGATAAAGCAGGATTGTGGCAGTTGTTAGATATGTGACGGGAAGAGATAGATGAAACCTGAGATATCACAAATTCCAATACGTGAGAATGTGGAATTTTCCAATAAGGTCGAGCTTGACCCTATTCCGATATCTAAGACGATGTATGGAATGACACTTGGGAAGATACATGAGTTGTGGCAGCAAGTGAAGGAGCAATTGAAAGAATTTATTGATAAGAGTTCATTAGAATTAGCGAAATGTTATGGAGAACTCTGAAAGTTATCTTAAACTCTTGATTTGAAGGGGTTATGGAGAACACCAGTTTGGGAAAAGAGAGACGATTATCCCTCAATACAAATAGATGATCTACGCGACCGATTACAAGGGTCGGTAGTTTCTTCTAAAATTGATTTAAGGGTTGACTATCACCAATTGAGAATTCAAGAGTCGGATATTGCAAATACGGCATTCCGGACAACCATGGTCACAACGAGTTTTAGTGATTCCATATGGACTTACTAATGCCCGGATAAGATATTTTGATCTACCTTGAAAGAAGAGAGAAGTTGTATAATACCAATTATGGATGACAATGAAGTATTGAATGAGACGGAAATTGGCAATAGAGTTGTGGAGAGTTAAAACGGAGGTTAATTGGTGCAACTGTTTTGATTCACCTTGAGGTATTATTATGGGTTTGAGGTGTACAAGTGGTTCTTCAAGACAAGGTCTTGATCGAGTAGTGAGGAGCGATGTAAAAGTAATAGCATACGTGTCGTGTTAGTAGAAGTAGTATGGAGCAAGTACTTCCTTTGTTACTTATAACCGCAACAAGAATTGTGGAAACATAACATCAAAGTTTGGTTTGACAAGAACCCGAACCAGTAGTGTAAATTGGAAGTTCGATCTTCGTTGATAGAGAAATTTAAGGAAAATAATGGAGATGCTGCATCGAAACCGAGAAGGAAGTTGAGTTTCCGATATACCATACCTTCTTGAGATTTTAGCGCAAAGTTGGGAAGTGGTTTACCAGTTGGCATGGCCGCCAAAAGAAGAGCGTGTTCACCCGGTGTTTCATGTGTATCAATCGAGAGAGTACATACATGACTCAAGACGTATTGTCATTCATGAGGATCTAGTGGCAGACGAGGAACCGATGAAGCTAACTTGAAGACGGAGGATAGTATCTTTGGTTGAGTTTTACGCCGAGCTAGTAGCTTTGATAGAATCGACGGGTTAGACCTAGTTGTTCTATTAAGTGGGTTGTATATATGTGTGATGTTATATGTGGTTTTGTGCCCCGTGCGGGAATTTGTTTTATGTCTGGATATATATTGTGATGGTAGTTGGAGCAGTTTGTGCTTATAGATTAGAAGGTCTAAATCTTCCTAGTTGTGAGTTTATACCCTGGCCTTAGGTACCTAGAAGACGGCGTGTGGCAAGTTTCGGGACGAAACTTGTTTTTAGGGGGATCTGATGTAACGCCCCGTTTATTTGGTCGATTTCGATATTAAATTTCCGACGGTTATCGATATATTTTAATATCTTAGGTATGTTTCACGAGTATTTTTAATTCGTAAATTTTATGTTTCGGGTATATGTTATATTAATATATTAACGGTATTTTTTTTTCTATTTAAATCTCGTAATTTAGTTACGAGATTGTTTTATACGTCATAAAGTATATTTTTTTTTGCTAGTTTAAGAATATACTCGATCCTCATAAAATTTACCGTATATTTATTTTATTTCGGACAAGGGCGGAAAGGTTCCAGATTTTATTTATTTATTTATTTTTGGATCGAGTTGTTTCATTTGTTAATTTTCTTTTTCTTCCCTCTATTACTTCATTTCTCCCCTGACATTCTGTTTTGCCTTCCCTTTCACGTAAATCTCCTGTGAACCTAGCCTAGTTGTACGCCTACTCTACTTCACCCTTCTCCTCCCCATCATTCAATCAACAACAACAACTCTACATCACCCAACCTCCAAACTTTAACCCTTCGGCTCTCATTTCTTTCGTTTGGCCCAATACGCTCAGACCGCCGGATTGAAGCTGTGCCGGAGGAGATCGGACCCCCTCCTTATTCAGCCTCGCCGCCGGATTTAAAGTTGTGCCGGAGGAGTGCCATCTTCTTTGTCGCCCGACCGGAGCCCCTGCGCATCTGCCGTTCGCCGCCGGATATTGGAGCCCCTCTCGACCACCATTGCGACCTCGCTTGTCTCTCTCCCGGCTCCCTCTGTCACACTGTCGGCCTCTTCTAGACGCCCCAACCCACCGGAGCTCTCTTCTCCTCTGTCGGACCCTCTTTCCTCCCGAATCCCTCACCTGCTATCCTTCGTGGCTACCAGGATCCCTGCGAGACAAGGCAAGCAGCCTCTCTATTCCCCTCTTCCGCCGAAAAGAAGTCTTTGCCGCCAAGGAGAAGGGCCGCCTCCTGCTGCTCGTGTCGTCGGAGAGCCGGACTGGCCGGACCACCCCAGGCTCGCCTATGCAAGCCGCCGCCTCCTGCTGCTCGTGTCGTCGGAGAGCCGGACTGGCCGGACCACCCTAGGCTCGCCTGTGCAAGCCGCCGCCTCCGCCTCAACTCTTCCCTGTTGTGTCGTCTTCTCCAGGGTAAAGAGGGAGTTTTTTTTAAGTTTCAAATGTTGGAATGTATTTTGGTGATAATTACAGATCTGACCCAATGTTTATCATAATGGTAGTTTTTACCTAGATTTTCAAGATATCACTGTTTTACCCTCGGTGGAATCAATTACAGTTTTGGCCCAGAAAATTAATTGCAGTTTATGACCCTTATTTATATAAATGTTTATGTTGTCGGAAAATGTTTGAGCGAGTTTGAAAATGAGTACCACAATAGGTTATATAATCTACTTTCTGTCCAAATTTAGCGTATTAGCTAAATTTGCTTAGCATTGGTTTTAGGTCCGGAAGCGCCCCGATAAAGGCCTAACGAGTCCAAGTTCGACATCCGTCTTGACGTCGTGTGAGTATTCTCTTCATCGATTTAGTTATGTTTAGTATTAGTATCATGATAGGTTGAATTTAGCATAACTTAGAGTGAATGCCAAGTAGTGGCCTTGAACCTTAGGTGAGTTTTGAGGATTTATGATTGTGCTAAGACTTGAGGTGTTTGGTTATCTTGTGAGGTTGTTATAAGGCTTTAAGTTATATGGTTGATCTTGTGGGCATTCTTAGGCTCGAGGTTGGGGTCATATGATCTTGTGGGATTTTGGGGTTTAGGTTTGGCTTATTCTAGTATGTTGTTATGAGTTACGATCTTGCGAGATCCTTGGGAGGGTAGATGCCCCTACGTTGTTATAGTTTATGATCTTGCGAGATCATTGGTACTAGAAGTCTAAGGACTTCTAGCATGTGAGAGAGATGTTGATTGTGTGCCTTGTTTTGATCAGGCGTTGAGTGCCTTCCTACGGGAAGTAGTGAGGAGTGGTTATCTGGTTTATCTTTGGGATGAGGTAAGTCTTCGGACTTACTTAGCTCGTATTCTCTGTATTAGTTTCAATGCGTGTTTGGTGGTGTGTGTTTATTGTTTATGTGCGTGTTTATTGCTTATGTTATAACATCTAAACCGGTAATAGGACCACCGACTTTATATGTTTATATTTGGCCCAAGTGTATGATAACGGGCGGTGACCGCTATGTCTGGTCCAAAATGGGGATGACTGGGAGGTGCCTTGCGACCAGTCCATCGGGTGATGCTGATCCGTATCAAGTACAAACCCGTATGGTGAAAGGGGACAAGGGCGAGATCTTTAAGATTCTCGTGTCACAAAAGAAGTGAATTAGAACGGGATATGACCTAATAATAAAAAGATAATAAACCGGATTGTGTATTTTGGAACATGTTGTGTGTTTATGATGCCTTATGTGTGTGTGTGTGCCAATACCATGATTCTAATGCCTTGAATGCTAGCTAACGGTTTTATACCGATATTGTTGTAGATTGCATTGCAGGTTAGGAATGCGGCCGAGAGATCCGGAAGAGTGGGCAGTCGGGGTTCCGTACATTTTAGGAGTGAGTTTTGGTTAGAGTCGGGTTGTATTTTATTCTTTGTTTATTATGTTGGTATGCCGCGTGTATGGCGTTTGGTCTTTAATGTTGTTTATCGGCTGAAGTCCGTTGTTTGTTTTCTTTTGGGTTTTCTTACATTGCATAAAATGTATTTCGGTTTTGCCTTTATTTGTGCCATGTTGAAAGATCCGGTGAAATTGTTGTCAGGCTAAGGGTCGGGACCCATTGTGAGGTCCCAACCCGTAGCGCCCCGAGTCCCGCGGATTCGGGGTGTTACAAAAGTGGTATCAGAGCCTAGGTTGACAACAATGACACTCGCAATCTTCTAAAGGCCGAATAAGGAATAAACAGAACCCCGCGGGTTCTGAATTTTTGTTTTCAAAATCACATGCATGAGTCGGGGTAGAATGTACGGACCACCACTCCTTCCGCTGATCTCGGCAGCATAGTTTATTGGACTTGATAGGTATATGTATATATGTATATATGTATATTATATGAGGTTTGTAGTTATGCATGATAGAACTGATGTGTATCTTTGTGATTGTATGTTGCATGATGAACTGGATATATGTTTATTGTTATATATGTGGACGGCTATATGTTTTGGGACCTTATATTGTGGATGAAATGTTGGATGTATTATATTGGTAGTGATATGGACGTAGGATTTATATAGTTATGTATACGTATTCTTATTATATATAGTAGTAGCATATGGAGTTACGGGACCTAATAGAAAAGATGATAAGTATAGTATCATCACCTTTAAAGACAATGTGGTTGGCTTGAGATAACGTTCATATGTGGAGGAGTACACTCAATTATCGAGTTGAGCATTTCGTGTTAACAAACACCATGACGTTCTCGGATTCCTTTAAAAGGATGTCGAAGAGGAGGATTAGAGATGACATAAACAAAGGACAAACGAGTAGAAAGAAGAACTCGAGACGACTTAAGAGAATCAAGATGGAAGCAATACAAGAAAAAGAAGCAACATTAAAGTGTAGAAGTGGTTATAAAGAAACCGGGATTGAACGACAACATGACCAATAGATATGACGAGTATAAATTCTTCGAGAAGACACGTGGACAACTAAAGATGCGAATCGAGGAGAAGATGGGTATATTCTAACAAGGTTAAAGGTGACATTCCATTAAGATGCAAAGCTTTCCTTAGACGCTTCTAAGCATTGGAGTTAAGATGAGAGAAGTGAACGAAACATGTGAGAAGGATTTAAAATTCCGTAAGTTAAGTTACGAGGTACCAAAAAGTAAAGTTACAACATTACTAGAGCTATAAGAAGAAGGGCATGGTGGGAGTCACGTGGAGTGGACCGATTTCCATTATGATGATAAGACTAAGAAACGCCCAGAAGAAGGAAGTGTGAGTAGACGTGATCCCGATAAAAGGAGTGACGCAACAAGACGCTTTTGGTTATGGAAAGACTTAAGATATCAACCAAGAGAAACGCGAATGGACGCTATCTAAGGCTATAATATTAGGGAGGGTGCACTAGAAGGACATCAAGGAAGAATGGTTAAACCTATGAAAGGGAGATATATGGAACAACAAGGCAAAGAAGATATAATTATCTTATAAAGAAGAGGAAGCATGAAGTGAAGTTTAAGACAGAGTACCTCTAGAGGGTAGCCTTCAAAAGTATGGTAACATGGAGGGTAAGGAGAATGGTGAGCCTATGTACTTGGAGAAGGTCAGCTATAAGGTAATCGGTGATAGTCGAGAACGTGCATGTGTTGGTTGTCTATGGATGAGTGCAGATGAGAAGAGTAACCAAGAGTGTGGATTATAAAGGAACGGTAACAAGAACTTGGAACATTTGTGATGATTGAGTGTCAGTAACAAGGAGGTGCGTCGACGAAAGTATAAACATCTTACTTAAGTAACAATCTACCGATTCTAGCAAGTGAGGGTAACCTACCTTGTGAGGAGGAATTGTAACGATCTAGTGCGACCTTCTTAGGTCATGGGGTTGTCATATGGAGGAGTGACACGGATCAAGGAAAAAGGAACTGGAAGGACATAGAGGAAGGTGAACTTTCTATAGTTGTTGTGCGAAAAAGGGGGGCATAGAAGGGGATGTATGGTATGTTTGTTCTAAGGTTATGAATGTCATGTTTTTGCGAGCGAAGGCTAAGTCAAGGTTTTTGTGACTCGCATGGTGAAGCCATAGCAACTATAATGTGAAACGAGGAATCTGGATTAGGACAACACTGCAAGCTTAGAGTATGATGTCAATGCTTGGTGGAGTTGAGTGGATCTTTTAGTGTTTGTGGTCGGGAATTTTGACTAAAGGCATACCGGTACAGTTGTAAAGTTGTTCATGGAATACCGAGAGATTCATAAGGTGACCTACAAGAGTAAGATAAGATCGAAGTTTTGAAGTTTGATGTCGACAAGAGATGTACAAAAAGTATATGGAAGATTGAGGTTATAACCTCTACCGTCGGGTTGACTTTACATAAGGGAAGTGAAGTATAATTTCTACACCTACTTGAAGAAAGGAATGATGCAAGCTTAAGTGGAATAAGAAGAACTCCCCCCAACATGTTGGGATGACCGGAAGAGCGAAGTAGATAAGATCGATTTGTTATAAGACGTGGTTATGCCCTACAGTTAAGACGTTATGGCAACACATAAGTGTGGGTTCTTAAAAGGTTATTACGACCAGGCTTTCAAGGTGAAAAAGATGGAACGGTACGGATTCAAGAAAAGAAGGACCCTTGAAAGAGAACAGACACGGTCATGGATGAAGATGGAACAATACACGAGTCTTAAAGACGTCACCTCAACAGATCAAGGTAGATCAATTGTGTCATGACCACTTGTAAAGTGATAAAGCAGGATTGTGGCAGTTGTTAGATATGTGACGGGAAGAGATAGATGAAACCTGAGATATCACAAATTCCAATACGTGAGAATGTGGAATTTTCCAATAAGGTCGAGCTTGACCCTATTCCGATATCTAAGACGATGTATGGAATGACACTTGGGAAGATACATGAGTTGTGGCAGCAAGTGAAGGAGCAATTGAAAGAATTTATTGATAAGAGTTCATTAGAATTAGCGAAATGTTATGGAGAACTCTGAAAGTTATCTTAAACTCTTGATTTGAAGGGGTTATGGAGAACACCAGTTTGGGAAAAGAGAGACGATTATCCCTCAATACAAATAGATGATCTACGCGACCGATTACAAGGGTCGGTAGTTTCTTCTAAAATTGATTTAAGGGTTGACTATCACCAATTGAGAATTCAAGAGTCGGATATTGCAAATACGGCATTCCGGACAACCATGGTCACAACGAGTTTTAGTGATTCCATATGGACTTACTAATGCCCGGATAAGATATTTTGATCTACCTTGAAAGAAGAGAGAAGTTGTATAATACCAATTATGGATGACAATGAAGTATTGAATGAGACGGAAATTGGCAATAGAGTTGTGGAGAGTTAAAACGGAGGTTAATTGGTGCAACTGTTTTGATTCACCTTGAGGTATTATTATGGGTTTGAGGTGTACAAGTGGTTCTTCAAGACAAGGTCTTGATCGAGTAGTGAGGAGCGATGTAAAAGTAATAGCATACGTGTCGTGTTAGTAGAAGTAGTATGGAGCAAGTACTTCCTTTGTTACTTATAACCGCAACAAGAATTGTGGAAACATAACATCAAAGTTTGGTTTGACAAGAACCCGAACCAGTAGTGTAAATTGGAAGTTCGATCTTCGTTGATAGAGAAATTTAAGGAAAATAATGGAGATGCTGCATCGAAACCGAGAAGGAAGTTGAGTTTCCGATATACCATACCTTCTTGAGATTTTAGCGCAAAGTTGGGAAGTGGTTTACCAGTTGGCATGGCCGCCAAAAGAAGAGCGTGTTCACCCGGTGTTTCATGTGTATCAATCGAGAGAGTACATACATGACTCAAGACGTATTGTCATTCATGAGGATCTAGTGGCAGACGAGGAACCGATGAAGCTAACTTGAAGACGGAGGATAGTATCTTTGGTTGAGTTTTACGCCGAGCTAGTAGCTTTGATAGAATCGACGGGTTAGACCTAGTTGTTCTATTAAGTGGGTTGTATATATGTGTGATGTTATATGTGGTTTTGTGCCCCGTGCGGGAATTTGTTTTATGTCTGGATATATATTGTGATGGTAGTTGGAGCAGTTTGTGCTTATAGATTAGAAGGTCTAAATCTTCCTAGTTGTGAGTTTATACCCTGGCCTTAGGTACCTAGAAGACGGCGTGTGGCAAGTTTCGGGACGAAACTTGTTTTTAGGGGGATCTGATGTAACGCCCCGTTTATTTGGTCGATTTCGATATTAAATTTCCGACGGTTATCGATATATTTTAATATCTTAGGTATGTTTCACGAGTATTTTTAATTCGTAAATTTTATGTTTCGGGTATATGTTATATTAATATATTAACGGTATTTTTTTTTCTATTTAAATCTCGTAATTTAGTTACGAGATTGTTTTATACGTCATAAAGTATATTTTTTTTTGCTAGTTTAAGAATATACTCGATCCTCATAAAATTTACCGTATATTTATTTTATTTCGGACAAGGGCGGAAAGGTTCCAGATTTTATTTATTTATTTATTTTTGGATCGAGTTGTTTCATTTGTTAATTTTCTTTTTCTTCCCTCTATTACTTCATTTCTCCCCTGACATTCTGTTTTGCCTTCCCTTTCACGTAAATCTCCTGTGAACCTAGCCTAGTTGTACGCCTACTCTACTTCACCCTTCTCCTCCCCATCATTCAATCAACAACAACAACTCTACATCACAACCTCCAAACTTTAACCCTTCGGCTCTCATTTCTTTCGTTTGGCCCTATACGCTCAGACCGCCGGATTGAAGCTGTGCCGGAGGAGATCGGACCCCCTCCTTATTCAGCCTCGCCGCCGGATTTAAAGTTTGTGCCGGAGGAGTGCCATCTTCTTTGTCGCCCGACCGGAGCCCCTGCGCATCTGCCGTTCGCCGCCGGATATTGGAGCCCCTCTCGACCACCATTGCGACCTCGCTTGTCTCTCTCCCGGCTCCCTCTGTCACACTGTCGGCCTCTTCTAGACGCCCCAACCCACCGGAGCTCTCTTCTCCTCTGTCGGACCCTCTTTCCTCCCGAATCCCTCACCTGCTATCCTTCGTGGCTACCAGGATCCCTGCGAGACAAGGCAAGCAGCCTCTCTATTCCCCTCTTCCGCCGAAAAGAAGTCTTTGCCGCCAAGGAGAAGGGCCGCCTCCTGCTGCTCGTGTCGTCGGAGAGCCGGACTGGCCGGACCACCCCAGGCTCGCCTATGCAAGCCGCCGCCTCCTG
>BSUD01000006.1:12688143-12797595 GCA_033239045.1 Fagopyrum esculentum | reverse complement strand
TTTTTTTTAAGTTTCAAATGTTGGAATGTATTTTGGTGATAATTACAGATCTGACCCAATGTTTATCATAATGGTAGTTTTTACCTAGATTTTCAAGATATCACTGTTTTACCCTCGGTGGAATCAATTACAGTTTTGGCCCAGAAAATTAATTGCAGTTTATGACCCTTATTTATATAAATGTTTATGTTGTCGGAAAATGTTTGAGCGAGTTTGAAAATGAGTACCACAATAGGTTATATAATCTACTTTCTGTCCAAATTTAGCGTATTAGCTAAATTTGCTTAGCATTGGTTTTAGGTCCGGAAGCGCCCCGATAAAGGCCTAACGAGTCCAAGTTCGACATCCGTCTTGACGTCGTGTGAGTATTCTCTTCATCGATTTAGTTATGTTTAGTATTAGTATCATGATAGGTTGAATTTAGCATAACTTAGAGTGAATGCCAAGTAGTGGCCTTGAACCTTAGGTGAGTTTTGAGGATTTATGATTGTGCTAAGACTTGAGGTGTTTGGTTATCTTGTGAGGTTGTTATAAGGCTTTAAGTTATATGGTTGATCTTGTGGGCATTCTTAGGCTCGAGGTTGGGGTCATATGATCTTGTGGGATTTTGGGGTTTAGGTTTGGCTTATTCTAGTATGTTGTTATGAGTTACGATCTTGCGAGATCCTTGGGAGGGTAGATGCCCCTACGTTGTTATAGTTTATGATCTTGCGAGATCATTGGTACTAGAAGTCTAAGGACTTCTAGCATGTGAGAGAGATGTTGATTGTGTGCCTTGTTTTGATCAGGCGTTGAGTGCCTTCCTACGGGAAGTAGTGAGGAGTGGTTATCTGGTTTATCTTTGGGATGAGGTAAGTCTTCGGACTTACTTAGCTCGTATTCTCTGTATTAGTTTCAATGCGTGTTTGGTGGTGTGTGTTTATTGTTTATGTGCGTGTTTATTGCTTATGTTATAACATCTAAACCGGTAATAGGACCACCGACTTTATATGTTTATATTTGGCCCAAGTGTATGATAACGGGCGGTGACCGCTATGTCTGGTCCAAAATGGGGATGACTGGGAGGTGCCTTGCGACCAGTCCATCGGGTGATGCTGATCCGTATCAAGTACAAACCCGTATGGTGAAAGGGGACAAGGGCGAGATCTTTAAGATTCTCGTGTCACAAAAGAAGTGAATTAGAACGGGATATGACCTAATAATAAAAAGATAATAAACCGGATTGTGTATTTTGGAACATGTTGTGTGTTTATGATGCCTTATGTGTGTGTGTGTGCCAATACCATGATTCTAATGCCTTGAATGCTAGCTAACGGTTTTATACCGATATTGTTGTAGATTGCATTGCAGGTTAGGAATGCGGCCGAGAGATCCGGAAGAGTGGGCAGTCGGGGTTCCGTACATTTTAGGAGTGAGTTTTGGTTAGAGTCGGGTTGTATTTTATTCTTTGTTTATTATGTTGGTATGCCGCGTGTATGGCGTTTGGTCTTTAATGTTGTTTATCGGCTGAAGTCCGTTGTTTGTTTTCTTTTGGGTTTTCTTACATTGCATAAAATGTATTTCGGTTTTGCCTTTATTTGTGCCATGTTGAAAGATCCGGTGAAATTGTTGTCAGGCTAAGGGTCGGGACCCATTGTGAGGTCCCAACCCGTAGCGCCCCGAGTCCCGCGGATTCGGGGTGTTACAAAAGTGGTATCAGAGCCTAGGTTGACAACAATGACACTCGCAATCTTCTAAAGGCCGAATAAGGAATAAACAGAACCCCGCGGGTTCTGAATTTTTGTTTTCAAAATCACATGCATGAGTCGGGGTAGAATGTACGGACCACCACTCCTTCCGCTGATCTCGGCAGCATAGTTTATTGGACTTGATAGGTATATGTATATATGTATATATGTATATTATATGAGGTTTGTAGTTATGCATGATAGAACTGATGTGTATCTTTGTGATTGTATGTTGCATGATGAACTGGATATATGTTTATTGTTATATATGTGGACGGCTATATGTTTTGGGACCTTATATTGTGGATGAAATGTTGGATGTATTATATTGGTAGTGATATGGACGTAGGATTTATATAGTTATGTATACGTATTCTTATTATATATAGTAGTAGCATATGGAGTTACGGGACCTAATAGAAAAGATGATAAGTATAGTATCATCACCTTTAAAGACAATGTGGTTGGCTTGAGATAACGTTCATATGTGGAGGAGTACACTCAATTATCGAGTTGAGCATTTCGTGTTAACAAACACCATGACGTTCTCGGATTCCTTTAAAAGGATGTCGAAGAGGAGGATTAGAGATGACATAAACAAAGGACAAACGAGTAGAAAGAAGAACTCGAGACGACTTAAGAGAATCAAGATGGAAGCAATACAAGAAAAAGAAGCAACATTAAAGTGTAGAAGTGGTTATAAAGAAACCGGGATTGAACGACAACATGACCAATAGATATGACGAGTATAAATTCTTCGAGAAGACACGTGGACAACTAAAGATGCGAATCGAGGAGAAGATGGGTATATTCTAACAAGGTTAAAGGTGACATTCCATTAAGATGCAAAGCTTTCCTTAGACGCTTCTAAGCATTGGAGTTAAGATGAGAGAAGTGAACGAAACATGTGAGAAGGATTTAAAATTCCGTAAGTTAAGTTACGAGGTACCAAAAAGTAAAGTTACAACATTACTAGAGCTATAAGAAGAAGGGCATGGTGGGAGTCACGTGGAGTGGACCGATTTCCATTATGATGATAAGACTAAGAAACGCCCAGAAGAAGGAAGTGTGAGTAGACGTGATCCCGATAAAAGGAGTGACGCAACAAGACGCTTTTGGTTATGGAAAGACTTAAGATATCAACCAAGAGAAACGCGAATGGACGCTATCTAAGGCTATAATATTAGGGAGGGTGCACTAGAAGGACATCAAGGAAGAATGGTTAAACCTATGAAAGGGAGATATATGGAACAACAAGGCAAAGAAGATATAATTATCTTATAAAGAAGAGGAAGCATGAAGTGAAGTTTAAGACAGAGTACCTCTAGAGGGTAGCCTTCAAAAGTATGGTAACATGGAGGGTAAGGAGAATGGTGAGCCTATGTACTTGGAGAAGGTCAGCTATAAGGTAATCGGTGATAGTCGAGAACGTGCATGTGTTGGTTGTCTATGGATGAGTGCAGATGAGAAGAGTAACCAAGAGTGTGGATTATAAAGGAACGGTAACAAGAACTTGGAACATTTGTGATGATTGAGTGTCAGTAACAAGGAGGTGCGTCGACGAAAGTATAAACATCTTACTTAAGTAACAATCTACCGATTCTAGCAAGTGAGGGTAACCTACCTTGTGAGGAGGAATTGTAACGATCTAGTGCGACCTTCTTAGGTCATGGGGTTGTCATATGGAGGAGTGACACGGATCAAGGAAAAAGGAACTGGAAGGACATAGAGGAAGGTGAACTTTCTATAGTTGTTGTGCGAAAAAGGGGGGCATAGAAGGGGATGTATGGTATGTTTGTTCTAAGGTTATGAATGTCATGTTTTTGCGAGCGAAGGCTAAGTCAAGGTTTTTGTGACTCGCATGGTGAAGCCATAGCAACTATAATGTGAAACGAGGAATCTGGATTAGGACAACACTGCAAGCTTAGAGTATGATGTCAATGCTTGGTGGAGTTGAGTGGATCTTTTAGTGTTTGTGGTCGGGAATTTTGACTAAAGGCATACCGGTACAGTTGTAAAGTTGTTCATGGAATACCGAGAGATTCATAAGGTGACCTACAAGAGTAAGATAAGATCGAAGTTTTGAAGTTTGATGTCGACAAGAGATGTACAAAAAGTATATGGAAGATTGAGGTTATAACCTCTACCGTCGGGTTGACTTTACATAAGGGAAGTGAAGTATAATTTCTACACCTACTTGAAGAAAGGAATGATGCAAGCTTAAGTGGAATAAGAAGAACTCCCCCCAACATGTTGGGATGACCGGAAGAGCGAAGTAGATAAGATCGATTTGTTATAAGACGTGGTTATGCCCTACAGTTAAGACGTTATGGCAACACATAAGTGTGGGTTCTTAAAAGGTTATTACGACCAGGCTTTCAAGGTGAAAAAGATGGAACGGTACGGATTCAAGAAAAGAAGGACCCTTGAAAGAGAACAGACACGGTCATGGATGAAGATGGAACAATACACGAGTCTTAAAGACGTCACCTCAACAGATCAAGGTAGATCAATTGTGTCATGACCACTTGTAAAGTGATAAAGCAGGATTGTGGCAGTTGTTAGATATGTGACGGGAAGAGATAGATGAAACCTGAGATATCACAAATTCCAATACGTGAGAATGTGGAATTTTCCAATAAGGTCGAGCTTGACCCTATTCCGATATCTAAGACGATGTATGGAATGACACTTGGGAAGATACATGAGTTGTGGCAGCAAGTGAAGGAGCAATTGAAAGAATTTATTGATAAGAGTTCATTAGAATTAGCGAAATGTTATGGAGAACTCTGAAAGTTATCTTAAACTCTTGATTTGAAGGGGTTATGGAGAACACCAGTTTGGGAAAAGAGAGACGATTATCCCTCAATACAAATAGATGATCTACGCGACCGATTACAAGGGTCGGTAGTTTCTTCTAAAATTGATTTAAGGGTTGACTATCACCAATTGAGAATTCAAGAGTCGGATATTGCAAATACGGCATTCCGGACAACCATGGTCACAACGAGTTTTAGTGATTCCATATGGACTTACTAATGCCCGGATAAGATATTTTGATCTACCTTGAAAGAAGAGAGAAGTTGTATAATACCAATTATGGATGACAATGAAGTATTGAATGAGACGGAAATTGGCAATAGAGTTGTGGAGAGTTAAAACGGAGGTTAATTGGTGCAACTGTTTTGATTCACCTTGAGGTATTATTATGGGTTTGAGGTGTACAAGTGGTTCTTCAAGACAAGGTCTTGATCGAGTAGTGAGGAGCGATGTAAAAGTAATAGCATACGTGTCGTGTTAGTAGAAGTAGTATGGAGCAAGTACTTCCTTTGTTACTTATAACCGCAACAAGAATTGTGGAAACATAACATCAAAGTTTGGTTTGACAAGAACCCGAACCAGTAGTGTAAATTGGAAGTTCGATCTTCGTTGATAGAGAAATTTAAGGAAAATAATGGAGATGCTGCATCGAAACCGAGAAGGAAGTTGAGTTTCCGATATACCATACCTTCTTGAGATTTTAGCGCAAAGTTGGGAAGTGGTTTACCAGTTGGCATGGCCGCCAAAAGAAGAGCGTGTTCACCCGGTGTTTCATGTGTATCAATCGAGAGAGTACATACATGACTCAAGACGTATTGTCATTCATGAGGATCTAGTGGCAGACGAGGAACCGATGAAGCTAACTTGAAGACGGAGGATAGTATCTTTGGTTGAGTTTTACGCCGAGCTAGTAGCTTTGATAGAATCGACGGGTTAGACCTAGTTGTTCTATTAAGTGGGTTGTATATATGTGTGATGTTATATGTGGTTTTGTGCCCCGTGCGGGAATTTGTTTTATGTCTGGATATATATTGTGATGGTAGTTGGAGCAGTTTGTGCTTATAGATTAGAAGGTCTAAATCTTCCTAGTTGTGAGTTTATACCCTGGCCTTAGGTACCTAGAAGACGGCGTGTGGCAAGTTTCGGGACGAAACTTGTTTTTAGGGGGATCTGATGTAACGCCCCGTTTATTTGGTCGATTTCGATATTAAATTTCCGACGGTTATCGATATATTTTAATATCTTAGGTATGTTTCACGAGTATTTTTAATTCGTAAATTTTATGTTTCGGGTATATGTTATATTAATATATTAACGGTATTTTTTTTTCTATTTAAATCTCGTAATTTAGTTACGAGATTGTTTTATACGTCATAAAGTATATTTTTTTTTGCTAGTTTAAGAATATACTCGATCCTCATAAAATTTACCGTATATTTATTTTATTTCGGACAAGGGCGGAAAGGTTCCAGATTTTATTTATTTATTTATTTTTGGATCGAGTTGTTTCATTTGTTAATTTTCTTTTTCTTCCCTCTATTACTTCATTTCTCCCCTGACATTCTGTTTTGCCTTCCCTTTCACGTAAATCTCCTGTGAACCTAGCCTAGTTGTACGCCTACTCTACTTCACCCTTCTCCTCCCCATCATTCAATCAACAACAACAACTCTACATCACAACCTCCAAACTTTAACCCTTCGGCTCTCATTTCTTTCGTTTGGCCCTATACGCTCAGACCGCCGGATTGAAGCTGTGCCGGAGGAGATCGGACCCCCTCCTTATTCAGCCTCGCCGCCGGATTTAAAGTTTGTGCCGGAGGAGTGCCATCTTCTTTGTCGCCCGACCGGAGCCCCTGCGCATCTGCCGTTCGCCGCCGGATATTGGAGCCCCTCTCGACCACCATTGCGACCTCGCTTGTCTCTCTCCCGGCTCCCTCTGTCACACTGTCGGCCTCTTCTAGACGCCCCAACCCACCGGAGCTCTCTTCTCCTCTGTCGGACCCTCTTTCCTCCCGAATCCCTCACCTGCTATCCTTCGTGGCTACCAGGATCCCTGCGAGACAAGGCAAGCAGCCTCTCTATTCCCCTCTTCCGCCGAAAAGAAGTCTTTGCCGCCAAGGAGAAGGGCCGCCTCCTGCTGCTCGTGTCGTCGGAGAGCCGGACTGGCCGGACCACCCCAGGCTCGCCTATGCAAGCCGCCGCCTCCTGCTGCTCGTGTCGTCGGAGAGCCGGACTGGCCGGACCACCCCAGGCTCGCCTGTGCAAGCCGCCGCCTCCGCCTCAACTCTTCCCTGTTGTGTCGTCTTCTCCAGGGTAAAGAGGGAGTTTTTTTTTAAGTTTCAAATGTTGGAATGTATTTTGGTGATAATTACAGATCTGACCCAATGTTTATCATAATGGTAGTTTTTACCTAGATTTTCAAGATATCACTGTTTTACCCTCGGTGGAATCAATTACAGTTTTGGCCCAGAAAATTAATTGCAGTTTATGACCCTTATTTATATAAATGTTTATGTTGTCGGAAAATGTTTGAGCGAGTTTGAAAATGAGTACCACAATAGGTTATATAATCTACTTTCTGTCCAAATTTAGCGTATTAGCTAAATTTGCTTAGCATTGGTTTTAGGTCCGGAAGCGCCCCGATAAAGGCCTAACGAGTCCAAGTTCGACATCCGTCTTGACGTCGTGTGAGTATTCTCTTCATCGATTTAGTTATGTTTAGTATTAGTATCATGATAGGTTGAATTTAGCATAACTTAGAGTGAATGCCAAGTAGTGGCCTTGAACCTTAGGTGAGTTTTGAGGATTTATGATTGTGCTAAGACTTGAGGTGTTTGGTTATCTTGTGAGGTTGTTATAAGGCTTTAAGTTATATGGTTGATCTTGTGGGCATTCTTAGGCTCGAGGTTGGGGTCATATGATCTTGTGGGATTTTGGGGTTTAGGTTTGGCTTATTCTAGTATGTTGTTATGAGTTACGATCTTGCGAGATCCTTGGGAGGGTAGATGCCCCTACGTTGTTATAGTTTATGATCTTGCGAGATCATTGGTACTAGAAGTCTAAGGACTTCTAGCATGTGAGAGAGATGCTGATTGTGTGCCTTGTTTTGATCAGGCGTTGAGTGCCTTCCTACGGGAAGTAGTGAGGAGTGGTTATCTGGTTTATCTTTGGGATGAGGTAAGTCTTCGGACTTACTTAGCTCGTATTCTCTGTATTAGTTTCAATGCGTGTTTGGTGGTGTGTGTTTATTGTTTATGTGCGTGTTTATTGCTTATGTTATAACATCTAAACCGGTAATAGGACCACCGACTTTATATGTTTATATTTGGCCCAAGTGTATGATAACGGGCGGTGACCGCTATGTCTGGTCCAAAATGGGGATGACTGGGAGGTGCCTTGCGACCAGTCCATCGGGTGATGCTGATCCGCATCAAGTACAAACCCGTATGGTGAAAGGGGACAAGGGCGAGATCTTTAAGATTCTCGTGTCACAAAAGAAGTGAATTAGAACGGGATATGACCTAATAATAAAAAGATAATAAACCGGATTGTGTATTTTGGAACATGTTGTGTGTTTATGATGCCTTATGTGTGTGTGTGTGTCAATACCATGATTCTAATGCCTTGAATGCTAGCTAACGGTTTTATACCGATATTGTTGTAGATTGCATTGCAGGTTAGGAATGCGGCCGAGAGATCCGGAAGAGTGGGCAGTCGGGGTTCCGTACATTTTAGGAGTGAGTTTGGGTTAGAGTCGGGTTGTATTTTATTCTTTGTTTATTATGTTGGTATGCCGCGTGTATGGCGTTTGGTCTTTAATGTTGTTTATCGGCTGAAGTCCGTTGTTTGTTTTCTTTTGGGTTTTCTTACATTGCATAAAATGTATTTCGGTTTTGCCTTTATTTGTGCCATGTTGAAAGATCCGGTGAAATTGTTATCAGGCTAAGGGTCGGGACCCATTGTGAGGTCCCAACCCGTAGCGCCCCGAGTCCCGCGGATTTGGGGTGTTACAGTATTAGATGTAGTTATCCCGAGTTCTTTGCGGGGTTAGAGGTTACTCCTGTTTTGACGAGTTAGTACTCGGATGTTGTGTTGTTTGACCTTTCAGGTTTTTATATTGACTTGAGTGATTACGTTTTATGTGACACATTTCTTCCGTTGATGATTGAGTAGTTGCTTGTAGCCAACGAAAATGTCGAGAAAATTAAATATACCAAAAGAAATGCGCGATTAGGAGAATTATTCTAAGTTTCGGGACGAAACTTCTTTTAAGAGGGCACTGATGTAATAACCGGAATTTTTAAACTCCGTTAAACCTGAATTTAACCGTGTTCCGAAACGCCAATCTTAAATAAATAAATACATAAATTAAAAGTAAAATAAAAACGAGTGTTATTTCTATCATTTTATGTGACATTAATTCACATAAAATGACGAAACCTTGTATCGGAAATAAAGTACGCGGGCCACGATTTAGTACCCGATCCGGACGTAGATCGGCAAAGCCGATCGAACCGGGTGTTCTAATTAACTCTTCAAAAAAATAAAAAAATAAAAAAAATAAAGTACGCACCTAAAATAAAAAAAAATAATAATAACTTAGATAATACGGAATTTAATTCCGTATTATATAACTTCCCGTACCTAACCAGAATCCGAGCGAGTAACGAGTTCCTATTCCGTTCTAATAAGAAAGCAGGCCGGATGTGGGCCACTACGAGGCCCAATTATTAGCCCATCTCATAATTAAATCCTAACCCTAATTTCCACTTAACCTAACTATCCTCCTCATCTTCTGAGTGCCGCATTTGCTGCTTCCTCTCGCAAAACAATTGAACACCAGCAACAATCGCTGCCGCCGGACCTTCCTTCAACCGCCGCCCCCGAGCCACCGCGCCTTCTCTGCCGAACGCTTGTACGCCGCCGAATCCACCGCGCCGCCGTCCTCGTCGGTAAGCCCCGCCTCTCCTTCTCCGCTACTCCCCTTCCTTCCCTTCTCTGTCGGGACTCACCAATCGCCTCCGGATTTACGCAGCAGTACGCCACCGCCATCCTCGGTCGCTGCCTCCCGTCGACCACCCAAGGCGTCGCTAGCCGCCAAGGCGCCGCTTCTGTCGACCCCCGAGACCACCAGGTGAGCCGCTCGATTCCTCCAGTCCAGCGCGCCTTCCTTCTTCTGTTCCTCGCTTTATTTTTGCACAGCAGCGAGTCGACGCCGTGCCGTCGCCGAGTCCAGCCGCCGCCGACGCTGGACTGTAGTAGGTGAGCCGGCCATTTCCTTTCCTTCTTTCCATTCGGTTCCTTCGGTTCCGTTACTTAAACGAACAGCAGCCTTGTTTCTGCAGTGTGAGATCAAGGTGGGTGCAATGTGTTGAACCTGCTCGAGCCGGCATGCGAGCCCGGTCCAGGACGCCGGCTACACCCGTTAACTGAGGAAAGACGGACTACTGTGGGTTGTTGTAGGTGAGTACTTTGTAAGCCTTGCTGCGTAATGGAGTTGTGGGTATATAAGAATGATCGAGAGAGATAGGCACATATGTGTACGAGTGTATATATATTTGTACTACAATGCTTGCAGAATTAATAAAGATGAGTGGAGCTGAGTAATAGAAGTTTGAATAGGTATATATATATATATGTATTTGATGATGAGAATGTGAGGATGGTTAAGTTATCATGTAGATGTACAGTGATACGGATATATATATAAATGTATAAGTTGGAGATATATACATCTGTAATGTGAAATGTGGTAATATGATAGTATATGTATATATACCTTAACATGGAGGTGGAAAGAGAAGAGTTGTGTACGGATGTATATATATACATATATATTAGACATTAGAGTGAGGTACCGCAGTAGAGATATATACTTATATATATATATATATAAATACGTAAATGCACATTAATACGAATATATATATATATATATATATAGAGGTATAAGTGAGTGTATGAATAAACTAAATAAAAGCATAGAATTAATAGAAATGTATCTTTTTTTTTATATATATAAGAATATAATTACAAGCATAAATGTAGATTATATAACTATATGAGTTAATACATAAGTACGAGTTGGGAGTTAAGAAACTATGTAAAAATAAATGAGTTGAGGAGAAAGGTTAAAACATGCTGACGGTATAATATTTGTAGTAGCGTAATTGGTAACCGGAGAGAAGGAATGTTGTCCTTCTTCGAGTTGTCTCGAGTTTGACCTTATAACCTATAAGTAGCTACCCGAGAGACATAATCTATGGAAAACAAGATAAGAAAGAAATTAGTAGAATTCAAGAATAAACTTTGAGAATTTCCGACATTAAGGGTAAAATGGTCTTTTACCGTAAGAGAGCTTTTTCCGTAATTCCTTCGCATGAGGTTGGACATCTAGATGTGATTCTGATCCACATGCCTTATTTGACAGGCGTTTGAGTTATCACGAGTACGGATTGTGTTGAGACGTGTTAGAGTGTGTTTTGACTCAGGTAAGTCCTTGCGACTTACTTAGCCAGTTTCTGGATATTAGTTGAGTGATAGTGGTTGTGTGCTATGTGCGTGTTTTAATAATAATAACTTGCTAGGACGACCGTTATTATTATGTGTAAGGCCCAAGTGTATGTATAACGGGTCGTGACATCACTGCCCAGCTCTGACAGGAGACTAGGAGGTTCTCTATACCCAGACCAGGCAGGTACAAGGTGAGATGCATCGGATCCATTCCTGATGGTTACACGGGGGCGGAGGCGAGCTTTGGGAATCCCTCGTGTCACAAAATAAGTATCATTAGCGTGAAAGAGGACTTAACTCAAGATAATAAAACGGACTTGTTTGAAAGCATGATGGGTGTTTATATTTTTATGTGTGTGTGTGCTGCTATTATTCTGCTAATATTTAGATAACTAGCTAACGGTTCCTCTTGTTGTGTTTTTAGATTTACCGCAGGTTAGACCAGCAGCTGAGTGATCCGGAAGTAGTGGTCAGCCGGGTCTCCGTACTCCTTAGAGTGGGGGTTGGGGGTTGTGTTTGTCTTTCCTTTCTTTTGGTTAAGACAGTTGTTCGTTTCTTTTGTTTAAGTACTTTAGGCTGCTAGACAGTGTTGCATTCATTACCTTAAAAATACTATTTTTATGAATTTCGGTTTCTTTATTTGTGTCTTGTTGCAAGATCCTAGTACTATTGTTGTCAAACTGAGGTTCTAACTAGTAATGTCCCGAGTTCTGAGAATTCGGGGTGTTACACAAACCACGTATTTACTGACCTCCCTCTCTACCACACCTCCTGTACGTTGAAGCAACCACCAGTAAGCAACCGTGACGAGCCGGTCACCGCCCTCCGCCACCAGGCTTGCCGCCGCCGACATTGTCGACCACCAGGTGAGCCACCAACCCTACCTCGCTTATCTTCGCCCCTTTCTATCGACTCACTGGCCTAACCCCTCTCTTCTCGTAGCGTCGACTGCAGACTCTCACCGCCACCGAGTCGCGTCGCCTTCCGCCGTCCGCCGCAGTAACACCGGTAAGGCCTTGGCTTCCCTTCCTTTCCGCCTTCCTTTTCTCGCCTCTCGAACCGCTACTCACTGCAGCCCCCTTCGGCTTTTCTGCAGCAGCACCACACGCCGCTATCGACCACCCAGGTCACCGCCGTCGCCGTCCGAATTGTCGCCGCATAGAGACCGACCCGGGACTGCTCGATCGACTGAAGTCCAACGCCGAAACCGCTGCTAAGGCGTGACGTGGTGTAAGAGGTGAGTGTTGCTTGTGTAGTGTACGTAATTTCTGTACATATAGATGTAAATTGTTGAAGAGAGGAATGTTATATAAAATATGTAAAGATTGTCCTCAGTTACTGTTATACAAGTTTATAGATTGATGAATCGATTAAGCTAGGCACACATAAATTAATATATATATATATATATATATATATATATATATATATATATATATATATATATATATATATATATATATATATATATATATATATATATATATGAATAGGTAAAATGTGCGTGTATACGTATTTAGATAGATTTACGAGTTGGATGAGTTGGGTATATATATATATATATATATGTTTAAGTACAGTGGACGTGTGTATATATATAGATGTATATGAATGGATATGTGTAGGTTTATTTATATAAGAGTAAGAGTGGTATGCATAGGTAAGTAAAATGTGGGTTACGTATATAAGTACGTTGAGAGTTATGAACTTATGTAGATATAGGTGAGTTGAGGAGAACGGGTAAAAACATGTTTGACAGTATAAAATATGTAGTAGCATATTTTAGTAACCGGAGAAAAAGAATGTTGTCCTTCTTTGAGTTGTCTCGAGTTTTGACCTTATAACCATAAATAGCTATCCGAGAGACATAATTTTTGGAAATTAAGTTAAGGAAAGAATTAATAGAATTTGAGAATAAACTTCGAGAAATTACGATACCAAGGGTAAAATGGTCTTTTACCATAAGAGAGCTTTTTCCGTAATTCCTTCGCATGAGGTTGGACATCGAGATGTGGTTTTGATACACATGCCTTATTTGACAGGCGTTTGAGTTACCACGAGTACGGACTGTTTGAGACGTGTTAGAGTGTATTTTGACTCAGGTAAGTCCTTGCGACTTACTTAGCCAGTTTCTGGGTATTAGTTGAGTGATAGTGGTTGTGTGTGCTTTGTGCGTGTTTTAATAATAATAACTTGCTAGGATGACCGTTATTATTTTGTTTAAGGCCCAAGTGTATGTATAACGGGCCGTGACATCACTGCCCAGCTCTGACAGGAGACTGGGAGGTTCTCTATACCCAGACCAGGCAGGTACAAGGTGAGATGCATCGGATCCATTCCTGATGGTTACACGGGGGCGGAGGCGAGGTTTGGGAATCCCTCGTGTCACAAAATAAGTATCATTAGCGTGAAAGAGTAACTTAACTCAAGATAATAAAATGGACTTGTTTGAAAGTATGTTGGGTGTTTATATTTTTATGTGTGTGTGTGTGCTACTATTATTCTTCTAATATTTAGATAACTAGCTAACGGTTCCTCTTGTTGTGTTTTTAGATTTACCACAGGTTAGACTAGCAGCTGAGTGATCCGGAAGTAGTGGTCAGTCGGGTCTCCGTACTCCTTAGAGTGGGGGTTGGGAGTTGTGTTTGTCTTTTCTTTCTTTTGGTTAAGACAGTTGTTCGTTTCTTTTGTTTAAGTATTTTAGGCTGCAAGACAGTGTCGCATCCATTACCTTAAAAATGCTATTTTATGAATTTCGGTTTTCTTTATTTGTGTCTTGTTGTAAGATCCTAGTAATATTGTTGTCAAACTGAGGTCGGGACCCATTGTGAGGTCCTAACCAGTAATGTCCAGAGTTCTGAGAATTCGGGGTGTTACAGGGGGCGCCACGTCAGCATCAATGTAGCCTACTTTAGTAGTATATATAGATATATAGATATAGATATAGATATAGATATAGATATATAGATTATTTATTATTTATAGAACTTTCTTATTTAGTATTAATTATTTAGAAGATTAGTTGAAAAAAGATTTCTTATTAGATTTCGTTTTAGTAAAAAAAAAAAGGTTTTATGGCTTAATTATTGATTAAATAAAAGATTTAATCCGAGAAAAAATCTGGAGGCGCCACGTCAGCATCTATGTAGTCTAGTTTAGTAGTATATATAGAATATAGATATAGATATATAGATTATTTATTATTTATACAACTTTCTTATTTCTTATTAATTATTTAGAAGATTAGTTGAAAAAAGATTTCTTCTTAGATTTTGTTTTAGTATAAAAAAGGTTTTATGTCTTAATTCTTGATTTAATAAAAGATTTAATCCGAGAAAAAACATGGAGGCGCCACGTCAGCATTAGTGTAGTCTAGTTTAGTAGTATATATAGATAAAATTTTCTTTAAAGATTAAGTTAAAAAAATGATTTTTTAAAAAAAAGTTCCCAAAAAAATTGCAACAGAATTTTTTATTAAAAAAAATTTAATAAAAAATTCATGAAGTTTTGTTTTACAAAATTATTAATTTTCAAAAAAATTTGCAAGAAAATATTATTTTCAAAAAAGTTTCACAAAATTTTTATTAAATATTTTCTTACGAAAAATATTAATAAAATTACAAAAACTACTGTTAAATACTTTTACAAAACCTTATTGTTTAAATTATTTTTTTAATATTATGTTTTATTTTTCTAACATATAAATGATATTAATTTGTTTTAAAAAAAGGTTAAAATTCACATCACATAATGAATCCTATTTTTTTTATTACATGTAAGTTACCGGTTGTCACGTCATCGCCAAAACTATAAATTTTTTTGGAAAGTAAGACGCATTATTTTTGGTAAATACTTTGATAGTTTGTATCGCTCCTAGTAATTTTCAAAGTTGGTATTATTTTTTGTTCAATGTTGATAGTTTGTATTATTTTGGGTTGTTTTTCCTTTTAAAAAAAACTTTGTATATTGAAAGTATATAAAATATACATTATTTTATTTTTAAAATAATATTTTATAATTATTTGAATGTAAGTATATATAATAATTAGATTCTGGGTGATAGATTATAATTTAGTTATAATTACTTATTAAAAAGATATTGTTTTTTTAGATACAAGGGTAAGCAAAAGGAGGAATAGTCTCTAGTGATTGGTCACCCCAAAACATCCAACCGGATGAGGTCTTCAACATCTTCCGGTAACACCTCGTTACCAGCCGTTAACGCGAAGCCATGCAACGCAAGTCAATCTGCTACGGTGTTGAAATCCCAAAAAAAGTGGTGAGAACAAAGATAATCAAAACATAATATCATTGAGGAGACGTCCGAGAAGATCATAACGGAGAGAAATAGAAAAAATATGAAGTCGGAGGAGGACAAACAACACGAAAATGTAAAGCATCTCCAAAAGATAAAACGGGTAAAGATCGAGTCAAGATTAACAGAATAGCACCGCCGGATGCATGTTCATCAGGTGATAGGTGATTAAATTATTATCTTATTTAGGTAGTTTTAGCATGTTTTTCGAGTTTATTGGTTGTATGTTGTTGCTAGTGTGTAAATCCAACTAAAGAAGTGAACCATGAAGATATCTAAGGAATTAGCAACACTTGGAAGAGAAAGAGAAGCAAAGAAGAAACCAAGACGACACTTCTATCGACTAGCCGCCCCTGCGGCGACCGGCCACACCCTTGTCAACTGTTGGAAGCCTCCTGTCACCGCACCCGCACCGGCCTTGCCTCACACCCGCGGTGACTCCGCTTGAAGACGAATGTCAACACCCTTGCACCCTTGCCTACAGACCAAAGGAAGCCCAAGCGATTGTATCACCGCACCCGCGGTGACACTGGGCCGCACCCGCGCCTAGACGACAGAAAGTCAAAAGCCGAAGAATCCAAGCATTTCAAAGAGTTGTGAAGAACCCACACACGCGACCTTCCCATGCCGCACCTAGGCACCAACGGCCAGAATGAAGATGAAGCGTTTTATGTTGTTTTGCACTAAACCGCACTCGCGACTCCCATACGCCGCGTCTGCGGCTGTGCAACTGTCGTATCCAAAATTCAGAAAATTAAGTTCCGGAAATAAAGTCCCGGAATTAATATTCCGAAAACAAAAAGACTTATTATTACAACAACGCTAAATACGGAAAATGCGCCGGAACGTTGCCGACTTGGCATGACTCATGCCATGATGGAGTAGTTACGGTATGCTACTAATGGGCCCGTGACAAGCAACGGTGTGGGCGATGATGGAGTCGGTAGCTTGGGCGATGACCTTAGCACGGGAACGGGTGAGCGGTCCATCGGAGCGAACCCGTTGTGTCTCGTCTTCCTCATCTTGGGACATGGTGGTCGCATCAGTCCCCCCATCTCGGTGTCCAGAAATTCCAACTTGTATGTATTTGGCCATGGCGGGATAAGATGCGGAAAGGTCCATCACCACGGTCCGAGAGATTACCTTTGCGGCAAGACGGAAAGCGCTCCTTCCTTAAGTGGAGGCAAACAAGATCACCGGGATCAAATGAGATGTCGTGGCGGCCTTTGTTGCGTTATGTGGCAAGTTGATCGGCACGTCGTTGGAGTTGTGTTCTAGTCTTCTCATAAAGCTCGATGATGTGAGCGACACGATTTGCGGCGGTGATGTGTTCTCGGTCTTTGAGTGCATGGGCGTGGAGTGAAGTCCATCGGTGTGTGTGGATTAAGGCCGTAGACAACTTAAAAGGTGAGAATTTTGTTTCTAAGGCTTGCTCTAAGTAGAGCGTCGAGAGTCCGATTGGTCACCTCCGTTTGACCATCGGTTTAGGGATGATAGCTACTTGAAAATAACAAGTTTGTTCCAAGTTTTTCCCATAACGTTCTCCAAAATGACTCACAAATTTCACATCCCGATCACTAAGGATGAAACGTGGTATCCCATGTAAGAGCACAACATTGTCAAAGAAGAGTGTAGCGACTTCGCTAGCATTTTGTGAGCTCTTATATCCAATAAAATGCGCCATTTTTGAAAAACGATCGACTGCCATGAAAATGGAGTCTTTGCCTCGTTTAGACATGTATAGGCCAACCACAAAGTCCATAAAAAGGTCCTCCCAAGGTCTCATTGGTATAGGCAAAGGAGAATACAATCCATCCGAACCTTGACGCGATTTTGCATGGTGACATGTGATGCAACTTGTGCAAAATTATTGGAAAACAAAAAATTCAAAATTTTAATTCCTTTTACAAAATTAAAAAAAAAACGAATACAGTTTTTGCAAAAGAGTAAAAGATATAAAAAAAAACAAATCCAAGTTTTTGAAAAAAAAAACAATAACAAATATATTTTTTTAATGTTTTTTTGTTTGCTTCCACATTCAAGTATTTGCAAAATAGATTTTTGAACGATTTTCGAATGAAAAAATCTTGTCATACAAAGAAAAACAGAAACCGTGCAAGACATGTACAAAACCGTCGTTCGAACGATTTTTGAACGAAGAACTCTCTTCATACAAATAAAATTTATACATCGAGTAAGAAATAACATAACGTCGAGTAAGAAATAACATACAAGACGCATTATTTTGTGCAGATGAGTAACAATCAACAACCTCACGACCGAAGGTAGATTCTGCGCCGATGCCTACAAGTGAGAACAAGAAAAAACAGTAATACGAAGGGGGTTAAACAAAATGGGATTAAATATATATGACAATTAGAAAGGAAATCCAACGAAGCTTACGCAATACGTTTACTGAATAGCCGAGTAGATATTGTATCGATTTTAAAGGGAGATACCGATTATATAATTTTTTTTAAAAAACTAATTAGATAAGTTAGTTACAATTGAATTAATAATACAAAATTAAAAAATTAGTTTAGTTAAAAAGTTTTCGTGATCTAGGTCTAGTTTATCGATTAAAAGATTTTCTTTTAAAATAACTAGATATTGTTTCGATTCCATTTCAAACCGATTGTAACAACATCGTGATCTACGGCGGATTATCTAATTCAATATTTTTTATACTAACTAATTAGATATTGCTTTAAACTAACTAATTAGATAGTTTTTTATTAGATTTAGTTAAAAAATATTTTTTTTAGATAATGATTTAGTAAAAAAAAAAAGATTTTAATTATTAATTCGTGATTTTTTAAACTAACTAAATAGATATTGTTTTAAATAAATAGATATTTTGGATTCGATTTATTAGATTTAAAATAATTAGATATTGTTTGGATTTGTTTAATAACTTTTTTTAAAGCTAACTAATTAGATTTTTTTTCGATTCCATTTGAAACCGATTGTAATAAACTCGTGATCTACGGCCGGTTATCAGAAGGTAATTTGAGTTTTTTTTTAAACTAACTAATTAAATATTTTTTAAACTAACTAATTAGATATTATTTTATGGTTACTACCGGGACGACGATTTCTTCAGATTCAGAGAGGGAGACAATACGGAGGTCGAGAGGAAGTGAGGCGGAGGTATGTGGGTCAGCCATCACAGAGGAAAAATATTAAGTGTGTTAAGGAAAATCAAAGCTCACCAAAAAATTATCGGAAGAATGAGAAAATATAAAATAATTTGAGATCAAGAAGCCCTACAAAATGGCAACTAGGAATTAACCGTTTCTATAGTATTTTCTCAATCTAATAAGACCGTCTCTCAACTTAAAGATTGGGAAAAGACACTATTTGAGCCGAAAGAAAACCCTAAAAAATAGAAGGAGAACGCGCTGCAACGCGCCTCACCCTCATCCAATTTCTCTTCAGAAAACCCTAGCCCCAACACATCCTCGAATCCAAAAAAATCCCGACCAATCACTTAAATCAAACAATTTCCGGCGTATGTAAAGCATAGATCCAAGAAAGAAAAATCCCTTTGGTGGTAAGCGATTACCCAAATCGATGAAGCAAAAATGGAGGAGAGAAAGAACAGTGCGACAGAAGCCCTTTGGAGATAGCAAATCGCAATCAACCTTGAAGACTCTGTGTTTTGAAGAGGAAGCGGGCTTTAGGGTCACAAGAAATCAAAAGTGTAAGATCCTAGTTTTTTCCTTCACCGCGGGAGCGGTGAAGAGGGCCGCCCCCGCGGCCAGCCGCCCCTGCGGCTGTGTTGATCCGCCCCTACGGATTTACGACAGATCGCGCCTGATCTATTTTCATTCGTTTTATCTTTCTTCCATAGATAGAATATCCGATATTCTATCTTATGGGCCGGTTTCCTTATTTTCTTTCTAAACCTAGACGCCCTTTCCGTCTAGCGTTCCAGCCCTCCCTATATATTCTCTTCTTTCTCTCCTTTTTCCCGTTCTTTGCTATCGTCTTCTTCAACCCTAGAGAGCTGCAGCCGTCTTTGCTTTCTACAACCTCGCTGAACGTGTAAGTGCATCTTTTCTGGCTCTTCTTCACGTTCCTGTAGCGCTGCATGCCTTCTCCTTCTGTTTTGGTTTCTTCCTTTCGTTCTTCTCTTTTCTTCTTCTCCAAGGATCAAACATGAGCCTTTATTCTTGTGGAATGTTCCGTTGTTGACCCTTTGTTGTTCTCAGGCTCTCTAGAGTTGAGTCTTGACGTGTTGGAACCAAAAGTGCGAGCTTTGGTTGCCCTTGTTGTGAGTTCGGTCGAAGAGGAATCCCGACAGAACTTTTGTCAGTGCAGCCGCCCCTGCGCCTGCACTAGCCGCCCCTGCGTGTTGCTGCCCCTGCGCCTTTGTCCACCGCCCATGCGGTTTTCCCTGATGGACTCCCGTCTTTGGTGAGTCGCTTCCTTCCTTCCTTTCCTCGTTCCTTTCTTGGTTCCTTGTGGTCGTTCCTTGTCCTTGAGTTGCTGTAAGACTAAGGTTGAGCCCTTAGCTTGTGGATATCTCTTAGAGATCGTTGAGACTAGAAGTTATAGACTTCTAGCAACCGTTCCGTTCCTGATCCATGTTGCTTGTTCGTACAGGCTTTCCTTGCTCCTTTCTTGAGGGAAACTGAGTTTCCTTGAGTGTTCTTTGAGTTGTTGCTGAGCCTTTTGTGTTACCTTCGTGTGAGGTAAGTCCCTTGGACTTATTTAGCTTCATTCCGCGTATTAGTTGGATTGTATTGGCTTGTTTGTGTTGCTATCATGTTTATAACGGATAATTGGAAATAGGATTCACCCATTTATAACCTTAACTGGCCCAAGTGTATTATAACCGGGCGGTGACCACTTGTCTAGTTCTACAGGAGACTAGAATGTGCTCTTGCAACCCAGACCTGTAGGTAACGGATAGTACTGATCTATTCCTATT
Source organism: Fagopyrum esculentum (assembly GCA_033239045.1). Lineage (NCBI taxonomy): Eukaryota > Viridiplantae > Streptophyta > Magnoliopsida > Caryophyllales > Polygonaceae > Fagopyrum > Fagopyrum esculentum. The sequence goes on along the minus strand of BSUD01000006.1, from coordinate 12,777,284 downwards.
GGTAGACGGAAGCTGAGGCGAGTTTTGGGAGATTCTCGTGTGACAAAAGAAGCTGAATTAGTAATGGATAACCTTAATGAAAGATAATAACCGGTTGATGTGTGAGCATGCTATGTGTTTTCTTTACCTTATGTGTGTTTGTGCCTTTACACCTTTGCTTATACCTAGAATGTTAGCTAACGGTTTATACCGTCGTTGTAGATGTTCCGCAGGTTCAGGATTCTGCTGAGTGATCCGGATGGTGTGGTCAGCCGGGGTTCCCGTACATTATAGGACGGGATCGGGTTTTTATTTCGTTTGTTGTTTCCCTTTTGTTTTGAACCCGGCTGTGGAGTTTTGTGTTTTCTTTTGTTTAAACCTTTGGTTTTCTATTAAGTTATGGTTTTCATTCGTCTGTGTCTTGTTGTAAGATCTGTTTGCTGTTGCTACTCTGAGGGTCGGGACCATTGTGCGGTCCTAGCCCGTAGCGCTTCGAGTTCCCAGAACTTGGGGTGTTACAGAAAGAGGAAGCGTAAATGACATAGGGCGAGGGAGCAGATGAGCCAGTTGCTATTATTAGCTTTCTGGATCCAACTTGTTACGCTAGGATTGTACGACACAAATCGAAGGTAAGAGTGCCAAGAACTTGTTCGCCCAAAACATGCACACACAAAGTCTTAAATTTATAACTCGATCGAATCTCCTAAACTACCTATCGAAACCCGCAGTGTACAGATCGTTCCGTAGAAAGGAAAGTATTTCGAGGTCGAACACAAGGACTGAGGTGAAATCAAGTCATTCAATAATCATGTATAGTGCAAATCTAAACTAAGATGAGATGAGGAATAAAGAAAGTGCAAAACACAATATTTTTGGTTGGTTTTGGGTGATCAACAAGGATCACAAATATATCAACACAAACAAGCAAACAACACAACAAACACGAGGATAGGTGATAAGAGGTAAGAAATACGGATTCTAAAGATTCGGAATTCCGATTATGACAATGGACTCATACTTCTAAAGATCAAAGGAAAGTTGCGGTTGTTCGGAGTTGGGTGTTTCTCTAATGGAAGCAATTACCGGGTAAGTCTCATGCTCCACTAGTCTCGCACTTAAGGTCCTATTACCGGGTAAGTCTCAAGGAACCTAAGGACGGAAATTCTACACAAACCGACCACTACCTAAGGGTCAAAACCCTCCTTACAGGGTAAGTCTCGGAAAAGGTAAGTCTTAGGCAACAATCCTAGCACACTCAATCCAATAACGGCTTTTTTGTCTCACTACTACATAGAGTTCATCATCTTATGTATCTGAGAAAGGAAATCACCGGGTAAGTCTCATTCCTCAAAAAGGTTGCTAACATTAGGTCACTCTAAGCTAAATTAGGCTCAACAAACACTAGAATTTCAACACATCTATATCCTAACATCCAGATTTATCATTATAAGTACAACAGAACAAAACCACGGGTGGATCATGGAAATCACGGCCGTGGAAGCATGAAGAACAGGTCGTGGTTTGGGTCTGAGTTAGGGTTTCGAACACAAATCCATCCTAAGCTAACATGCAAGTCCATACAATCATAGTCCAAAGCATAAATATCATTCCTTCACCCTAGAATCACAACTATTCAGCCAACAACATACAAATCTAGATCAAACTTCATAAATAGAGCATGCCTGCAAGTCATAGCTAGATAATGAAGAATGAACCAAATAAAATACATTACAAAGCTAGAATAGAAGTTACCAAGTCTTACAAAGGGTCCAAGATGCAGCTCCAAGGTGTCAACAATGGAAACCTCACTCAAAACCACTCAAATCTCACTATAAAACTAAAATCTACACTAACCTCTCCCAAGAACACACACAAGGGTGTTTGGAAGAGAAGCTACAATGGAAGAGTGCTCTTGGGGAGAAGATAGGTAAAAAAGGTTTGGAAGAATCCCCAAAAACAGCATGCAAAACCACTTATGTACTTCACCAAAAAGCAAGGGTCGGACAAAGAAATCGTGCCACAAGTGTCAAAGCTATCCAAACAGAAACCACGGGCAAAACCATGGGCGTGGAAATGCCCTCTGGGCCGTGGTTATGCACCAGAAGCCTTCCTTGGATCACCGGCCAAGTCATGAATTGGTGCAAGACATGCACCAATAAGGTCTTTTGTGTTCTCCTTTGCTCCTAGCTTGCTCCTTAAAGAGTCCGGATGTATGCCACTACAAGGAATGATCCTCAAATGTATCGATTAAGTCCAAGAGCTCCCCAAAATACCTACAAAACCGACAAAAGCTCGTGTAGACGTCTATTTCGACAATATGGATGAATTAAGCGTAAACGTCACGAACTAATGTGGAAACATGCATGAATGGAAAGGAAAACTATCTAAAAGAGCGTCTAAACTAGTGTCATAAATCATTTCATCACAACTCGATGTGGATATGGACTGGGGTCAAATGTCGTGTAGTAGCTTGTCAAAGCTCTCCAAAACGAAAGGAGTCTTAGGCTCTACTAGAGGATGTGCCCTATCTCGATTCAAACAATAGAGAGGTAATATGTCTACCTCAAACAGACTAAATCTCTACTTCTTTATCCCTTTTTCTAGTAATAATGATGCAATAGAGACTGCTAGGTTTGTCTATGTTAATGATTCCGTCTGTTGGACTAAGATAGCTTACAGCGTATTGCTTATACTCATTACGATCGAAAAATGCCTATATAAGAGGCAATATAGAACCCATCCTGAGTCTCACAGAACATACTTTCTCTTCACAACAATCTCAAATTTTGACTCTAATTCGCTCTTGTATTTGTGTTCCATGGAGGAGAACAAGGGTACTTACAAGGATGCTGTTTGTTTTGACAAAAGCCAGGCCAACGTGAACAATGAAGAAGCAGTGAACAACCAACACCAAGAAGAGAACAAAAACAAATCAAAGAACAAAGGTAACAAATCTGAACAATATAATCTTCAGGAGTATTTGTCTAGCTTAGCCAAAGTGAAAAATGACTTCCAGAAACAAAAACAAACTTCTCTGATGGGGTGTCTATTAGGTGAACCTATGGAACTAGCTAAACTTAGAACAAAATTATTATATGAATGGAAAAATATCAAAGGGGAACTAAGAATTATAGCAAAACCAAATTTTTGGTTTGAAGTTTCTCTAACCCCCTAGACCAAAAGTATGTTTGGGAAGCTAGACCATACCATATTTTCGGCCAACTAGTCATCCTTAGACCATGGAAACCAAATTTCAATACCTTTAGTGAGAACAATACCATAGCTGACCAGTGGATTAGGATCCCACAAGTACCCGCAGAATATGTGAACAAGGAAGCCATGAGACTTATAATAGAGAAAAATGGGGTGGGGAAATTTATAAAACTAGATTACTTCTCAGAAAAAAAGGAAAAGGAGTAAATTTCACAAGAATCTGCATTAATAGAGATACATCCTTAAAAAGAATAAAAGAAGTTACTGTCCCGGATGAAGATGATGAAATTAAGATGTTCCCCATCTGGTTTGAAGACTTTTCTAAGGGATGTGGATTTGTGCCCAAAAAGACCACAAGTATGAAAATTGTCCCCTTAGAGGAGCTAGAACAAAAGTATTTAGGTTTAACAAAACTGGAACAAACAACCGGGAATACCATACTAAGAAAAGAGAAGGAAATGAATGACAAAAAATGAGTAGAAATGAGAGGAAAAAAGATAGTTACCAAGATCCTCAGGAGATTAGACCATACCTGTCTGAAAAATATGGTTACCTGAGTGACGGATCATCGTTGAGCTCTAAAGAAAGTACCCAACAGCCAAGTGAGACCAAAGAGAAGGATGAGAAAGAGGCAACTGGGAAGAACAAGGGTGAGACTAGTGATGAGAAATAGGCAACTGGGAAGAACAAGGGTGAGACTAATGATGAGAAAGAGGCAACTGAGATGAATAAGCCTCTGAGCATTCCAGCAGTGGGTATTGAGGGTTCACTCAAAACAGACAAACCCGATGATGAAATGAATGAGGGTCCAATCCCTAATGATGCAAACGAAGAAGACAAAGTGGTCATTCAGGAACTCCTTACTGTCCCTGTGCTGGAGGATGAGGATATCAAAGCCAAAGCGGAAGAAATTGAGAAAAAACTCAATGTTGAGGAGGAAAATCTAAACATGCCCGAGGATGATCTCACAGTCGAGGAGTTCACAACTCTACTATTTAAAGATGGGAACATTTCGGAGGAGTTGAAACATATGGGGTCTGAGAATTCTTTCCACTCGACACATACTAACAGTACAGTCAACAAGATGATGGATGAGATGGACGTTAATCAACAATCGGCAAAGTCTGACTCGAGCTTAGGGAAGAGGCAGAGGGATCTGAAGATACCGCTATGTAAGATCCTAGGTTTTTTGCCTTCACCGCCCCTGCGGTGAAGAGGGCCGCTCCCGCGGCTGTGAGATCCACCCCTACGGATCGTGCGATAGATCGCGCCAATCTGTTTTCGTCGTTTTATCTTTCTTCCATAGATAGAATACCCGATATTCTATCTTATGGGCCAGTTTCCTTGTTTTCTTTCTAACCCTAGACGCCCTTTCCGTCTAGCGTTCCAGCCCTCCTATATATTCTCTTCCTTCTCTCCTTTTTCCCGTTTCTTGCTATCGCCTTCAAACCCTAGAGAGCTACATCCGTCCCTTGCTTCCTGCAACTTCGCTGAACGTGTAAGTTCATTCCTTCTTGGTTCTTCCTCACGTTCTTACAGTGCTGCATGTCTTCTCCTTCTGTTTTGGTTTCTCCCTTGCGTTCCTTTCTTTTCTTCTTCTCCAAGGATCAAGCATGAGCCTTGATTCTTGTGGAGTGTTCCGTTGTTGACCTTTCGTTGTTCTCAGGCTCTCTGGAGTTGAGTCTTGACGTGTTGGAACCAAAGGTTCGAGCTTTGGTTTCCCCTGCTGTGAGATTTGTCGAAGAGAAGCCCGACAGTAGCTTCTGACGAAGATCCGCCCCTGCGCCTGCACAAAGCCGCCCCTGCGCCTCTGTCACAGCCGCCCCTGTGCCTGCACAGAGCCGCCCATGCGCGTCTGTCACAGCCGCCCCTACGCCTGCACAGAGCCGCCCCTGCGCCTCTGTCACAGCCGCCCCTGCGCCTCTGTCACAGCCGCCCCTACGCCTCTGTCACAGCCGCCCCTGCGCCTGCACAGAGCCGCCCCTACGCCTCTGTCACAGCCGCCCTTGCGCCCTTGCGCCTGCAGCCCCTGCGCCTCTGTTCAGCCGCCCCTAGGCATCTGTCTAACCGCCCATGTGGTTTCTCTACAGTAACTCCCGTGTTTTGTGAGTTGCTTCCTTCTTTCCTTTCCTCGTTCCTTCCATGGTTCCTTATGGTTGTTCCTTGTTCCCCTGAGTTGTTGTAAGACTAAGGTTGAGCCCTTAGCATGTGTTGATCTCTTTGAGATCTTTGAGACTAGAAGTCATAGACTTCTAGCAACCGTTCCGTTCCTGATTCGTGTTGCTTGTTCGTACAGGCTTTCCTTGCTCCTTTCTTGAGGGAAACTGAGCTTCCTTGTGTGTTTCTGAGTTGTTCGCTGATCTCTTGTGTTACCTTCGTGTGAGGTAAGTCCCTTGGACTTACTTAGCTTCATTCCGCGTATTAGTTGGATTGTTTTGGCTTGTTTGTGTAACACCCCGAATCCGCGGAACTCGGGATGTCACATTGGGCTAGAATCTCACAATGGATCCTGACCCTAGCCTGACAACAAGTTCACTGGACCTTACAACATGGCACTGACATATATGAAAACAAATACATAAAACTGTATAAAACTGTACATCCCAAAAGGTAAGACCACATAGCCGAGTACAAACATCACACCTCACGCAGGAGGTAACAAAAGACCAACCTCACACAGGAGGAAAAAGATAAACAGACCCAAAAGCCCACAACAACCTATGTACGAGACGTCCTCGGCTTGCCATTCTGCTAGATCACCCAGCAGCATGCCTATCCTATAGGGCATCTACAACATGGTAATAACCATTAGCTATCCATACACATATATAGAGTAATGCATAAGCACAATCACACATAGGGAAAGATAAACATATCAGCATGCTTTCAATCATTTACCCATTTATTCATCTCAATATAATGGTCATTCACTCAAATCGTATAGATATAGTATATATGAAACTAGGTGACACGAGGACCGATACATCCTCGCCTCTGAGCCTGCTAGCCAGCCGTACTAGTATCGGTCACACAATCCGTGTACCCTATGGGAGTGGATTGCGCCCTTCCTGTAAACCGGTCTGACCTGACATCAGAGAACCTCCCAGACTCCTCGGCGGGATGAAAGGGAAAGGTTATCACAGCCACGCAGTGGGGTAATCAATAAAACATAGGTCGGTAAATACGACGTCATATGTTATCATAGCAAACATATAAGACACACACCACTCATGCAAACACCCAATATAAGGATGGCAGCTAAGTAAGTCCTACAGACTTACCTCAACCTCGTATAAAGCTCAACCACAACTGGATCACCTCAACACTGGAGGGACAACACAACCTATAGACAAGGCATAAAGAGATGTCACATCTCTTATCAAACAAAGAGTCACACCTAGACCCAAAGGGATCCATAGGGATCATTATACATCCTATAACCTCGAATAACATGCTAAACCTAAAAGCCACATCAGGGCATAAATCCAACTCATGATATCACCACCAACTAAAATCCCATAATTACCAGAATAATGTAACGAGCATAATGGAAATTCCAATTATCCATTTTAACCAACTCAAGGTCAATTTATACTAACCCGCAATACGGAAAACGAATAAATTCATAACTTATTCGTTACTAACCCGATATATGAACCGGAAGAAGATACGGACTCCTGGCGATACGGGGAGTAAGAGCACGGTATGAAACCTTACATTTAATGACTTGCGGTGGTCCGTCGGCGCTCCGATAGCGGTAAATGGAAGCTTTACTAAAATGCTAACAAACGGAAAATAGATTTGTACCAGGATGTAGAGGATAAGATAAGGGACTCGATGGTACAAACGGATTTAAAAATGGATCGAAGATGAAGGATTTATGAAGTATTTAAGATGGATCGATGCGAGCGGTTTCTCCCGTATGCAACTTTGTAAAGTTGGAATGAAATCCACAAATGTGAATTGAAGAAGGAGATGTAGCCGCCTGAACTTGTAACTTTTATTATTATTATTATTATTATTATTATTATTATATATATATATATATATATATATATATATATATATATATATATATATAAAATATGCAAACCGTCTTCATTATGACTTTGCAATTGAAATTGCAAATGGACAAAGATAAGTCTCTGCAAGCCGCCTCTTCACTTCACATATGTATAATATAATGTTATATTATATTATATTATATATATAAATTTTATCCCAAATTATTTAATTAAGAAGCGATTATATTTTCCAGTCTCCAAACTTTACCAAATTGGAATATCAACTCCGGAATATTATCGGGATAACTATTCCGCAACTTCCTCATAAAATGGACATTCTTAAGTCACATTTCTTAACCGCTAAGAATCGGAATAGTGACTCTTTTATTCGTTTCGTCTTTTTATATTATTTCACATTAAGGACATATTCGATGTTCCGATCATTTCTCTCAACTGCAACTTTATTTATTGGAGCTCTCAAATTCTCTAATTAACACCGGTTGTTACATCTTATCCCCCTAAAAACAAGTTTCGTCCCGAAACTTGAACAAACCCAAATCCTCTCGGACCCATATGCCGAGGTATAACACTCACTCTATCAGAGGTATCACATCTCCGTTCAAAAAGGTCACAACCTATAACAAATCTATAACCTCAACATCAACATGGAGGAATCATCCACTCCAGAAAGCAGGGCCATAACGCTACCCAAGGTAGAGAGGAATCACATCTCTCGCTATACCACATCATAGGGCATAGAGGAAGCACATCTCTAGCTAACCATAAATATATACATCGTATGGAGGAATTACATCTCCACTGAACTATGTCCATCAAAGTAGCATGGAGGAAAGAATCATCTCCAGCTGAATCCTAATCACACTCAAATAGCATGGAGGAAAGAACCATCTCCAACTATAAATACACATCATACTAGCACAACAAGATCTAACAAGATCATAAAGCATATCACAGCTAGCATGGAATAAACATATCAAGGCATGTAAGCATATAAACATATAATCACATACTCACCAAGATAGTACTACTCATCGACCCTAGGTGCATCTATCTCAGCATAAAACTCTGGATAGTTCCTCCGGATACTATCCTCAGTCTCCCATGTAGCCTCCTCAGGTCCACGTCTCGACCACTGTATCCTCATCATAGGAATGTCCTTCGAACGCAGGCGTCTCACACCTCGCTCTAGGACTGCAATAGGATGCTTAGCAAAGGTGTGGTCTGGCTCCACCACCAAATCATCATAACTCACAATGTGCCGCGGATCTGGTATGTACTCTCTCAGCTGAGACACATGGAACACAGGGTGAACACCCTCTAATCTCGGAGGCAAAGCTAATCTGTAGGCTGCTCTCCCAACTCTGTCCAGAATCTCAAAAGGACCGACATATCGGGGACTCAACTTCCCCTTTATGCCAAAACGTCTGACGCCACGCGTCGGGGATACTCTCAACTAGACATGAGCTCCTACTCTGAACTCTAGAGGCCGACGCCTCTTGTCTGCATATGACTTCTGGCGACTTTGTGCAGTCAACATCCTCTCTCTAATCAGCGCTACTCGAGCCATATCATCCTCTCTCTAATCAGCGCTACTCGAGCCATATCATCCTCAATCTACTCTGGCGCTATCCCATTGATACTGCTAGGCTCATCCCAGCATAAAGGTGTACGGCACCTACGTCCATACAGTGCCTCATAGGGAGTCATCCCAATAGATGCATGTCAGTTGTTGTTGTATGAGAACTCAACAAGCGGGAGGTAGTCAGACCATTCTTGTCCCCAATCCAACACACAAGCTCGCAGCATATCCTCCAAAGTCTAGATAGTCCTCTCTGACTGTCCATCAGTCTGGGGTGAAACGTAGTCGTGAAGTGCAGACTCGTTCCCAAAGTAGTCTGAATCTGCTGCCAGAACCTCGAGGTGAATCGCCCATCTCGATCAGAGACGATTGTCCTCGGTACACCATGGAGTCTCACTATCTGTCTAGTGTACTCTCATCTAATCTACTCACAAGCCACGTCTCTCTAATAGGAATGAAACGTGCCGTCTTCGTCAGTCTATCAACAACAACCCAAATGGCATCAAAACTCCTACTAGGTCTCAGTCCCGTCACAAAGTCCATGGAGACGTCCTCCCACTTCCACTGCGGTACTGGCAGTGGATGGAGCTCACCTCCAGGTCTGCAATGCTCTATCTTGACCTGCTGACAGGTCGCACACTGAGCTACAAATCTGGCTACATCGGGCTTCAGCCCTCCCCACCAATATGAATGTCTCACATCATGATACATCTTACTCGTACCTGGATGTACAGAGTAAGGTGTACTATGAGCCTCTTGTAAGATCCTCTATCTCAACTCTGTATCAGTAGGAACACAAATGCGATCATGTCGCCTCATCACTCCATCAACTCCAATGGAAAACTGTGGTGCCTCTCCACGAGACATCCTCTCTCTAATCCTCATCAAGGTCGGGCAGGTCCCCTACTTTTGTTGGATCTCATCCAACAGACCAGGTAAAACCTCTAAGGCATACAACTGGGCATCCTCATCAAGAAACTGGATGTCCATCTCTAGCCAAGCTAGATCTCTCTGAAGCTGAGGTTGTACAGTCAATCTCACAATCGCCTTCTCTCGAGGCGTCTTCCTGCTCAAGGCGTCAGCAACCACGTTCGCCTTTCCAAGATGATACAAAATCTCAAGGTCAAAGTCCTTGATCAACTCAAACCATCGACGCTGGCGGTTGTTCAACTCCCGCTGCGTGAAAATATACTTCAGACTCTTATGGTCTGTAAAGATCTGACATGTAGCACCATACAAGTAATGTCTCCAGATCTTCAAAGCATGCACTACCGCTGCTAACTCCAAATCATGATTCGGGTAGTTCTCCTCATACGTCTTCAACTGTCGAGACGCATATGCAATCACTCTACCTCTCTGCATCAACACACATCCCAAGCCTAGCTTGGATGCATCACTGTAGACCACAAAATCATCAGATCCCTCTGGCTGTGCCAGGACAGGAGCATAAGTCAAACGCCTCTTTAACTCCTCAAAGCTCTGAGCACACTGGTCGGTCCACGCAAACCTAGTAGTCTTCCTCAAAAGACTCGTCAGTGGACGGGCAATCACAGAAAAACCCTCCACAAAGCGTCTATAGTAACCGGCTAGGCCAAGACAGCTACGCACTTCCTTGACATTCGTCGGTGTCGTCCATGCAGCAACAGACTCAATCTTCGTCGGGTCAACCATAACCCCATCGGCGGAGACGATGTGTCCAAGGAAAGCAACCTCAGACATCCAGAACTCACACTTAGAGAGCTTAGCGTACAACTCTCTATCCCTCAAAACCTGCAAAACCGTCCTCAGATGACCGGTATGCTCCTCTCTACTACGAGAGTACACTAAAATGTCATCAATAAAGACCACCACAAACTGATCAAGGAAGTCGATGAATATACTGTTCATCAACTCCATAAAGACTGTTGGGGCATTCGTCAGCCCAAATGGCATCACTACAAACTCGTAGTGTCCATAACGGGTACGAAATGCCATCCTGTGTACGTCCTGCTCTCTCACCCTCAACTGGTGATATCCTGAGCGCAAATCAATCCGGGAGAAAACTGTAGCTCCCTGAAGCTGATCAAGTAGTTCGTCAATACGAGGCAATGAATACCTATTCTTGACGGTCACCTTGTTCAACTCTTTGTAATCTATGCATAACCTCAGAGATCCGTCCTTCTTCCGCACAAAGAGGACAGGTGCACCCCATGGTGAAACACTAGGGCGTATGAAGCCCTTCTCAGCCAACTCCTCGAGTTGCTTCTTCAGCTCCAACATCTCGACAAGTGCCATACGGTATGGGGCCTTCGAGATGGGTCGCGTGCTGGGCTCTAACTCTATGCTGAAGTCCACACTCCGCTGAGGCGGCAAACTTGACGGCTCAGCAAACACATCTGTAAACTCGCAGACTACTGGAATATTCTCCAGAGTTGGACTCTCTCCATCCTTCATGGCGTAGCACCAGAAGGCATCACATCCTTGTGCAATCAACCTAGCTGCCCGTACGGCACTAATAACCGAACCTGTCTTCCCAAGGTCCCAACCCCGGAAGACCTCAATCTGACCAACCTCGGTAGAGATTGTAACAGTCCGCCTACCCACATCCAAAACTGCATGGTGTCTACGCATCCAGTCCATACCTAATATGACCTTCTTCATGCATCAATGGCATGACTAAGAAGTCAACAAGTAAAACACGAGTCCCTAATCGAAGGGGACAACTACGTATCTCACGGTACCTCTGACCCGACTACCATCAGGTAACCCTATAGTAAAGGGTATCCCCTCTATGGTAGCTAAACTCAGACGCTCAAAACAAGTATCAAAAATAAAGGAATGCGTAGCACCATTATCAAACAAAACTCTAACAGGTAAACCATGAAGTAAAATGGTGCCTATAGCAGCCGGTGCAGGTGGATCCTCTACACTCCTCAACTCAAAAGCTCGCCCTCGGGCTCCTTTGGCATCACTAGTGCCAACGTCTCTACCTCTACCTCTACTCGGTCCTGGAGCAGAACCCTGAGTAGATGGACGCTCTGGGACCCTCTGTTGTCCCTGTATCTGCTGTTGAGGTGTCCTCTGACCACCTCCTACTACACTGGCAGGGGAAGAACCCTGTTGGGATGCTACTCCTCCCTGCCTACAAAAGGCAGCTCGATGTCCCTGTCGGCCACAGGTAAAACAAGTCACAAATGGTCTGGGACAAGTTGGCTTCAGATGGCCAGGGTCTCCACAATTGTAACACTGTCGTCCCTTGTCTACAGTCAGTGCAGACGTGGGGTAACTCTTATGTCTCTGGTCTCGTCTAGAACCAGAAGCTCCTCCAACTCCACTGGTCTGCCTAGTGCGATGCCTCTTCTCAGACCGTCCAGTCTGAGAAGCCCTCCTCTGACTAGCTCGCTCCCTCTCATAAGCAGAAGCCCGGTCCTGGTAGTCAGCAAGGGACTCGCAATGGAATCCCGCCATATATGAACGTGTGCTCTCCGTCAGACGACAGGAGAACAAGTACACATGCTGGTCCTCAGATGGTGCAGCTGGACCCAACAAAGCTAACTCGGTCTGGAAACGGCGGATGACATTAGTAATAGGCACATCCTCAAAGCCGGCCTCCACAAAATCCTACAGCTTCTCCCTCCTCAGTGAGGTAGGGCAGAACTGCTCTCTAATCATGCGTCTCATGTGGTCATAACTGGTAGCTCTGGTCCGGACAGTCCTCCACCACTGGTGTGCGAGGTCACGGAAGAGAGACTGAACTAGCTCTATCCGTCTGTCCTCAGGACATCTAACAGACTCCAAGGCTGAGTCTACATGCCTAATCCACACCTCAGTCTCTAACCCTATCTCTCCTGAGAAGTGTGGCACTCCCTGCTGGTGAAATGCCTTCAACCAGGCATCTGGTTGAGGCCCTCTGGTCTCCACTAGGGCTCGAACTAGATCCACCACACGTGCTGGTGCAGCTGGTACCCGGGTCGCTCCCTGGGATCTCTCAGAAGATCCCTCAGGTATTGGTAAATTCGGGGCTCGCCTGCCAGCCCTAATATCCTCCTCAAAACGTCGGAGGTACTCTCTGAACTCCGGTCCTCCCATGGAGACACGGTCAACGTCATCAGACTGAGCTCGATGTGAATGATGTCTCACAGATACACTGCTCCTCGTCTCTGGGACGACGCTCTCTACAACCTCCTCATGTATCTCCTCCACCACTGGTGGGTCAGCAGCGGGAACTGGTCCCTCAACTACCACACCCGGAGGACGGGGTGGCCTACCTCTACCTTTGCGTACAGCGGCAGGAGCTCTAGTCTGAGCCATCTGCGGGGTATGCACACCTAACTTATAAGGCTCTATGTAGGTCATAGGTATAGATATATATATATATATTCAACACAACACATACATAATCCATCATACATATATACATATCTATACTGCAGAGATCCATAGCAGGAGTGGCGACTTCTCGTACATCTAACCCAAAACCATATTTAAAACCAAAACCTTTTGAAAAAGTCAGACCCCTGTCGGGTTCTGTTTATTTTACCTATCAGACCTCATTGCAGGTAGCAAGTGCCATTGTTGTCAACCTGGGCTCTGATACCAACTATGTAACACCCCGAATCCGCGGGACTCGGGATGTCACATTGGGCTAGGATCTCACAATGGATCATTACCCTAGCCTGACAACAAGTTCACTGGACCTTACAACATGACACTGACAGATATGAAAACAAATACATAAAACTGTATAAAACTATACATCCCAAAAGGTAAGACCACATAGCCGAGTACAAACATCACACCTCACGCAGGAGGTAACAAAAGACCAACCTCACACAGGAGGAAAAAGATAAACAGACCCAAAAGCCCACAACAACCTATGTACGAGACGTCCTCGGCTTGCCATTCTGCTAGATCACCCAGCAGCATGCCTATCCTGTAGGGCATCTACAACATGGTAATAACCATTAGCTATCCATACACATATATAGAGTAATGCATAAGCACAATCACACATAGGGAAAGATAAACATATCAGCATGCTTTCAATCATTTACCCATTTATTCATCTCAATATAATGGTCATTCACTCAAATCGTATAGATATAGTATATATGAAACTAGGTGACACGAGGACCGATACATCCTCGCCTCTGAGCCTGCTAGCCAGCCGTACTAGTATCGGTCACACAATCCGTGTACCCTATGAGAGTGGATTGCGCCCTTCCTGTAAACCGGTCTGGCTTGACATCAGAGAACCTCCCAGACTCCTCGGCGGGATGAAAGGGAAAGGTTATCACAGCCACGCAGTGGGGCAATGAATAAAACATAGGTCGGTAAATACGACGTCATATGCTATCATAGCAAACATATAAGACACACACCACTCATGCAAACACCCAATATAAGGATGGCAGCTAAGTAAGTCCTACGGACTTACCTCAACCTCGTATTAAGCTCAACCACAACTGGATCACCTCAACACTGGAGGGACAACACAACCTATAGACAAGGCATAAAGAGATGTCACATCTCTTATCAAACAAAGGGTCACACCTAGACCCAAAGGGATCCATAGGGATCATATACATCTTATAACCTCGAATAACATGCTAAACCTAAAAGCCACATCAGGGCATAAATCCAACTCATGATATTACCACCAACTAAAATCCCATAATTACCAGAATAATGTAACGAGTATAATGGAAATTCCAATTATCCATTTTAACCAACTCAAGGTCAATTTATACTAACCCGCAATACGGAAAACGAATAAATTCATAACTTATTCGTTACTAACCCGATATACGAACTGGAAGAAGATACGGACTCCTGGCGATACGGGGAGTAAGAGCACGGTATGAAACCTTACATTTGATGACTTGCGGTGGTCCGTCGGCGCTCCGATAACGGTAAACGGAAGCTTTACTAAAAAGCTAACAAACGGAAAATAGATTTGTACCAGGATGTAGAGGATAAGATAAGGGACTCGATGGTACAAACGGATTTGAAAATGGATCGAAGATGAAGGATTTATGAAGTATTTAAGATGGATCGATGCGAGCGGTTTCTCCCGTATGCAACTTTGTAAAGTTGGAATGAAATCCACAAATGTGAATTGAAGAAGGAGATGTAGCCGCCTGAACTTGTAACCTTTATTATTATTATTATTATTATTATTATTATTATTATTATTATTATTATATATATATATATATAATATGCAAACCGTCTTCATTATGACTTTGCAATTGGAATTGCAAATGGACAGAGATAAGTCTCTGCAAGCCGCCTCTTCGCTTCACATATGTATAATATAATGTTATATTATATTATTTATATTATATTATGTATATAAATTTTATCCCAAATTATTTAATTAAGACGCGATTATATTTTCCGGTCTCCAAACTTTACCAAATTGGAATATCAACTCCGGAATATTATCGGGATAACTATTCCGCAACTTCCTCATAAAATGGACATTCTTAAGCCACATTTCTTAACCGCTAAGAATCGGAATAGTGACTCTTTTATTCGTTTCGTCTTTTTATATTATTTCACATTTAGGACATATTCGATGTTCCGATCATTTCTCTCAACTGCAACTTTAGTTATTGGAGCTCTCAAATTCTTTAATTAACACCGGTTGTTACAGTTTGCGTTGCTATCATGTTCATAACGGATAATTGGAAATAGGATTCATTCTTTGTTACCCTTAAATGGCCCAAGTGTATTATAACTGGGCGGTGACCACTTGTCTAGTTCTACAGGAGACTAGAATGTGCTCTTGCAACCCAGACCCGTAGGTAACGGATAGTACTGATCTATTCCTATTGGTAGACGGGAGCGGAGACGAGTTTTGGGAGATTCTGGTGTGACAAAAGAAGTTGAATTAGTAATGGATAACCTTAATGAAAGATTATAACCGGTTGATGTGTGAGCATGCTATGTGTTTTCTTTACCTTATGTGTGTTTGTGCCTTTACACTCTTACTTATACCTAGAATGTTAGCTAACAGTTTATACCGTCGTTGTAGATGTTCCGCAGGTTCAGGAAGCTATTGAGTGATCCGGACGGTGTGGTCAGCCGGGGTTCCCGTACATTATAGGACGGGATTGGGTTTTTGTTTTGTTTGTTGTTTCCCTTTTGTTTTGACCCGGTTGTAGAGCTTTTGTGTTTTCTTCTGTTTGAACATTTGGTTTTATATTAAGTTTTGGTTTTCATTCGTATGTGCCTTGTTGTAAGATCCGTTTGTTGTTGCTACTCTGAGGGTCGGGACCCATTGTGCGGTCCTAGCCCGTAGCGCTTCAAGTTCCTAGAACTTGGGGTGTTACACGCTACCTCGAAGCTGAAGGGGATAAAAAAAAACAGAAATTTAATTAGACTTATGAATTCTCCTAATATTGGTATCTTTAGGAAGTCTTTTCATGTGTTAGAATGATGTCTATTTCATTTCATGAATGTGTTTCAAGTAGTAGAGCAACTACAATTGCTAAGTTAATGTATGTTTTAGTGGATGTCGGAGTCGTTAGTCATCTTATTATCCTCACACGATGTAGTAAGGAGTTTTTGCTCCTAATTTTCCCTATGAATGAACATTATGTGAGTGGAGTTTATTATATGACCAATGTGATGGAAAAAAATAGAGACCACTGTTACTTTATCCTTGGATGTTTTATGCATAATCAAAACAATGTTTGTGTACGATGGTATGTGTTTGCTCCAAACGGTGTGTGCAAGCTTTAAATTTATAACCCAAGAAGTATGCTTAAAACAAGGATGCGAACCCGCAGTGTACGGGTTAATTGTAATAAAAAACAAGAATTTCAGGGGTCGATCACAGGGACTTAGGTGAAACAAAGCACAGAATTGGTTGTCAAGTATTGAAATTAAGCAAAAGGTAATTAAAGCAATCAAAGATGATGTAAAAGTCAAGTAAGGGGAAATGCGGATTCTAGGGATTAAAACATCTAGTTGTGGTTCCGACTCAAGATCTCAAAGGATAATGCGGACAAAGCTGAGGTTTTTGCAAAGGGAAGGTGTTTCTAAGGTGGGAATAGATTACCGGGTAAGTCTCACTACTCACTATCCCAAACCAAAGCTCCTATCACCGGGTAAGTCTCAAGGTACTAAGGAAAGGAACTATAATCTCAAATCAACACACCACCTAAGAGAATAGAATTAACCTTTACCGGGTAAGTCTTAGGCTAACTCACAAAGATGGGATGAAGGCACACTCAAACCCCAATAATGGATAAACCTTTATTACCTATACTTATAATCTTGGGTAAACAAGCAAAGGAATCACTGGGTAAGTCTCATCCTAGGCTTGCATTGAACCAGGAAAGGTGTAATAAGGATAGGATTTGGCAAACTAGAACACTTAACTCTCAGTTTCGGATCAGAAAAGGTTCACCTCGTTCAGTCAAGTTCCACCCCCGCCGAGATGTTCATCGACTGAGCGAGGTACTCTAGGGTTAAGGTTAAAGACTCGAGCTTTCAGGGTCCTGTTGGGATTAAGATCATTCTATCATCGTCTTTCCCACAACTTTCAGCCAATCACCCTAGAATCACATAAGAAACTTAGCCAACAATCATCATGATGACAATAATAACATGTATGGGAAAGGAATGAATATTCGAACAAGAAAACCTTAAGAAAAAGGTCTCAATAACTGAATCAAGTAATGACAAATCAGCGTTCCTTAAAATCACAAATCGAGTAAGACAACAAAGCAAAAGGGAATCTAAGAAAGTCTTACAAACTCCCTCAAAAGCTAAACTCCAAACTATGAATCCTTCCTTGATCTTCAATCCTTCAATCCTTCCTTCAAAGCTTCCAGAAAAAATCCTAATTGCTGGGTGTTCTCAGCTTCTAAGCATGGTTGAACTTGTGAAAAATTCAACCCTATATATAGGAGAATTATCTTCCAAAGATAATAATATCTTAAAAAGATAATTTCCTATAAAATATATCCATATCTCTAAAATAGATCTCCAAAAAATAATATCTTCCTTCCAAAAATCCAGCCCAAAAATATAAGATATTTTCTTTCCAAAAATAAAATATCTCAACCAAAAATATATATCTCGCCGGCGGCAGGGTGTTCGCCTCGGTCGGGACGCTCCTCAAGATCACCTCGGTCGAGGTGACACTGTAGCTGACCGAGGTGAATCTCAACTGATTGTGAAATCTCTCAAATCTGGTCCAAAGTAAATCTTCTTCATTAATTTCAAGCTTCCTGAGTTCTTCTTTAAGCTCCAGAATGTAGCTCCAATGACTCCTTAGCTCCATTTTAGTCCAAAACGTGCCATTTTACCTACAATTACATCGAAACTAGGTGTAGACCTCGATTCCCTCAAAGGTAGATGAAATAACAATATAATCACATAATATACATCCATACATGCACATTATTGAAGATAAAACGTCTAAACCAACCCTAAAATATAGAGTATAATACATGCTATCAGTATGAGTACCATTTCTTGAACAATTTAAATCTTATGATTATCTCACAATGCTGGATGGAGGAGTTTCTATTTCCATGGTGGCTGCGTGGTTTTTATTGGTGCAGGTACAATAAAACAGCTTACACTCATTGGATAATAATTGCAAAACTGGAGATAAAGGGATCCATTATTGTTGGAGCTTGGGCATCAAACAATGATGTAGCTCTAATTACCTCATGGATGCACGCAGATGGGAAGAAAGAGGTTAAAATAGTGTGTGCTAAAAAAATAAAGCACTGGGAATTGTTATTGCTGTACAGGAATTTAATTTGTTTGTTTAATGTTGATCAGTGCCTAATTCACGATTTTGAATGTGGACAGGAAGTTTCTTTGAACAAAATTCGACAATGGAACAATGAGACCAAAGGCAAGCAATGGAGGAACTCTAAGAATAAAGTTTATTTGTCAATGAAGAGATCAAAAGGAAAAAAATGGGCCCAGGATAGAACAAGAGAAAGGAATTATGTAAAGACTATTTGGAGATGTAATTTAATTGTATATGTATTTACATGGCTACTGAATACATATGATAAAATAGAATGCATAATACAATGAAACGTACATAGTAAAACAATACGTCTGATTTATTTTTATATGTTAGATTATGCCCGAAAATTGAGAACAAAAGAGGCGGCTCTAATGACGATAAATCTAACGACACCAAGACAAATCACAAGGGAAATTTTGAGACTATGCCGCAAACACAAACAAGTCAGAATTGGTAATGCAAGAAAATGGGTTTGAAAATACCAATCAAGTGAACTAAAAATTACCCAAATGATGAATGACATAATAAAAAATGAAAACAATTAGTAACATTATCATCATAAGGAAGCAAGTCACGTTAAGGAACGATTGGGAATTATTCAAAAGTAAAAGCGGAAGATATCTCAAGCTTCACAAGGTTAAAAAAACTGGATCGATTCATATCTTTTTGTTCCGGAAAGAGACAAAACACGGAAAAATCCAGTTTCTTGATTCAAAAGGTTGCGGCGTTTTACATCTAATGCATGACTTGACTAAAGAGAAAGCAAATGTAAACCAAAAAGAATGGAAGTTTGAGAAATCATGAAATGATGGACTATGGGTAGGAATAAAGGGACGGCTACCACCCAACATAAAATTTGAGTTATAAATGAAGATCGCATTTTGGAATTGTAGGGGTATGAAAAAAAAGAATTTTTGGACGGATATCAACATCACTTGCAAAAACGAACATATTCAAATGATTATGCTGGCATAAACAAAATCTAGCAATCAACCTGAGGAAACGATGTGGCGAAAAGCCGGATTTGATAAAATTTTCTTTATCCTGGCCATAGGCTACAGGGCAGGGCTATGCCTGATGTGGAAGGAATATCAAATGAAGAATGAAAAGATAGAGATAGTCAAAGCCCACGATAGGTATCTAATAGCAAAACACACAAATACCAACACGGTGTTTGAAACTATGATATTCTTTATCTATGCCCCACCAAATGAACAACTAAAAAACGATTTTTGGGCACAACTAACAAGAGAAGTAACGACCACAAATAAACCATGTATAATGATTGGAGACTATAATGTGTAACACCCCAAGTTCTAAGAGCTCGAAGCGCTACGGGCTAGGACCGCACAATGGGTCCTGACCCTCTGAGTAGCAACAACAAACGGATCTTACAACAAGACATAGACGAATGAAAACCAAAACTCAAAACTAAAACCAAAGGTTTAAACAAAGGGAAACACAAAAGCTTCACAACCGAGTTCAAAACAAAAGGGAACAACAAAAGAAACAAAAACCCGGTCCCGTCCTATAATGTACGGGAACCCTGGATGACCACACCATCCGGATCACTCAGCAGCATCCTGAACCTGTGGAACATCTACAACGACGGTATAAACCGTTAGCTAACATTCTAGATCCTAACAAGAGTGTAAAGGCACAAACACACATAAGGTAAAGAAAACACATAGCATGCTCACACATCAACCGGTTATTATCTTTCATTAAGGTTATCTCTTTCTAATTCAACTTCTTTTGTCACACGAGAATCTCCCGATACTCGCCTCCGCTTCCGTCTACCAATAAGAATAGATCAGTACTATCCGTTACCTACGGGTATGGGTTGCAAGAGCACATTCTAGTCTCCTGTAGAACTAGACAAGTGGTCACCGCCCGATTATAATACACTTGGGCCAGTTAAGGTTATCAAAGGGTGAATCCTATTCCGGTTATCCGTTATAACAATAATAAACAACACAAACAAGCCAAAACAATCCAACTAATACGCGGAATGAAGCTAAGTTTGTCCAAGGGACTTACCTCACTCGAAGGTAACTCAAAGCTCAACACAACTCAGGAACAAATCAAGAGAAAGCTCAATTTCCCACAGGAAAGGAGCAAGGAAAGCATGTACGAACAAGTAACACGGATCAAGAACGAAACGGTTGCTGGAAGTCTATAACTTCTAGTCTCAACGATCTCTAAGAGATCTCCACAAGTTAAGGGCTCAACCTTAGTCTTACAGCAACTCAGGGAGCAAGGAACAACCACAAGGAACCAAGAAAGGAACGAGGAAAGGAAGGAAGAAAGCAACTCACCAAAGACGGAGTTTCAGCAGAGAAAACCGCAGGGGCGGTTGGGCAGAGGAACAGGGGTGGCACGTGACAGAGGCGCAGGGGCGGCTCTATGCAGGCGCAGGGACGGATCTTCGACAGAAGCTACTGTTGGGCTTCTCTTCGACAGAACTCACAGCAAGGGAAACCAAAGTTCACACTTTTGGTTCCAACACGTCAGGACTCAACTCCAAAGAGCCTCAGAACAACAAAAGATCAACAACGGAACACTCCACAAGAATCAAGGCTCAAGCTTGATCCTTGTAGAAGAAGAAAAGAGAAGAACGAAAAGAAGAAACCGAAACAGAAGGAGAAGCAAGGTGCAGCAACACATGAACGTGAAGAAGAACAAGGGAGGAAGAACTTACACGTTCAGCAAGGAAACAAGGGCAAGGCTGCAACACTCTAGGGTTGAAGAAGAAGTAAGCAAGAAACGGGAAAAAGAGAAAAAGACGGGTTTATATAGGAGACGGCTGGAACGATAGATGGAAAGGGCGTATAGGGTTGGAAAGAAGATTAGAAAACCGACCCATAAGATAGAATATAGGATATTCTATCTATGGAAGGAAGAAAAAAAAGAACGGAAGAAAGATCGGGCACGATCTGTCGTCATCCACAGGGGCAGATCACATCAGCCGCAGGGGCGGCTGGCCGCAGGGGCGGCTGGCCGCAGGGGCGGCTGGCCGCAAGGGCGGATGGCCGCAGGGGCGGTGAAGGCAAAACTAGGGTCTTACATCAGATCCCCCTAAAAAGAAGTTTCGTCCCGAAACTTGCAAAAGCTCAACGATCACAATAACACAGGATCAGAACTGAACTCATATATTCCCACTCGGGGCACGTAACTCAAAACGTCACAAAAAGCGTACCCAACGCAACAAAGGGAATAATTGAAACAAACGACTACGCTAAAGGTGCTTCCAACTCAGAGTAAAACTCTGGATAGTTCCTCTGGATACTATCCTCTGTCTCCCAAGTTGCCTCATCAACTCCTCGCATCGACCATTGTATCTTCATCATCGGTATGTCCTTCAAACGCAAGTGTCTCTTACTACGCTCTAAGACAGCCACCGGGTGCTCTACGAACGCGTAGTCTAGCTCGATCACTAGATCCTCATGACTGACAATGTGTCTCGGGTTTGGTATGTACTCCCGTAGCTGAGACACATGGAAGACTGGGTGAACAACCTCGAGTCTCGGTGGCAACACAAGTTTGTATACTGCCTCTCCAACTCACTCAAGAATCTCGAACGGTCCAACATATCTGGGGCTCAGCTTCCCCTTGACACCGAAACGTCTAACGCCTCGTGTCGGAGATACTCTCAACCAAACTTGAGTTCCAACTCGGAACTCTAGAGGTTTGCGCCTCTTATCTGCATAAGACTTCTATCGACTCTGTGCTGCTAACATCCGCTCTCAAATCACTATTAATCGAGCCATGTCATCCTGAATCTGCTCAGGTGCTACTCCGCTAGCTCTACTAGGCTCATCCCAACATAGCGGTGTACGACATCTTTGTCTGTATAAAGCCTCATAATGAGCCATCTTGATCGATGCGTGCCAACTGTTGTTGTACGAAAACTCTACTAAGGGAAGGTGATCTGGCCACACCTGTCCTCAGTCTAACACATAGGCTCGTAACATGTCCTCTAGAGTCTGGATGGTCCGCTCAGACTGACCATCAGTTTGAGGATGATAAGCAGTCGTGAACTGCAGACTCGTACCTAGGGCGGCGTGAACCTGCTGCCAGAACCTCAAAGCGAACCGTCCGTCTCTGTCAAAGATAATAGTCCTAGGTACTCCATGAAGTCTCACTATCTGTCTCGTGAACTCCTCTGCCAATCGACTCACCGGCCACGTTTCCTTGATCGGAATGAAACGTGCGGTCTTCATCAGTCAATCTACTATCACCCAGATAGCATCAAAGCCTTGACTCGGTCTTAATCCGGTCACAAAATCCATAGAGATATCTTCCCGCTTCCATTGAGGGACGGGAAGTGGATGTAGCTCGCCTCCTGGTCTATGATGCTCGATCTTGACCTGTTGACAGGTCGCACACTGAGCTACATATCTCGTCACGTTTGGATTCAGACCTCCCAACCAGAAAGAACGTTTGATATCCTGATACATCTTACTCGCAACGGGATGTACTAAATAAGGTGAAGAGGGAGCCTCCTGAAGGATCCTTTGTCTCAACTCTCGATCTGAAGGCACACAAACACGCTCCTGGTGTCTCAAAACTCCATCAGCACCAACTGCAAACTGCGGTGCCTCTCCTCGAGACATCTAGTCTCGAATCTGCGTCAAAGCTGGACAACTCTCCTGCGTCTGTCGGATTTCGGCCAACATATCAGGTACTATCTCCAAGGTGGACAACTGGCTGTCAGAATCGGAAAGTGGATATCCATCTCTAACCATGCCGGATCTCGTTATAACTGTGGTTGAGCTGTCAGCCTAGCGATCACCATCTCTCGGTGAGTCTTCCTACTAAGGGCATCCGCTACCGCGTTAGCCTTCCCTGGGTGGTATAAGATCTCCAGATCAAAATCCTTGATCAACTCCAACCATTTGCGCTGGCGGTTATTCAACTCCCGCTGAGTGAATATGTACTTCAGACTCTTATGGTTTGTAAATATCTGACACGTAGCTCCGTACAGATAGGGTCTCCAAATCTTCAACGCATGAACCACAACATCCAACTCAAGGTTATGGATAGGGTAATTCTCCTCGTACGTCTTCAGCTGTCTAGACGCGTAAGCAATCACCTTACCCCTCTACATCAAAACACATCCCAAGCCCAGCTTGGATGCGTTGCTGTAAACCACGAAATCCTCAATGCCCTCTGGCTGAGCTAGGATAGGAGCAGAGTTCAACCTCTTCTTTAGCTCCTCAAAGCTCTATAGGCACGGCTCCGACCATACAAACCTCGTAGACTTCCGCAACAAGGAAGTGAGCGGTCGAGCGATAACTGAAAAGCCCTCAACAAAACGCCTGTAGTAGCCCGCCAATCCTAAGAAGTTGCGAACCTCCTTGACGTTCTTAGCAGGCGGCCAAGATGCTACTGCCTTGATCTTTGCTGAATCTACCTTGATTCCTTCAGTTGAAACTATGTGACCAAGGAATGCTACCTCGGACATCCAGAACTCACACTTAGAGAGCTTGGCGTAGAGCTCTCTATCTTGTAAGACCTGAAGAACGATCCTTAAGTGTCTTGCATGCTCCTCTCTACTACGAGAGTAAACCAGAATGTCGTCGATGAAGACAACTACAAACTGGTCTAGAAAGTTGATGAAGATGTTGTTCATCAACTCCATGAAGACTGCGGGCGCATTCGTGAGCCTGAATGACATCACTACAAACTCGTAGTGTCCATATCTTGTCCAAAATGTCGTCTTGGCTACGTCCTGCTCTCTCACCCTCAGCTGGTGATATCCAGATCTCAGATCAATCCTCGAAAACACTGAAGCTCCATGCAGTTGATCCAAAAGATCATCGATACGGGGCAATGGGTACTTGTTCTTGATCGTCACCTTGTTCAGCTCTCGGTAGTCGATACATAACCTCATTGACCCGTCTTTCTTCCTCACGAAGAGAACTGGTGCACCCAAAGGAGATACACTAGGGCGGATGAAGCCCTTCTCTACTAACTCCTCGAGCTACTTCTTCAACTCAAGCATCTCGATAGGCGTCATACGATAAGGAGCCTTAGAGACCGGTCTCGTACTAGGATCTAGATCAATGCCAAAGTCTACACTCCTCTGTGGAGGTAAACCTGATGGTTCTCCAAAGATGTCAGCAAACTTGTTAGCTCCAAACGGTGTATGCAAGCTTTAAATTTATAAACCTAGACTTAAGCTTAAAACAAGGATGCGAACCCGCAGTGTACGGGTCAATCGTAGTAAAAAGCAAGGAATTCCAGGGGTCGATCACAAGGACTTGGTGAAACAAAGTCAATAACGGTATGCTTAAGTGAATACTAACCACAAGAGCAATTAACACAATCAAAGATGAATAAGAAGTCAATAAAGCAAACATGCAATTCTAGGGATTAAAGCATCTAGTTGTGGTTCCAACTCAAGATCTATAGATAAGCGGACAAAGCTGAGATTTTTGCTTAGGGAAGGTGTTACTAAAGTGGAATAGATCACCGGATAAGTCTCACTATTCACTAATCCTAAACCGTAACTCCTTTTACCGGGTAAGTCTCAAGGAATTAAGATAAAGAACTATAATCTCAAACTAACATACCATCTAAGGGAATAGAATCAACCTTTACCGGGTAAGTCTCAGGCTAACTCACAAAGATGGGATAGAAGCACACTCAAACCCCAATAAAGGATAAACCTTTATTACCTACACTTATGATCGTTGGTACACAAACTAAGGAATTACCGGGTAAGTCTCATCCTAAGCTTGCATTGAACCAGAAAGGTGTAATAAGAATAGGATTTGGCAAACTCTAACACTTAACTTTCTGTTTAAGATAGGATAAGTCACCTCGGTCAGAAGAATTCCACCCCGGCCGAGATGTTCATCGACTGAGCGAGATGCTTAGGGTTAAGGTTAAAGGCTCGAACTTTCAGGACCCTACTGGAATCTAAGATTATTCTATCATTGTTTTTCCCACAACCTTCAGCCAATCACCCTAGAATCACACAAGGAAATTAGCCACTCATCATCATTATGAAAGTATTAAATATATGGGAAGAAGGTGAATATTTGAACAAAGAAGAATTTAATGAAAAGACTTCAATAACTGAATCAAATATCACAACAAAAGCGTTCCTTGGATAGCAATCCAACAAGAGAAGACAACAAGGAAGGGAATTAAAGACAATCTTACAAAACCCTTCAAAAAGCTATAAAAGCTATGATCTTCAATCTTCCTTCAACCTTCAACAAGGTTCTTCGAATCTCCAAATCTGGAGTGTGCTGCTGCTGCTACGTTGTATGCAAGATCGTAGGCGAGCTGTATGCAGCGTATGCGAGCTCTTGGATTTGTGGAAATCCAACTCTTTTTATAAGAAAATAACCCTCCAAAGATAAAATATCTTAAAAGAGATCTTTGCCCATAAATATAGGTAAAATATATGATTTTGCATATCTTCTTCCTTCCAGGAGCCAAGCCCAAAATATAAGATCACTTTCCAATTTTACAAGATCTCAGCCAAGAATAAAATATTCTCGCCGCGTCCTAGGTGTTCGCCTCGGTCGAGTCGGCGTCTCTGGATCACCTCGGTCGAGGTGACTCTGTGGTCAACCGAGGTGGATCACAACAGAATGTGAAATCTCTCGAATCTGCTCCAAGGTAAATCTTTAATCCATGGCTATGCTCCCTGAATGTAGCTCCAAATGACTCATGACTCCTTTAGCTCCTTTTTTATGCAAAACGTGTCATTTTACCTACGATTACAACAAAACTAGGTGTAGACCTCGATTCCCGCAAAGGTAGATGAAATGGTAGTAAAATCACATAATATACATACAAACATGCAGATTATGAAAGATAAAACGTCCAAACAAACCCCAAAATATAGACTATAATTCATGCTATCAAAATACCCCATACTTAGCCCTTGCTTGTCCCCAAGCAAGTTCCTCATATAAAAGACAAGATAGAATGGATTATAATTCAATAAAATCAATGAAAAGTCTTTCAAAAACATTTTATGGTGTGCAACTATCATAGATCACTCTAAGAGAATACTTCATGGAATTTAAAAACTCAATATGATCAAAACATTTTAGAAATATAGGAAAGTTGTTCATCTTTGCATAAAATCATAGAATGCATAATAAGTCATAATCATCAAAATTAATCATGTATAATCCGATTTAAACCACTAAGTCAATCAACAAGCTCAAGGTCTCAAGGGCATCCCAAAAGAAAGGTCAAGAAACGTGTAGGGTAGGGATGTATGTAAGGTAATGTGGTGCTAGAATCCGGGAAAAGGATGAACTTCACTTTCACTTTGACTTGCAACATCTTCCACCAATAAGCTTCGCTTATTTCACATTTTTTTCTTTTTACTTTTTGGGATGCATGGACAAAGGTGCACAATAACCGAAGCCTAGGAAATCAGCAATCATCAATTTCTTGAGATACATCAAACCCTTGATGCACATACCATGACCCGTTAGGAATATCGCTCAATCCGACTTTGGCAAGACACAAACACCCGGCTATGTGAATGGTGCCGAGTTACTCATCTTCATGATTGACTTTCCCAAACCTATTTCTTTCTTTCTAACACTTTCACTTCCAGCTCACTTTTCAACTTTAACTTGCTTTCACCGCTTCGCTTGCTTCCAAATTCCCGGATAGGTAAAGGGAGGCAAAATGTATATGAGAGGCTAAGCATGATCAAGAAGAAGAAGAAGAAGAGAAAAGAATGAATTGCCTTGGTCTTTCCATGAAGAAAGTGAGAGAACTCATAATGTGGTGTCAACCTTCAAATTCAACATAATTTGGATAAAAATAAAGTATTAAACATGCCAATAGTTTCAAACAAAGCATTTAGCAACTTAAACAAATTATAAAACCTTTCAAACACATAAAGAATTTAAAACTAGTAAGTAAACAGAATCTTCACTGAGATCATATCCAGATAAGTAGCACAAAATCGTTTTCGAAAACTTTCTGTTACCGACCTCGGTCGAGGTGTTCGTAGGTCAACCGAGGTGAAACACCTCGTTCGGCCAGAATCTCCCCGGTCGAGGTCAAAAAAAAAAATTTTAAAACCATTTTTTTTTTCGGTTTCGACGTTTTTCTCAATCAAATAACCTGTAGGTATGCATGTTATATCAGATAAACATATAAATGCAGAAGTGAAGCATAAATAAAATATCCGATAAATAAATGTGAGTCATACATCAAAGCAATCACATAAATACATCAAATAGTCATCAAATAAATACAAACACCCCATACTTGGGACACACTGTCCCAGTGGGTCAATATAAGTCTAGAGACAAGAGTACTCACCGGATAAATAGCTGAACTGCATAAAAATATAATAAAGAAAATCCTGCAGCTCCTCAATAGTCGTGATCCGGTGGTGGTGGTGGTGGTGGTGGCACGTATGGATACTGAGTCGGGTCGAACGGGTAACCCATGACGCGCTCGAACTGAAGCTGGGCCATGATGTGCTGATAGTGCTGCCGCTCCTGCATCTCGCGGATATCCAGCGACAATGAAGCATATGAATCAATAACCTGATCCGTCAGGTCATCGATCCGTCTGTGGGCAGCTGGATCTCTCACTCCGCGCCTCCTGCGTCTAGCAAGTCTAACCGGAGAAGTCTCAGCTGGTGCAGGCTCAGTCTCATCATCATCATCAAGATCTATGATCGGTGGCGCGCTCATCCCTGTAGTATCTGTCCCTGTGTCCATCGGGACTCCACCATCTCTCTCGTCCACTGTATCCTCGTCGTCAGCCTCCTCCTCCTCATCATCCTCAGCTGGGGCAGCTGCTGCCTCCCTATGATCCTCCATCAGTGGAGCCCAGGCGGTCTGCCAATAATGTGGATCGTAGACGGTGAACTGGGCAGACCACCTGATGCCCTGTGGTGCAGTCAGCTCCCACGGCATAGCAACATATGGAGTGGTCAGACCTCGGGGAACCAAAATCCTCCGTGTGATCATCTCCTGCAATCCAAGCGGCTTCGGAGCCGCAGCCATCGTACAAGCATTGAGGTCCATCCCCATGAAAAGCAGCTATGTGGGTGACAAGACCTCCGCAGCAAATGTCTCCCTTTGCCTTGGCCTTGATCTTGTGCAGGTCCTCTGCCAAGATCAAGCCAAAGTCCGGGAAACCCCCCGTAACCATACAGTACAGACTGAAAAGCTCGCCCTCTCGGATCTTCTGGGGCGTCTCAGTATGCGCCAGAAGTGTCTCGCTGAATATCCTATGGGCTAACCTAAAGGCT
Source organism: Fagopyrum esculentum (assembly GCA_033239045.1). Lineage (NCBI taxonomy): Eukaryota > Viridiplantae > Streptophyta > Magnoliopsida > Caryophyllales > Polygonaceae > Fagopyrum > Fagopyrum esculentum. The sequence goes on along the minus strand of BSUD01000006.1, from coordinate 12,748,467 downwards.
AGGTGGAAGATGACCTTCTCCCTGGAATCTCCAGGGCGCCATCTATCTGCATGCTCAGTAATATGGGCAATCTGCCCCCAGAACTCCCTAGCTACAGATCGGGAAGGGAAGTCAGTGGCGGTGGGCTCAGGAAAGCCGAAAATCTCTCTCCAAACCTCTAGGGGAACTATGAAGTTCCGGTTCATCAACCGGTACTTCACAGACTGCTCTGTGGGAAGGTAGGAAAAGGAGCTAACGAACTCTAAGGTCGGCTCCAAGTAGGCTGGGGCTCGGATCTCAGTAAACTGATCCAGCCCAACTGTGGTAATCATCCTCCTAAGGTCTCCATCTACCCCTAGGCAATCGAAAGCGGACACGTCCAGGAAACGTGGTGCAATCACTGGACGGCTAGTTATACGCTCATAATCTACCCGGCATCTCTCGTGGATCACTGGGCGGTAAGGTCGGGAAGAAGAGGAAGGAGGGGAAGGTGAGGATCTATCTCTGAGGGCAAGGCGACGTTCGGAACTCATTTTCTTCTTAGCTACTGTCAGATCACCTCGGTCACTGACAATACTAAGGAATCACCTCGGTCGAGATGCAGTTCGACTGGGCCGAGGCGTAACAATTTGCGATTCAATTCTCAGAAATCCAGTTCTTTTCCCCCAAAAATCACTACAATTGCTTCCTATGGGGTACTTAAGCCTTTTCTCATCAGATTCAAGGGCAACCAAAGCCCAAATCGAAGCGAATGAACGAGTTAGGGTTTCGACTATTTTTACCTCGTTTCGATCGATTCGTTCGATTTCTTCGCAGATCTGTACTTGCAATGGGATCCTCTACTCTTCAATCGCAGTTTGGAAGCGGAAATCTTCGAAAACGAGCAAGATTTGAGGGAGCGAGGTGAGAAGGCGCCGCGGTCGAGTCGAAGAAGGTAAAAAAGTGAAAAATAAATTTTTCCCCTTTTTATACTGTTCCTAGAACTGCTGTCACCTCGGTCGAGATGGTCTCGACTAGACCGAGGTGGTATGAACCGAGGTAGTTCTGCAGAAAACCCTAATCGCCTCGGTTGCTCAAGAATCGTCTCGGTCGAGGTACTCTGACAGTGACCGAGGCGTCTTCGTCTTCTCAATTTCTCGAACTTCTGTACTTCTAGTTATGCTTCTTCCTTAGGTGTCTCCTGTTATCTGTCTAGGACGCCAAAAACAAACAAAACAAAGCAAAAGCAAACTATCTAAGCTAGACTAGAAAACGGGAAAAGAAAGCAATACCTTGGGTTGCCTCCCAAGAAGCGCTTGATTTAAGGTCGCTAGCTGGACCATGTTGCGTCTCAAACAAGGTAGGAGGTATCCTCACCCCATACTTTACCTCCATCGTGGGGTGAAGTAAGTAAGTCTATAAAACGCTCCAACAAGTGTAAGTGCTCGTCGGGGAACGAATCGTCTATGGGTGGATCGTCTCTCTCACGTAGAGATGCGGGTAGCCGGCTGAGGTGATCCGCAACAGAATTCTCGGATCCCTTCTTATCGCGGATCTCTAGGTCAAACTCTTGAAGCAAGAGAATCCATCGAATAAGGCGCGGCTTGGCGTCTTTCTTAGCCAACAAGTAACGAATGGTTGCGTGGTCGGTGTAGACAATGACTTTCGCCCCTACTAGATAGGAACGAAACTTCTCGAAAGCATATACAACCGCCAACAGCTCCTTCTCGGTAGTAGCGTAGTTGCGTTGTGCTTCATCTAGCGTCTTGCTAGCATAATAATTGGCGGTGGTCCGTCCATCCTTTTTCTGTCCAAGCACCGCACCTACGGCTACATCACTAGCGTCGCACATGATCTCAAAGGGCAAAGTCCAATCTGGAGGTTGGATAATAGGAGCGGAGATCAACGCTTCCTTAATCCTGTAAAAAGCATCAAGACATTCCTGCGAAAACTCAAAAACAACATCTTTATTCAAGAGGTTTGTTAGAGGTTTAGAAATCTTAGAGAAGTCCTTGATGAATCTCCTGTAGAAACCTGCATGCCCGAGAAAACTCCTCACACCTTTAACAGAACAAGGGGGAGGGAGTTTCTCAATAGTCTCGATCTTAGCTCGATCGACCTCAATGCCTTGATTAGAAACGAGGTGTCCTAGCACAATGCCTTCACTAACCATAAAATGACACTTCTCCCAATTCAAAACGAGATTAGTGTCTTCACATCTTTTAAGCACTAGCGAAAGGTTAGATAAGCAATCATCAAAAGAGGAACCATATACAGAAAAATCATCCATAAATACCTCCATGATCTCCTCTATGTACTCGGAAAAGATGGCCATCATGCATCGCTGGAATGTGGCGGGTGCATTGCATAATCCGAATGGCATCCTCCTATAAGCAAACGTCCCCCATGGACAAGTGAAAGTGGTCTTCTCCTGATCATCCGGATGGATAGGAATCTGGAAGAATCCACTATAACCGTCTAAGTAGCAAAAGTGTGAATGCTGGGCCAACCGCTCAAGCATCTGATCAATGAAGGGAAGTGGAAAATGGTCCTTCCGTGTGGCCGTGTTCAACCTCCTATAATCGATGCAGACTCTCCATCCCGTAACGGTCCTATTTGGGATCAACTCGTTGTTCTTATTCGTCACAACGGTCATCCCCCCTTTCTTCGGAACTACATGCACCAGGCTAACCCACTTGCTGTCCGAGATAGGATAAATAATACCTGCATCCAACAACTTAAGAATTTCTTTCTTCACAACCTCTTTCATGATCGGATTTAACTGTCTTTGAGGTTCCCGTGAAGTCTTATGATCATCCTCCATTAAAATTCTATGTGTGCAGAAAGAAGGCTTAATGCCAATAAGATCATCTATGGTATAACCTAAAGCATTTTGATGCTTTCTCAGGACATGCATTAATTTAGACAATTCAGGTTCGGAAAGGGAAGCACTAACAATAACGGGATAAGTGGAATCCGGTCCAAGAAAGACATACCTCAAGTGATTGGGGAGTTGTTTAAGCTCCACTACTGGGGGTGCTTTCTGAGGAGGATCCTTGCTTCCTTCTTCCAGTGGAGTAGATCCAGAAACTGGACTTTCTGAAGTCTCGGTTGAAATCATCTCGCCATCGACCTCGGTCGAGGCACAGAGGCGTTGACCGAGATGTTCTTCAGTCGCCTCGCTCATTCCTGAAAGTGCCTCGGTCGAGGTACTACTACTGGAACCGAAACTGAAGATCTTCGTCTCCTGGATTAGCTTCTCTATTTTAGCTCCTGGATCCTCCTCTAGTGCCTTCAAGCTCCGTATATCTGCATCACAAGAAGCATCTATACCTTCCTCCATCAAACTGAAGCTAATAACTCTTTCGAGTGGATCGTTAATAAGGATAGAGCTCACCAATTCTCTTGATTCTTCTTCATCGTAGATGTTGAAGATATCATCAGTTAGTTGCTCCCCTTTCATGGCTGCAAGTAGTGCGAACTCCACCTCATCGCCACCAACGTTGAATTTCAACTTGGCGTTCTTGCAATCCACGTTGCAACCCGAAGTTGCTAGAAATGGCCTCCCGAGAATAATAGGAACAGGATAATCTGCGGGAATGTCAAGTACAACAAAATCTATAGGTAGATAGAAGTTACCTAACTTGACCGGAACGTCCTCCAAGATGCCCACGGGATGGGTAATGGAGCGATCCGCCATATAAAGTCGAATCTTGACCGGCTTGGGCTCTCCAAGACCGATCTTCACACATAGCTCTAGTGGAATGATGCTCACGCTGGCTCCTAGATCGCAAAGGGCTTCACAAGTGACATCCCCAACTTGAATGGGAATGCAAAATGAGCCGGGATCTCTCAATTTAGGTGGCATCTTCTCCTTCATGATTTGTATGAGTTCCGAAGATTTAGATGTCATCCTAACTTCACCAACATCCTCCAGCTTCCTCTTCCTTGATAGGATCTCCTTTAAAAACTTCTCATAGGCGGGCATACCTAAAATAGCATCAAGGAAAGGAATGTTAATATGTAGCTTATTCATTAAGTCAAGGAACTTACCAAAGTGCTTGTCTAGATGTGCTCTGGCTCTGGACTGAGGGAATGGGAGTGGTGGTTTGTATGCAGGAGGTGGAACATAAATTTCAGTCTTCCCCTCCGCTTTCTGTTGCTCCACCTCGGTTGGCGTCTCGGTCGAAGTGTTCTTCGATTGCATCTGGACCGAGGTGGTCTGCGTCGGTACTGTCACCGACCGAGGTACTGGATCTGCAGTCTTCAGTCCACTCCTCGTCGTTATGGCCATGCACTGGCCCTTAGGGTTGCTTTCCGTCCTTGCTGGAAGCTTCCCTGTATCTCTTGGCGCTTCATTCGCCCTACTCGCAAGTTGTTGTTCGAAGGACTTTTGGGCCCTCGAAAATGAAGTCATAGAAGTCTCCATAGCACTAAGCTTGATCAAGATAGCCTCCAGAACTGCGTCTTTCTTTTCTGGCTGAGACGAACTTGATCCTTGCCCCTGGCTCTTTAATGGAGTAGAAGAAGAAGAAGGGGAAGAGAGGAAAGGGTTAGAGGAATCGTTAGAGTTGGAGTTTGAATGATTACCCGAATTTTGATTATTTGCCCTCCAATTGTTGCTATTGGACCCTCTATTGTTGTTGTTGTAATTGTTGTTTCGGGGACCGTTGTTGTTGTTACGGTACCCGTTGTTGTTGTTCCTTTGCCCTTGCTCTTCCTTTTTGGTTTGAGCAACCAAAAGTTCCTTCAATTGCTTCACGTCATTTGTCAAAGACGTGAGTTGATTGTTGTTGGATTGAGTCTCTTGAAAGTTGACTCTTTTAACTCCACTTTCAGCTCCTTGGTGGGTGTATTTCTCCATGTGCAAGGCTTGCTTCTCGATGAAGTCCCAAGCCTCGTCAACCACCATGTCCATAAAGGTGCCGGCGGAGAGTAGTTGGAGATTGAACTGGGTGCTTCCGTCCAGCCCTTTGAAGTATATCTCCAATAACTCTAGCTTTGGAATCCCATGATATGGGCAATCCAAAAGAATGTCCTTGAACCGCTCCCATGATTTGGACAAGCTCTCCTTGTCCTTCATAATGAAAGCATTAATCTTCCCTCTCATTTCAGCTGTCTTTGAAGGGGGAAAGAATTTCGTCAAGAACTCCGTTGTCATCTCCTCCCATGTGCTTATTTTTCCTGGAGGAAGAGATTGATACCAAGTAAGAGCTCTATCTTTTAAAGAAAAGTATAAAGGTCTTAGCTTGTAGTTGTTGTTTTCAATTCTTGGAGGTCTCAAGGTCTCCATCAAGATCTCATAGTTTTGAAGATGTTGATGTGGTGATTCCTTCTCTAGCCCTCCGAATTGGCATTGGCGAATCATAGATAGAACTTGCGGTCGAAGTTCATAATCATGGTCCGCTGGATCTCCTAGGTTCACTCCTGGACGCCTCAGCTGTTGATTAGGGTCCATCCTTTGACCTAGAGTTTGTGGAATTCCTGCAAGAAGGACATCTCGGACTGGCCTTCGAGGTGGAAGTACATCGGTCGGGGCGTCAGGTACTGGAATCTGCCTCGGTCGAGGGTCAGCTACTGGATCCTGCATCGGTCGAGGATCAACAGGAGGATCTTCCCTCGGTCGAAGTAGAATCTGGTCACGTATGACCGCCATCTCCGCCTCGATTGCTTCTGTTTTGATGCGAGTGTCTTCCTTCTCTTGCCTTAGTTCCTCCCTGCTGAGGCGTAGCAGCTCTAACGCCTCTTTCAATTCGGCCTCAAGATCGCGGTTGTCTTGTTGGGCCATCTTCGCTTCTTTCAAGCGTCTTTTGTATGTCTTTTCTCGTTCGGGATCGTAAGGAACGATTTCCTTCCCAGCGCGGGTTCTTCGCATATACCTAAGAAAGAACCTGCAAAAGTCACTCAAGTAGAGTGATTAGTAGACACGGGGGCAAGCGCCCAAAGAGCAAACCGTTCCGGCTCGGTCTAGACCAAGTCCCCGGCAACGGCGCCAAAAACTTGTTCGCTCCAAACGGTGTGTGCAAGCTTTAAATTTATAACCCTAGACTTAAGTTTAAAACAAGGATGCGAACCCGCAGTGTACGGGTCAATCGTAGTAAAAAGCAAGGAATTCCAGGGGTCGATCACAAGGACTTGGTGAAACAAAGTCAATAACGGTATGCTTAAGTGAATACTAACCACAAGAGCAATTAACACAATCAAAGATGAATAAGAAGTCAATAAAGCAAACATGCAATTCTAGGGATTAAAGCATCTAGTTGTAGTTCCAACTCAAGATCTATAGATAAGCGGACAAAGCTGAGATTTTTGCTTAGGGAAGGTGTTACTAAAGTGGAATAGATCACCGGATAAGTCTCACTATTCACTAATCCTAAACCGTAACTCCTTTTACCGGGTAAGTCTCAAGGAATTAAGATAAAGAACTATAATCTCAAACTAACATACCATCTAAGGGAATAGAATCAACCTTTACCGGGTAAGTCTCAGGCTAACTCACAAAGATGGGATAGAAGCACACTCAAACCCCAATAAAGGATAAACCTTTATTACCTACACTTATGATCGTTGGTACACAAACTAAGGAATTACCGGGTAAGTCTCATCCTAAGCTTGCATTGAACCAGAAAGGTGTAATAAGAATAGGATTTGGCAAACTCTAACACTTAACTTTCTGTTTAAGATAGGATAAGTCACCTCGGTCAGAAGAATTCCACCCCGGCCGAGATGTTCATCGACTGAGCGAGATGCTTAGGGTTAAGGTTAAAGGCTCGAACTTTCAGGACCCTACTGGAATCTAAGATTATTCTATCATTGTTTTTCCCACAACCTTCAGCCAATCACCCTAGAATCACACAAGGAAATTAGCCACTCATCATCATTATGAAAGTATTAAATATATGGGAAGAAGGTGAATATTTGAACAAAGAAGAATTTAATGAAAAGACTTCAATAACTGAATCAAATATCACAACAAAAGCGTTCCTTGGATAGCAATCCAACAAGAGAAGACAACAAGGAAGGGAATTAAAGACAATCTTACAAAACCCTTCAAAAAGCTATAAAAGCTATGATCTTCAATCTTCCTTCAACCTTCAACAAGGTTCTTCAAATCTCCATATCTGGAGTGTGCTGCTGCTGCTGCGTTGTATGCAAGATCGTAGGCGAGCTGTATGCAGCGTATGCGAGCTCTTGGATTTGTGGAAATCCAACTCTTTTTATAAGAAAATAACCCTCCAAAGATAAAATATCTTAAAAGAGATCTTTGCCCATAAATATAGGTAAAATATATGATTCTGCATATCTTCTTCCTTCTAGGAGCCAAGCCCAAAAATATAAGATCACTTTCCAATTTTAAAAGATCTCAGCCAAGAATAAAATATTCTCGCCGCGTCCTAGGTGTTCGCCTCGGTCGAGTCGGCGTCTCTGGATCACCTCGGTCGAGGTGACTCTGTGGTCAACCGAGGTGGATCACAACAAAATGTGAAATCTCTCGAATCTTCTCCAAGGTAAATCTTTAATCCATGGCTATGCTCCCTGGATGTAGCTCCAAATGACTCATGACTCCTTTAGCTCCTTTTTTATGCAAAACGTGCCATTTTACCTACGATTACAACAAAACTAGGTGTTGTTACGCTAGGAAATAGCACAAAAAGCTTTACATTTATAAACTCGAATCTAATCTCCTAAACTACCTAGCGAACCCGCAGTGTACGGGACGTTCGTAGAAAGGTAAGTATTCCGAGGTCGACACAAAGACTAAGGTGAAATCGAGTCAAGCAATGATCAAAGATAGTGTGAATCTAGACTAAGCTAAGATGAGAAACAAGAAAATGGAAAAACACAATGTTTTTGTTGGTTTTAGAGGTAATCAAACAAGATCACAAGTCAAGCAAGGTGATAAACAACTAATAACTCGAGCTAGCAAACGAACGAGTAACACAAAGCACAAGAATAATGATCAAGAGAGAAAAATGGATTCTAGAGGTCAAGATTTCCGGTTATGGCATTGGACTCAAGGTTCTAAGGATTTTAAGGACAAGCTGCGGTGTTTGGGAAGAATGTTCACTAATGGAAGCGATTACCGGGTAAGTCTCTCACTTCACTAATCCCGCATCAAACTCCTATTACCGGGTAGGTCTCAAGGGGTTAGAGTAAGGAATTCCGCACAAACTAGATGCTACTTAAGGGTAACCCTCTCCTTACCGGGTAAGTCTCGGAATAGGGAAATCTCAAGTAATAATCCTAGCACATTCGATCCAATAGCGGCTTATGAGGCTCACTACTACCTAGCATTCATCATCTTAGGTATCTAAGGTCGGAAATCATCGGGTAGATCTCTTCCCTCACTTAGATTGGTAGCATTAGATGATTCTAAGCTAAATTAGGCTTGACAAACACTAGGATTTAAACAACCAAAGACCCTAGCATGCAGATTCATCAATTAAAGAACAACAGAGAAGAAAATCGGGTGGATCATACAAAAAATCGGACGATCTAGATGAAGAACAGGTCGATTTTTGTCTCTGGAATGAGTTTCGTGCATACAAATCATCCTAAACTAACATATAAGTCCATCCTATCATCACCCAAGCCATAACCATCAATCCATCACTCTAGAATCACAATAAACTAGCCAATAATATGCATATCAAGATCCGAAATCATCAAACAAGCATACATGGTGTTCATAGATGGATAATGAAAGATGAGTAAGCAAATCAATAAATCTCAGCCAAATCCAAGTTGTAGCAAGACTTACAAACTCTTAAATGAAGATTCAAAACGTTCTTAACAATCCTTGCAACTAGTTCTTCAATCCAAGACTACAAAATCACTCAAAATCACTCTAAAACCTCACTAAACTCCTAGAATGGTGTTCTTCTTCTTCCTTCAATCTTTGAGAGCTTTTCTTCTCCTCCAACCTTCCTCCAAAATCAATGAGCTGTGAATGAGAGTGTGGGAGAGGAGAGATGCTCAGCAACCACCTGCAGGACCACTTATATTCTCCACCAAGAGCAAGGACGGACAAGAGATCGTGGGACACGTGGCTTTAAGCTGTCAAAGGCCCAAAAATCGACCCAGAGGAAAAAATCGGCCGATTTTCCTGGGTGTAGGTCGATTTTCTTCAACAGAAGCATGCTATGATCGTCTAGCCATGAGTTGCTCCATTGCTTGCACCAATAGTGGTCTTTGTGTCCTTTGTTGCTCCAATTATGCTCCTCCAAGGCTTTGGATGTGTACCATCATGAGGCTTGGCCCTCAAATGTATCGATTAACGTCCAATAGATCCCCGAATTACCTACAAAACCGATAAAAGGTAGTGTAGACGTCTTTTCTAGAAATGTGCATGAATTGAGCGAAGACGTCATGAACCAATGCCAAAACGTGCATGAATGAGTGAGAAATCTATCTAAATGATTACCTAATCCTAAGTCATAAATCTTGTTATCAAAAATACCCCATACTTAAGGTTTGCTCGTCCCCGAGCAAATTCCCAACTATAGACTACAAGATAACATGATTTATGTATGCAGAAAAAGGGCAACATCTTTTTGGTTTTGTGCTTCTACTTTTGGATCACCTTCATAGTCATGTTTCATGGCAATGGACAAGCAATTATGTATCAAATAAATGAAAGCATGGAAAGACAATTGCACTTAACTTGATAGCATGCAATGAAGTGTAAAGATGAAGAAGTCAAGATGATCATGAGCATATCCAATCTAAATCACTTAGTCTTACACACATGCAAGTAGGTCATAAGTACTTGTGAAATAGAAGGCCAAGAGACGTTGTGATTAGGTGGGAATTTTCTAGGCTATGTGATGCTAATCCGGGAAAGGAACTAAACAACCACAACTTCACATTTCTTATCAACTTCCCTCAAGTGTATTTTTTTCTTCATTTTCTTTTCTTTCTTTTATTTTTGAGACAATGGCATTGGTGTACAAAAGCCGAAACCTTGGTGATTAGCCATTCTTGGGCTTTTTCTATTTTTCGAGATGCATCCACACCGGGCACACATACCAAAGCTCGTTAGGACTATCGGTTTATTTGACTTTGGCAAGGCACCAACACCCGATTATGTGAAGTGTACCGAGTTACTTGTCATTTAAACCAACGTCCCCAAACCTATATTTTTGTCTACACTTTCACAACAATTTCAGCATTTCATTCACATCATTCTTTCATCAACAACTTCACCCCACACTTGCTTTACACACACATCAACACACTATCATGCTCCTATTCCCGGATGGGTCAAAAGAGGTTAAATTTTTCATCAATCGAGGTGCTCAAACAACATGATTAAGATGAGAAGTAGAGGAAAATGAATTGCCTTAATCACTCCTAATTGATGTGCAAGAACTAGCATGCAATTTCGACTTTCAATCCTCAATTAAATCAAGACAAGCATCATAATCACAAGTCATTCATGGAATTCAAGATAAGTATTTCAAGTCCACATATGTATCATCAATTAAACACACAAGGCCATCCATAGCCAATCCACAAGACAAGGTTCATCATTAGGGTCATATCCAAGCCTAGAAAGCACAAAAAAATTTTAAATATTCTGATTTTTTGGATTTTTCGAAATATTTATGTACAATGCAAGACATAATGAAACATGTGACAAAATTAAACTATCCTAGATGCTAATCATGCGAGTGATCATGAAAACCCCACCCCATACTTAGAAACACATTGTCCCTAATGTGTAAACTAAATAAAGAAGTGAAAGAGAGTCCTCATGATAGCATGAATTATAGTCCATATTTTGGGGTTTGTTTGGACGTTTTATCTTTCATAATCTGCATGTTTGTATGTACATTATGTGATTTTACTACCATTTCATCTACCTTTGCGGGAATCGAGGTCTACACCTAGTTTCGTTGTAATTGCAGGTAATATGGTACGTTTTGCATCAAAAAGGAGCAAAAGGAGTCATGAGTCATTTGGAGCTACATCCAGGAAGCATAGCCATGGATTAAAGATTCACTTTGGACCAGTTTTGAGAGATTCTACATTCAGTTATGAGTCACCTCGGTTGACCACAGATTCACCTCGACCGAGGCGATCCAGAGACGCCGACTCGACCGAGGCGAATACCTAGGACGCGGCGAGAATATTTTATTCTTGGCTGAGATCTTTTAAAATTGGAAAGTGATCTTATATTTTTGGGCTGAGCTTCTGGAAGGAAGGAGATATGCAGAATCATATATTTTACCTATATTTATGGGATAATATCTTCTTAAGATTTATTATCTTTGGAGGTTTATTTTCCTATAAAGAGGGTTGGATTTCCACAATTCCAACAGCCCCGCATACACCGATTAACATCCGCTATCAGCGCAATTTAGCATACGCAACAGCAGCCTACTCCAAGTTGGGAGTTTTTCGAAGAACCTTTTTGAAGGTTGAAGGAAGATTGAAGACCATAGCTTTATAGCTTTTTGGAGGGTTTTGTAAGATTGTCTTCAATTCCTTTCCCTGTTGTCTTGCCTTGTTGGATTATTATCCAAGGAACGCTTTTGTTTGTGATATTTGATTCAGTTATTGAAGTCTTTTCATCAAATTCTTCTTTGTTCAAATATTCACTTCTTCCCATATATTTTAATACTTTCATTATGATGATGAGTGGCTAATTTCCTTGTGTGATTCTAGGGTGATTGGCTGAAGGTTGTGGGAAAAACAATGATAGAATAATCTTAGATTCCAGTAGGACCCTGAAAGTTCGAGTCTTTAACCTTAACCCTAAGCATCTCGTTCAGTCGATGAACATCTCGGCCGGGGTGGAATTCTTCTGACCGAGGTGACTTATCCTATCCGAAACTGAGAGTTAAGTGTTAGAGTTTGCCAAATCCTATTCTTATTTCACCTTTCTGGTTCAATGCAAGCTTAGGATGAGACTTACCCGGTAATTCCTTAGTTTGTGTACCAACGATCATAAGTATAGGTAATAAAGGTTTATCCTTTATTGGGGTTTGAGTGTGCTTCCATCCCATCTTTGTGAGTTAGCCTGAGACTTACCCGGTAAAGGTTGATTCTATTCCCTTAGATGGTGTGTTAGTTTGAAGTTATAGTTCTTTATCTTGATTCCTTGAGACTTACCCGGTAATAGGAATTACGGTTTAGGATTAGTGTGTAGTGAGACTTACCCGGTGATCTACTCCACTTTAGAAACACCTTCCCCAAGCAAAAATCTCAGCTTTGTCCGCTTATCTATAGATCTTGAGTTGGAACCACAACTAGATGCTTTAATCCCTAGAATTGCATGTTTGCTTATTTGACATCTTATTCATCTTTGATTGTATTGATTGCTCTTGTGGTTAGCATTGGCATTAGCACACCGTATTGACTTGATTTCACCAAGTCCCTGTGATCGACCCCTGGAATTTTCTTGCTTTTACTACGATTGACCCGTACACTGCGGGTTCGCATCCTTGTTTTAAGCTTAAGTCTAGGGTTATAAATTTAAAGCTTGCACACACCGTTTGGAGCGAACAAGTTTTTGGCGCCGTTGCCGGGGACAGTTCTGATATGTTTAAGTTGCTAAATGCTTTGTTTAAGTTGCTAAATACTTACAGGTTATTTGACTGAGAAAAACGTCGAAACCGAAAAAAAAACAAAATGGTTTTAAAAAAATTTTTGACCTCGACCGGGACAGTTCTGGCAAAACGAGGTGTTTCACCTCGGTTGAACCAAGAACACCTCGACCGAGGTGGGCGTAACAGAGAGTTTTCGAAAACGATTTTTGTGTTACTTATCTGGATATGATCTCAGTGAAGATTTTGTTTACCGACTGGATTTAAATTCTTTATATGTTTGAAATGTTTTATGATATGTTTAAGTTGCTAAATGCTTTGTTTAAAATTATTGGCATGTTTAATACTTTATTTTTATCCAAATTATGTTGAATTTGAAGGTTGACACCGCAGCATAAGTTCTCTCACGTTCTTCTTGGAAAGACCAAGGCAATTCATTCTTCTTCTTCTTCTTCTTCTTGATCATGCTTAGCCCCTCATATACATATTGCCTCCCTTTACCTATCCGGGAATTTGGAAGCAAGCGAAGTGGTGAAAGCAAGTCAAAAGTTGAGAAGTGGCTGGAAGTGAAAGTGTTAGAAAGCAATAATAGGTTTGGGGAAGTCAATCATGAAGATGAGTAACTCGGCACCATTCACATAGCCGGGTGTTTGTGTCTTGCCAAAGTCGGATTGAGCGATATTCCTAACGGGTCATGGTATGTGCATCAAGGGTTTGACGCATCTCAAGAAATTGATGATTGCGGATTTCCTAGGCTTCGGTTATTGTGCACCTCTGTCCATGCATCCCAAAAAGTAAAGTAAAAAAGTAAAAGAAAAAGAAAAAGTGTGAAATAAGCAAAGCTTATTGGTGGAAGGTGTTGCAAGTCAAAGTGGAAGTAAAGTTCATCCTTTTCCCGGATTCTAGCACCACATTACCTTACATACATCCCTACCCTACACGTTTCTTGACCTTTTCTTTTGGGAAGCCCTTGAGACCTTGAGCTTGTTGATTGACTTAGCGGTTTAAACTGGATTATACATGATTAATTTTGATAATTATGATTTATTATGCATTCTATGATTTTATGCAAAGATGAACAACTTTTCTATATTTATAAAAGGTTTTGAGCATATTGAGTTTTTAAATTCCATGAAGTATTCCCTTAGAGTGATCTATGATAGTTGCACACCATAAAATGTTTTTGAAAGACTTTTTCATTGATTTTCTTGACTTATAATCCATTCTATCTTGTTTCTATGTGAGGAACTTGCTTGGGGACAAGCAAGGGCTAAGTATGGGGTATTTTGATAGCATGAATTATAGTCTATATTTTGGGGTTTGTTTGGACGTTTTATCTTTCATAATCTGCATGTTTGTATGTACATTATGTGATTTTACTACCATTTCATCTACCTTTGCGGGAATCGAGGTCTACACCTAGTTTCGTTGTAATTGCAGGTAATATGGTACGTTTTGCATCAAAAAGGAGCAAAAGGAGTCAAGAGTCATTTGGAGCTACATTGAGGAGCAAAAAGGAAACATCCAGGAAGCATAACCATGGATTAAAGATTCACTTTGGACCAGTTTTGAGAGATTCTACATTCAGTTATGAGTCACCTCGGTTGACCAGAGGTTCACCTCGACCGAGGCGATCCAGAGACGCCGACTCGACCGAGGCGAATACCTAGGACGCGGCGAGAATATTTTATTTTTGGCCTGAGCTTCTGGAAGGAAGGAGATATGCAGAATCATATATTTTACCTATATTTATGGGATAATATCTTCTTAAGATTTATTATCTTTGGAGGTTTATTTTCCTATAAAGAGGGTTGGATTTCCACAATTCCAACAGCCCCGCATACACCGATTAACATCCGCTATCAGCGCAATTTAGCATACGCAACAGCAGCCTACTCCAAGTTGGGAGTTTTTCGAAGAACCTTTTTGAAGGTTGAAGGAAGATTGAAGACCATAGCTTTATAGCTTTTTGGAGGGTTTTGTAAGATTGTCTTCAATTCCTTTCCCTGTTGTCTTGCCTTGTTGGATTATTATCCAAGGAACGCTTTTGTTTGTGATATTTGATTCAGTTATTGAAGTCTTTTCATCAAATTCTTCTTTGTTCAAATATTCACTTCTTCCCATATATTTTAATACTTTCATTATGATGATGAGTGGCTAATTTCCTTGTGTGATTCTAGGGTGATTGGCTGAAGGTTGTGGGAAAAACAATGATAGAATAATCTTAGATTCCAGTAGGACCCTGAAAGTTCGAGTCTTTAACCTTAACCCTAAGCATCTCGTTCAGTCGATGAACATCTCGGCCGGGGTGGAATTCTTCTGACCGAGGTGACTTATCCTATCCGAAACTGAGAGTTAAGTGTTAGAGTTTGCCAAATCCTATTCTTATTTCACCTTTCTGGTTCAATGCAAGCTTAGGATGAGACTTACCCGGTAATTCCTTAGTTTGTGTACCAACGATCATAAGTATAGGTAATAAAGGTTTATCCTTTATTGGGGTTTGAGTGTGCTTCCATCCCATCTTTGTGAGTTAGCCTGAGACTTACCCGGTAAAGGTTGATTCTATTCCCTTAGATGGTGTGTTAGTTTGAAGTTATAGTTCTTTATCTTGATTCCTTGAGACTTACCCGGTAATAGGAATTACGGTTTAGGATTAGTGTGTAGTGAGACTTACCCGGTGATCTACTCCACTTTAGAAACACCTTCCCCAAGCAAAAATCTCAGCTTTGTCCGCTTATCTATAGATCTTGAGTTGGAACCACAACTAGATGCTTTAATCCCTAGAATTGCATGTTTGCTTATTTGACATCTTATTCATCTTTGATTGTATTGATTGCTCTTGTGGTTAGCATTGGCATTAGCACACCGTATTGACTTGATTTCACCAAGTCCCTGTGATCGACCCCTGGAATTTTCTTGCTTTTACTACGATTGACCCGTACACTGCGGGTTCGCATCCTTGTTTTAAGCTTAAGTCTAGGGTTATAAATTTAAAGCTTGCACACACCGTTTGGAGCGAACAAGTTTTTGGCGCCGTTGCCGGGGACTTGGTCTAGACCGAGCCGGTACGGTTTGCTCTTGGGGCGCTTGCCCCGTTTTTGTTTAACCACTCTACTTGAGTGACTTTTGCAGGTTCTTTCTTAGGTATATGCGAAGAACCCGCGCTGGGAAGGAAATCGTTCCTTACGATCCCGAACCAGAAAAGACATATAAGAGACGCTTAAGAGAAGCGAAGATGGCCCAACAAGACGATCACGATCTTGCGGCCCAATTGAGAGAGACGCAAGAGCTACTACGTCTCAGTAAAGAAGAGCTAAGGCAAGAAAAAGAAGAGAATCATGCCAGAACAGCAGCAATCGAAGCTGAGATTGCAGCCATTCGGAACCAGATTCTACTTCGACCGATGCAGGATCCAGTAGTTGATCCTCGACCGAGGCAGATCCCAGTACCTGACGCCCCGGTCGATGTACATCCACCTCGGATTCCAGTCCGAGATGTTCTTCTTGCAGGAATCCCGCAAACCCTAGGTCAAAGGATGGACCCTAATCAACAGTTGAGGCGTCCAGGAGTGAACCTAGGAGATCCAGCGGATCATGACTACGAACTTCGACCGCAAGTTCTGTCCATGATTCGCCAATGCCAATTCGGAGGGCTAGAGAAGGAGTCGCCGCATCAACATCTTCAGAATTACGAGATCTTGATGGAGACATTGCGACCCTCCAGAATTGAAAATAACAACTACAAGCTAAGACCTTTCTACTTTTCTCTTAAAGATAGAGCTCTTACTTGGTATCAATCTCTTCCTCCAGGAAAAATCAGCACATGGGAGGAGATGACTACGGAATTCTTGACCAAATTCTTTCCACCCTCAAAGACTACTGAAATGAGAGGGAAGATCAATGCTTTCATCATGAAAGACAAGGAGAGCTTGTCCAAATCTTGGGAGCGGTTCAAGGATATCCTTTTGGATTGCCCACATCATGGGATTCCAAAAATTGAGTTGTTGGAGATCTACTTCAAAGGGCTGGACGGAAGCACCCAGTTCAATCTCCAACTACTCTCCGCCGGTACCTTCATGGACATGGCGATTGATGAGGCTTGGGACTTCATTGAGAAGCAAGCCTTACATATGGAGAAATATACCCACCAAGGAGCTGAAGGTGGAGTTAAAAGAGTCAACTTTCAAGAGACTCAACCCAACAACAACCAACTCACATCATTGAAGAATGATGTGAAGGAATTAAAGGAGCTCTTGATGGCTCAAACTAAGAAGGAAGAGCAAGGGCAAAGGAACAACAACAACAATAACGGGTACCGTAACAACAACAACGGACCCCGAAACAACAACTACAACAACAACAATAGAGGATCCAATAGGAACAACTGGAGGGCGAATAATCAAAACCACGGTAACAATTATTCAAACTCCAACTCTAGTGATTCCTCTAACCCTTTCCTCTCTTCTCCTTCTTCCTCTTCTACTCCATTGAAAAGCCAAGGGCAAGGATCAAGTTCGTCTCAACCGGAAAAGAAGGACGCAGTTCTGGAGGCAATCTTGATCAAGCTCGGCGCTATGGAGAATTCTATGACTTCATTTTCGAGGGCCCAAAAGTCCTTCGAACAACAACTTGCTAATAGGGCGAATGAAGCGCCAAGAGATCCAGGGAAGCTTCCAGCAAAGACGGAAACTAACCCTAAGGGCCAGTGCATGGCCATAACGACGAGGAGTGGACTCAAAACTACAGATCCAGTGCCTCGCTCGATGCAGACCACCTCGGTCCAGATCCAGTCGAAGAACACCTCGACCGAGATGCCAACCGAGGCGGCGCAACAGAAAGAAGGAGGAACGACAGAAGCTTATGTTCCACCTCCTGCATATAAACCACCACTTCCATTCCCTCAGTCCAGAGCCAGAGCACATCTAGACAAGCACTTCGGTAAGTTCCTTGACTTGATGAATAAGCTACATATTAATATTCCTTTCCTTGATGCCATTCTAGGTATGCCCGCCTATGGGAAGTTCTTAAAAGAAATCTTATCAAGAAAGAGGAAACTGGAGGATGTTGGTGAAGTTAGGATGACATCTAAATCTTCGGAACTCATAAAGATCATGAAGGAGAAGATGCCACCTAAATTGAGAGATCCCGGCTCATTTTGCATTCCCATTCAAGTTGGGGATGTCACTTGTGAAGCCCTTTGCGATCTAGGAGCCAGCGTGAGCATCATCCCGCTGGAGCTATGCACTAAGATCGGCCTTGGAGAGCCCAAGCCGGTCAAGATTCGACTTTACATGGCGGATCGCTCCATTACCCATCCCGTGGGCATTTTGGAGGACGTTCCGGTCAAGTTAGGTAACTTCTATCTTCCTATAGATTTTGTCGTACTTGACATTCCCGCAGATTATCCTGTTCCTATCATTCTCGGGAGGCCATTTCTAGCAACTTCGGGTTGCAATGTGGATTGCAAGAACGCCAAGTTGAAATTCAACGTTGGTGGCGATGAGGTGGAATTCGCACTACTTGCAGCAATGAAAGGGGAGCAACTAACTGATGATATCTTCAACATCTACGATGAAGAAGAATCAAGAGAATTGGTGAGCTCTATCCTTATTAATGATCCACTCGAAAGAGTTATAAGCTTCAGTTTAATGGAGGAAGGTATAGATGCTTCTTGTGATGCAGATATACGGAGCTTGAAGGCACTGGAAGAAGATCCAGGAGCTAAAACTGAAAAGCTAGTCCAGGAAACGAAGATTTCCAGCCTCGGATCCAGTAGCAGTACCTCGACCGAGGCACTTTCTGGACAGAGCGAGGCGTTTGAAGAACACCTCGGTCAACGCCTTTGCGCCTCGACCGAGGTCAACAGAGAGACGATATTAACTGAGACTGCATCGAGTCCAGTTTCTGACACCACTCCACTGGAAAGAGGAAGCGAAGATCCCTCCCAGAAAGCACCCCCAGTAGTGGAGCTTAAACAACTCCCTAGTCACTTGAGGTATGTCTTTCTTGGACCGGATTCTACTTATCCCGTTATCGTTAGCGCTTCCCTTTCCGAATCTGAATTGTCTAAGTTAATGCATGTCTTGAGAAAGCATCGAAAAGCCATAGGTTACACCACGGATGATCTTATTGGCATTAAACCTTCTTTCTGCATGCATAGAATTCTAATGGAAGATAATCATAAGACTTCACGGGAACCTCAAAGACGGTTAAATCCGATCATGAAAGAGGTTGTGAAGAAGGAAGTTCTTAAGTTGTTGGATGCAGGTATTATTTATCCTATCTCGGACAGCAAGTGGGTTAGCCCGGTGCATGTCGTCCCGAAGAAAGGAGGGATGACCGTTGTGACGAATAAGAACAACGAGTTGATCCCAACAAGGACCGTTACGGGCTGGAGAGTATGCATCGATTATAGGAAGCTAAACACAGCGACTCGGAAGGATCATTTTCCGCTTCCATTCATAGATCAAATGCTCGAGCGGTTGTCCCAGCATTCACACTTTTGCTACTTGGACGGCTATAGTGGATTCTTCCAGATTCCTATCCATCCGGATGATCAGGAGAAGACCACTTTCACTTGTCCTTGGGGGACGTTTGCCTATCGGAGGATGCCATTCGGATTGTGCAATGCGCCCGCTACCTTCCAGCGATGCATGATGGCTATCTTTTCCGAGTACATAGAGGAGATCATGGAGGTATTCATGGATGACTTTTCTGTCTATGGTTCTTCTTTTGATGATTGCCTATCTAACCTTTCTCTAGTACTTAAACGATGTGAAGACACTAACCTTGTTTTGAATTGGGAGAAGTGTCATTTTATGGTTAATGAAGGCATTGTGCTAGGACACCTCGTTTCTAATCGGGGTATTGAGGTCGATCGAGCTAAGATCGAGACTATTGAGAAACTCCCTCCTCCTTGTTCTGTTAAAGGTGTGAGGAGTTTTCTCGGGCATGCAGGTTTCTACAGGAGATTCATCAAGGACTTCTCCAAGATTTCTAAACCTCTAACTAACCTCTTGAATAAAGATGTTGTTTTTGAGTTTTCGCAGGAGTGTCTTGATGCTTTTTACAGGATTAAGGAAGCGTTGATCTCCGCTCCCATTATCCAGCCCCCTGATTGGACCTTGCCCTTTGAAGTCATGTGTGACGCTAGCGATGTAGCCGTGGGAGCGGTGCTTGGGCAGAAGAAAGATGGACGGACCACCGCCATTTATTATGCTAGCAAGACGCTAGATGAAGCACAACGCCACTACGCTACCACCGAAAAGGAGTTATTGGCGGTTGTATATGCTTTTGAGAAGTTTCGTTCCTATCTAGTAGGGACGAAAGTCATTGTCTACACCGACCATGCAGCCATTCGTTACTTGATGGCTAAGAAAGACGCTAAGCCGCGTCTTATTCGATGGATTCTCTTGCTTCAAGAGTTTGACCTAGAGATCCGCGATAAGAAGGGATCCGAGAATTCAGTTGCGGATCACCTCAGCCGGCTACCGGCATCTTCCCGCGAGACGGATAGCCCGCCCATAGACGATTCATTCCCCGATGAGCACTTGCACGTCTTGGAGCGTTTGATGGATCTACTTACTTCACCCCACGATGGAGGTGAAGTATGGGGTGAGGGCACCTCCCATCTCCTTTGAGACGCATCATGGTCCAGCTAGCGACCTTAAATCAAGCGCTTCTTGGGAGGCAACCCAAGGTATTGTTTTCTTTCCCGTTTTCTAGTCTAGTTTAGATAGTTTTTGTTTTTGCTTTGCTTTGCTTTGTTTTTGGCATTCTGGACAGACAACAGGAAGGAGCACATCTGGATGGACAGAAGTTCGAGATTCTGAGAAGAAATAAGCACCTCGGTCACTGTCAGAACACCTCGACCGAGTTGATTCTTGAAGCAACCGAGGCGACTAGGGTTTCTGCAGAACCGCCTCGGTCCATATCACCTCGGTCCAGTCGAGACCATCTCGACCGAGGTGACAGCAGATCTCGTGACAGTATAAAAAGAAGAAAAAAAAATTTTACTTTTCACTTTCACCCATTTCGACCGCGGCGACAGCTATACCTCGTTCTCCTCCGTTTCTCGCTCGTTTTCGAAGATTTCTGCTTCCAAAACACGATTAAAGGGTAGAAGGATCGATTGCAACTACGGATCTGCAGGAAGATTGAGTGTTTCGACCGAAACGAGGTGCAAAGGTTCGAAAACCCTAACCCACTCGTTTACTGCTTATTGGGCTTTGGTTGCCCTTGATTTTGCTGAGGAAATCCATAAGTACCCCTTAGGAAGCAATTGTAGTGATTTTAGGGGGAAAAGAACTGAAAATCAGAGAGTAGAAATCGTAACTGCTACGCCTCGGTCCGGTCGAACTGCATCTCGACCGAGGTGATTTCTGAGGTTTGTCAGCAACCGAGGTGGTCTGACAGTGTTGAGTGAAAATGAGTTCAGATCGTCGCCTATCCCTTAGAGACAGATCCTCACCTTCCCCTTCTCCTTCCTCATCCCGTCCCTACCGTCCGGTTATCCACGAGAGATGCCGGGTAGATTATGAGAGGATAGCTGGCCGTCCAGTCATCGCACCGCGATTTCTAGATGTGTCAGCTTTTGACTGCCTAGGGTTAGATGCTGACCTTAGGAGGATGATTGCTACTGTTGGGCTAGATCAGTTCACAGAGATCCGAGCCCCAGCCTACATAGAGCCGACACTCGAGTTTGTTAGCTCCTTCTCCTACCTCCCCACAGAGCGATCTGTGAAGTACCGGCTGATGAGCCGGAACTTCATAGTCCCTTTAGAGATCTGGAGAGAGATCTTTGACTTTCCTGCCCCTACCGCTGTAGACTTTCCCTCCCGATCCGTAGCTAGGGAGTTTTGGGGACAGATAGCCCACATTACTACACATGCAGACAGATGGCGCCCTGGTGATTCCAGGGAGAAGGTCATCTTTCATCCGGCCTTCAGACTTGCCCACCGGATCTTCAGTGAGATGCTTCTGGCGCGTACTGAGACGCCCCAGAAGATCAGACAGGGGGAGCTCTTTTCGCTTTACTGCATGGTTACTGGCGGCTTCCCGGACTTTGGCTTGCTCCTGGCAGAGGATCTGCACAGGATCAAGGCCAAGGCGAAGGGAGATATCTGCTGTGGAGGTCTAGTCACCCACATCGCCACTTACCACGGGATGGACCTCAGTGTTTGCACATTAGCAGCGGCTCCGAAGCCGCTGGGTCTGCAGGAGATGATTACGCGGAGGATTCTAGTTCCCCGTGGGTTGACCACTCCATATGTTGCTATGCCTTGGGAGCGGACTGCACCTCAGGGCATCAGATGGTCTGCACAGTTCTCGGTCTTCGACCCGCATTTCTGGCAGACAGCATGGGCCCCGCTTATGGAGGACTATAGAGAGGGAGCAGCTGCCCCTGCAGAGGAGGCTGAGGAGGCTGAGGATGAGGATGACGACGATGAGACAGTTGATGAGAGAGGAGGCGGCGTCCCGATGGACACAGGGACAGATACTGCTGGGACGAGCGCGTCTCCCATTATTGATTTAGATGACGACGAGGAGGACACTGAGCCGGCGCCAGCTGAGACTTCTCCAGTCAGGCCCGCTAGGCGCAGGAGGCAGAGAGTTAGGGACAGAGCAGCACACCGACGGATCGATGACCTGACGGATCAGGTTATCGACTCATACGCTGCACTTTCTTTGGATATCCGGGAGATGCAGGAGCGGCAGCATCATCAGCACATGATGGCTCGGCTACAGTTCCAGCATGTCATGGGCTATCCCTATGATCCTACTCAATTCCCCTACATTCCACCACCACCACCGGATCAGGACTACTGAGGAGCTGCAGGGTTTTATTTATTATATTTTTATGCAGTTCGGCTCTTTATCCGGTGAGTCCTCTTTTATTCAGACTTTTATTATACCCACTGGGACAGTGTGTCTCAAGTATGGGGTATTTGCTGTACTATTTGACTCTATTTGACTACGTGATGACGTTGATGTATTATTTGACTTTAGATGTATCGGATATTTTCATATTTATGCTTCATTTGCCTTTATATGATTATCTGATTATACATGCATACCTACAGATTATTTGATTGAGAAAAACGTCGAAACCAAAAAAAAAATATATGGTTTTAAAAAAAAATTTTCGACCTCGACCGGGACAGTTCTGGCAAAACGAGGTGTTTCACCTCGGTTGAACCAAGAACATCTCGACCGAGGTGGGTTAACTGAGAGTTTTCGAAAACGATTTTTGTGTTTCTTATCTGGATATGATCTCAGTGAAGATCTTGTTTACCTACTGGTTTTAAATTCTTTATGTGTTTGAAAGGTTTTATGATATGTTTAAGTTGCTAAATGCTTTGTTTGAAATTATTGGCATGTTTAATACTTTGTTTTATCCAAATTATGTTGAATTTGAAGGTTGACACCGCAGCATAAGTTCTCTCACTTTCTTATTGGAAAGACCAAGGCAATTCATTCTCTTCTCTCTTCTTCTTCTTGATCACGCTTAGCCCCTCATATACATTTTGCCTCCCTTTACCTATCCGGGAATTTGGAAGCAAGCAAAGTGGTGAAAGCAAGTTAAAGTTGAAGGTGGCTGAAAGTGAAAGTGTTAGAAAGCAATAATAGGTTTGGGGAAGTCAATCATGAAGATGAGTAACTCGGCACCATTCACATAGCCGGGTGTTTGTGTCTTGCCAAAGTCGGATTGAGCGATATTCCTAACGGGTCATGGTATGTGCATCAAGGGTTTGATGCATCTCAAGAAATTGATGATTGCTGATTTCCTAGGCTTCGGTTATTGTGCACCTCTATCCATGCATCCCAAAAAGTAAAGTAAAAAAGAAAAAGTGTGAAATAAGCAAAGCTTATGGGCGGAAGATGTTGAAAGTCAAAGTGGAAGTAAAGTTCATCCTTTTCCCGGATTCTAGCACCACATTACCTTACATACATCCCTACCCTACACGTTTCTTGACCTTTTCTTTTGGGAAGCCCTTGAGACCTTGAGCTTGTTGATTGACTTAGCGGTTTAAACTGAATTATACATGATTAATTTTGATAATTATGATTTATTATGCATTCTATGATTTTATGCAAAGATGAACAACTTTCCTATATTTATAAAATGTTTTGATCATATTGAGTTTTTAAATTCCAAGAAGTATTCTCTTAGAGTGATCTATGATAGTTGCACACCATAAAATGTTTTTGAAAGACTTTTCCATGATTTTCTTGACTTATAATCCATTCTATCTTGTTTTCTATATGAGGAACTTGCTTGGGGACAAGCAAGGGCTAAGTATGGGGTATTTTGATAGCATGAATTATAGTCCATATTTTGGGGTTTGTTTGGACGTTTTATCTTTCATAATCTGCATGTTTGTATGTACATTATGTGATTTTACTACCATTTCATCTACCTTTGCGGGAATCGAGGTCTACACCTAGTTTCGTTGTAATTGCAGGTAATATGGTACGTTTTGCATCAAAAAGGAGCAAAAGGAGTCATGAGTCATTTGGAGCTACATCCAGGAAGCATAGCCATGGATTAAAGATTCACTTTGGACCAGTTTTGAGAGATTCTACATTCAGTTATGAGTCACCTCGGTTGACCACAGATTCACCTCGACCGAGGCGATCCAGAGACGCCGACTCGACCGAGGCGAATACCTAGGACGCGGCGAGAATATTTTATTCTTGGCTGAGATCTTTTAAAATTGGAAAGTGATCTTATATTTTTGGGCTGAGCTTCTGGAAGGAAGGAGATATGCAGAATCATATATTTTACCTATATTTATGGGATAATATCTTCTTAAGATTTATTATCTTTGGAGGTTTATTTTCCTATAAAGAGGGTTGGATTTCCACAATTCCAACAGCCCCGCATACACCGATTAACATCCGCTATCAGCGCAATTTAGCATACGCAACAGCAGCCTACTCCAAGTTGGGAGTTTTTCGAAGAACCTTTTTGAAGGTTGAAGGAAGATTGAAGACCATAGCTTTATAGCTTTTTGGAGGGTTTTGTAAGATTGTCTTCAATTCCTTTCCCTGTTGTCTTGCCTTGTTGGATTATTATCCAAGGAACGCTTTTGTTTGTGATATTTGATTCAGTTATTGAAGTCTTTTCATCAAATTCTTCTTTGTTCAAATATTCACTTCTTCCCATATATTTTAATACTTTCATTATGATGATGAGTGGCTAATTTCCTTGTGTGATTCTAGGGTGATTGGCTGAAGGTTGTGGGAAAAACAATGATAGAATAATCTTAGATTCCAGTAGGACCCTGAAAGTTCGAGTCTTTAACCTTAACCCTAAGCATCTCGTTCAGTCGATGAACATCTCGGCCGGGGTGGAATTCTTCTGACCGAGGTGACTTATCCTATCCGAAACTGAGAGTTAAGTGTTAGAGTTTGCCAAATCCTATTCTTATTTCACCTTTCTGGTTCAATGCAAGCTTAGGATGAGACTTACCCGGTAATTCCTTAGTTTGTGTACCAACGATCATAAGTATAGGTAATAAAGGTTTATCCTTTATTGGGGTTTGAGTGTGCTTCCATCCCATCTTTGTGAGTTAGCCTGAGACTTACCCGGTAAAGGTTGATTCTATTCCCTTAGATGGTGTGTTAGTTTGAAGTTATAGTTCTTTATCTTGATTCCTTGAGACTTACCCGGTAATAGGAATTACGGTTTAGGATTAGTGTGTAGTGAGACTTACCCGGTGATCTACTCCACTTTAGAAACACCTTCCCCAAGCAAAAATCTCAGCTTTGTCCGCTTATCTATAGATCTTGAGTTGGAACCACAACTAGATGCTTTAATCCCTAGAATTGCATGTTTGCTTATTTGACATCTTATTCATCTTTGATTGTATTGATTGCTCTTGTGGTTAGCATTGGCATTAGCACACCGTATTGACTTGATTTCACCAAGTCCCTGTGATCGACCCCTGGAATTTTCTTGCTTTTACTACGATTGACCCGTACACTGCGGGTTCGCATCCTTGTTTTAAGCTTAAGTCTAGGGTTATAAATTTAAAGCTTGCACACACCGTTTGGAGCGAACAAGTTTTTGGCGCCGTTGCCGGGGATCGGTTTAGGCCGAATTCGGTTATCGGTTGTCAAGCTTGGGAGCTTTGCTCTTGTTATTTGATATCTCTTTTGAGTGTTCTTGCAGGTTTGTGTTCTTAGGTACATACGAAGTTCTTGTTCCGGCAACGGAACATAGTTTCGCCAAAGAACAAGTTTTTGGCGCCGTTGCCGGGGACTTGGTCTAGACCGAGCCGGTACGGTTTGCTTTCGGGGCGCTTGCCCCTGTTGCTACTAACTACTCTTTCTATGAGTTTTGTAGTTTTCAGGATTTCTGATGGCTATGTTTGATCCAGCCTGGATAGCAAGACAAAGTGCTAGGGCGGATCATTATGAATACTTGGAGGAGAAGTACTCCTTCTATTGGTTCAACAATGAATGGGAAAGAGAAGAGGCCATTCAACATGAACTTGCGATATGGGATGAGAAGAATGTCCCTAAAAACATTTATGAGCAACCTTTCGAAGACTCTCTCGAATCAAGATTGGAGAAGTTGATGAAGAAGGTGACGGAGCTCAAGGAAAGCACCCTATCCTATGCTAAGCCGGAAGAGGAGCATAAGGAAGTGTTGCACGTTTCGAGCATACATCCAGTCAAACCAGAAGTTTCTCCTGAAGCTTTAGAGGGAGAAGATGTGGAAGATCTCGATCTGACTGTTGAGACCTCGGTCGAGGTGGAAGTAACCTCGGTCGAGATGAAAGAAGAACCTGCAGAACCGGAAGAGGCAGATGCAGAAGACTTTGGCCAAATTACTGAGATTGTGGTCAAGGTGGAAGAAAGACCAGCTGAACTGAGAGAGATTTCGTGGGTGGATTATCAACCCAACACGAAACTTGCCTCAAGCTTTGGAGAACTTTGCAAGGTACGTTCTCCTACTTCATTTGAATTCCCTATTAATATTTCTGAATTTTTCAGGAAGACACCGGAGAGTTGGAGGTCTCTTCCGAAAGAACCTCCTAAGATCAAGATGAAACCTCCCTTGAAACTGTTGGAGGAAGATACTCCTTGGATTATAAGGAGTGAAGTTCGCAAGCACTACACCGTTAAGGCGATGAAGTGTTTCTTGTTCAAGTATGGGGTCCCTCGCATGCTCAGGACCTTGTACCATCCCCAAGTTCTAGATGGGGAAGCTGCTATGATTCTCGAGAAACTGTTTTCTCGATCCAGGAAAGGATGGGACACGAGGGTAGATTATGTCCCATTGAAGTGCAGGAAATCTAGAAGAATTCCGGTGAGAATCAAACCGTACAAGCTTGTACGTGGGAGATCTTACCATTTGCCGGTGAAATTAGGAACCGGAACCTTTTTGGAAGACTCTTATGATGGATGTGATGAGCACTCCACAACGTTCGAAGTGCATTGAGTAATTCTATGGAGAAGGGTCCAGCTAGCGACCTTAAACCAAGCGCTTCTTGGGAGGCAACCCAAGGTATTGCTTTCTTCTCCCTTTTCTAGTCTAGTTTAGATAGTTTTTGTTTTTGTTTTCCTCTAGACAACAACCAGGTATTCCAAAAAGGAAGGATCACAGTTCAGGAGCTACACTGGAAGAACAAAATTTCGAGAAGTTGAGGAAACGAGCTTTACTGAGATACATCTCGGGGACTGTCAGAACACCTCGACCGATATGTGCTTCGCCAACCGAGATGGTCTTATCTTGGAGCTGTTTCTTACTTCTTCATGCAGCTTAGCTATGTTCGGTGAGTATCCTGTCCTTAGACTTTTATTATACCCACTGGGACAGTGTGTCTCAAGTATGGGGTATTTGCTGTATTATTTGACTCTACGTGACTACTTGATGTATTCGATACTTTTGATGTTTATATTTATCGGATATTTTCATATTTATGCTTCATTTGCCTTTATATGATTATCTGATTATACATGCATACCTACAGATTATTTGATTGAGAAAAACGTCGAAACCAAAAAAAAAATATATGGTTTTAAAAAAAAATTTTCGACCTCGACCGGGACAGTTCTGGCAAAACGAGGTGTTTCACCTCGGTTGAACCAAGAACATCTCGACCGAGGTGGGTTAACTGAGAGTTTTCGAAAACGAATTTTGTGTTTCTTATCTGGATATGATCTCAGTGAAGATCTTGTTTACCTACTGGTTTTAAATTCTTTATGTGTTTGAAAGGTTTTATGATATGTTTAAGTTGCTAAATGCTTTGTTTGAAATTATTGGCATGTTTAATACTTTGTTTTATCCAAATTATGTTGAATTTGAAGGTTGACACCGCAGCATAAGTTCTCTCACTTTCTTATTGGAAAGACCAAGGCAATTCATTCTCTTCTCTCTTCTTCTTCTTGATCACGCTTAGCCCCTCATATACATTTTGCCTCCCTTTACCTATCCGGGAATTTGGAAGCAAGCAAAGTGGTGAAAGCAAGTTAAAGTTGAAGGTGGCTGAAAGTGAAAGTGTTAGAAAGCAATAATAGGTTTGGGGAAGTCAATCATGAAGATGAGTAACTCGGCACCATTCACATAGCCGGGTGTTTGTGTCTTGCCAAAGTCGGATTGAGCGATATTCCTAACGGGTCATGGTATGTGCATCAAGGGTTTGATGCATCTCAAGAAATTGATGATTGCTGATTTCCTAGGCTTCGGTTATTGTGCACCTCTATCCATGCATCCCAAAAAGTAAAGTAAAAAAGAAAAAGTGTGAAATAAGCAAAGCTTATGGGCGGAAGATGTTGAAAGTCAAAGTGGAAGTAAAGTTCATCCTTTTCCCGGATTCTAGCACCACATTACCTTACATACATCCCTACCCTACACGTTTCTTGACCTTTTCTTTTGGGAAGCCCTTGAGACCTTGAGCTTGTTGATTGACTTAGCGGTTTAAACTGAATTATACATGATTAATTTTGATAATTATGATTTATTATGCATTCTATGATTTTATGCAAAGATGAACAACTTTCCTATATTTATAAAATGTTTTGATCATATTGAGTTTTTAAATTCCAAGAAGTATTCTCTTAGAGTGATCTATGATAGTTGCACACCATAAAATGTTTTTGAAAGACTTTTCCATGATTTTCTTGACTTATAATCCATTCTATCTTGTTTTCTATATGAGGAACTTGCTTGGGGACAAGCAAGGGCTAAGTATGGGGTATTTTGATAGCATGAATTATAGTCCATATTTTGGGGTTTGTTTGGACGTTTTATCTTTCATAATCTGCATGTTTGTATGTACATTATGTGATTTTACTACCATTTCATCTACCTTTGCGGGAATCGAGGTCTACACCTAGTTTCGTTGTAATTGCAGGTAATATGGTACGTTTTGCATCAAAAAGGAGCAAAAGGAGTCATGAGTCATTTGGAGCTACATCCAGGAAGCATAGCCATGGATTAAAGATTCACTTTGGACCAGTTTTGAGAGATTCTACATTCAGTTATGAGTCACCTCGGTTGACCACAGATTCACCTCGACCGAGGCGATCCAGAGACGCCGACTCGACCGAGGCGAATACCTAGGACGCGGCGAGAATATTTTATTTTTGGGCTGAGCTTCTGGAAGGAAGGAGATATGCAGAATCATATATTTTACCTATATTTATGGGATAATATCTTCTTAAGATTTATTATCTTTGGAGGTTTATTTTCCTATAAAGAGGGTTGGATTTCCACAATTCCAACAGCCCCGCATACACCGATTAACATCCGCTATCAGCGCAATTTAGCATACGCAACAGCAGCCTACTCCAAGTTGGGAGTTTTTCGAAGAACCTTTTTGAAGGTTGAAGGAAGATTGAAGACCATAGCTTTATAGCTTTTTGGAGGGTTTTGTAAGATTGTCTTCAATTCCTTTCCCTGTTGTCTTGCCTTGTTGGATTATTATCCAAGGAACGCTTTTGTTTGTGATATTTGATTCAGTTATTGAAGTCTTTTCATCAAATTCTTCTTTGTTCAAATATTCACTTCTTCCCATATATTTTAATACTTTCATTATGATGATGAGTGGCTAATTTCCTTGTGTGATTCTAGGGTGATTGGCTGAAGGTTGTGGGAAAAACAATGATAGAATAATCTTAGATTCCAGTAGGACCCTGAAAGTTCGAGTCTTTAACCTTAACCCTAAGCATCTCGTTCAGTCGATGAACATCTCGGCCGGGGTGGAATTCTTCTGACCGAGGTGACTTATCCTATCCGAAACTGAGAGTTAAGTGTTAGAGTTTGCCAAATCCTATTCTTATTTCACCTTTCTGGTTCAATGCAAGCTTAGGATGAGACTTACCCGGTAATTCCTTAGTTTGTGTACCAACGATCATAAGTATAGGTAATAAAGGTTTATCCTTTATTGGGGTTTGAGTGTGCTTCCATCCCATCTTTGTGAGTTAGCCTGAGACTTACCCGGTAAAGGTTGATTCTATTCCCTTAGATGGTGTGTTAGTTTGAAGTTATAGTTCTTTATCTTGATTCCTTGAGACTTACCCGGTAATAGGAATTACGGTTTAGGATTAGTGTGTAGTGAGACTTACCCGGTGATCTACTCCACTTTAGAAACACCTTCCCCAAGCAAAAATCTCAGCTTTGTCCGCTTATCTATAGATCTTGAGTTGGAACCACAACTAGATGCTTTAATCCCTAGAATTGCATGTTTGCTTATTTGACATCTTATTCATCTTTGATTGTATTGATTGCTCTTGTGGTTAGCATTGGCATTAGCACACCGTATTGACTTGATTTCACCAAGTCCCTGTGATCGACCCCTGGAATTTTCTTGCTTTTACTACGATTGACCCGTACACTGCGGGTTCGCATCCTTGTTTTAAGCTTAAGTCTAGGGTTATAAATTTAAAGCTTGCACACACCGTTTGGAGCGAACACCTCACAATGTAAGATTGGTGATGCTTTGGTATTTCGGTTCTCATTGGATGATGATGGTGGATGATCGATCAAGGATGGTAGAGAGCTCTTGATGTTCATTATGATGTCGGGACCCGCGCTTGGCGCCGCAAGCCGTCCAAGTTCCTCGTCCGCTCCACCCATACTTGATTGGAGATCATCACTTTCCTTTACAGAGGAAAAATCGGCCCAGTTGCCCAGAAAATCGGACGATTTTTTTGCATGAACAGTCCGATTTTTCTGGGTGCTTTCCTCCTCGTCCATGTGCTTGGATCTTGTACCTTCAACTGGTCCATGAGGCTTTCACATGACCTCCAACATCTCATAACTCATGACAATCAATCAAGATCTAGCACCCAAATACACAAAGAAAAACAAAGCACACCAAGAGTGAGATTAAACAAAAGCAAGAAAAAGAAAGGGAAAAATATGTACCAATGGGTTGCCTCCCATTAAGCGCTTCTTTAAGGTCATTAGCTTGACCAAATTCAGGAGCGTTTCAATCAAGGTGAAGCGGGGCAATCACTTCCACCGGGGCTTCCGGGATGTACTTCTTCAATCTATGCCCGTTCACCTTGAAGTTACCACAATGATCTCCTCCTATCTCCACCGCTCCATGAGGAAAAACTTTCTTCACCACATATGGCCCGATCCATCTTGATTTGAGCTTTCCGGGGAAGAGCCGCAGCCTTGAGTTGAAGAGGAGGACAAGGTCTCCTTCACTCAACTCTTTCGGGATGATCCTCTTATCATGCCATCGCTTGGTTCTCTCCTTGTAGATCCGAGCATTCTCATATGCATCCAACCGGATCTCCTCAAGGGCGTTCATGTCTAGCAACCTCTTCTCTCCCGCCTCCTTGAGGTCAAAATTTAGCCACTTAATGGCCCAATAAGCTCTATGCTCCATCTCTACCGGGAGGTGGCAAGACTTGCCATAGACTAGCTTGTAAGGAGTGGTGCCAATTGGTGTTTTGAAGGCGGTCCTATATGCCCACAAGGCATCATCGAGCTTCATAGCCCAATCCTTTCTCGTCCTTGAGACCGTCTTCTCGAGAATCCCCTTGATCTCCCGGTTGGAGATTTCCACTTGGCCACTAGTTTGGGGATGGTAAGGTGTTGCCACCTTATGAGTCACCCCATACTTAGCCAAAAGTGCCCCAAAGTTCCTATTGGTGAAGTGCTTCCCTCCATCACTTATGATCACCCTTGGTGTTCCAAACCTTGGAAAGATCACTCGGTTGAAGAACCGCACCACAACCTTGGCGTCATTTGTAGGAGAGGCGATTGCCTCCACCCATCTTGAAACGTAGTCAACCGCCAATAGGATGTAGAGGTTGCCACAAGAAGAAGGGAATGGTCCCATGAAATCCACACCCCATACATCAAATATTTCTACCTCTTGGATGTTGTTCAAGGGCATCTCATTCCTCCTTGAGATGTTGCCCGTCCTTTGGCAAGCATCACAAGCTACCACAAAGCCTTGCACATCCTTGAACAAACTTGGCCAAAAGAAGCCCGATTGCAACACCTTAGCACATGTCTTGTGCGAGCTAGCATGCCCTCCACATGGCAAGGAATGGCAATGCCGGATCACACTCTCTACCTCATCCTCCGGTATGCATCTTCTAAACATTCCATCCGGTCCTCTTTTGAACAAAAGTGGCTCGCTCCAATAGTAATGTCTCACATCTTTGAAGAACTTCTTCCTTTGGGCATATGTCAAACCGGGAGGCACTTCCTCACACACCAAGTAGTTCACAATGTCGGCATACCATGGCTCGCTTCCTCTAGACACTTGGAACAAGCACTCCTCCACCATTTGCAATTGCTCATCCCGGAATGAGTCATCAATCGGGATGTCATCTCTCTCAATCTCTAAGGGAGGTAGTCTACTAAGGTGATCCGCCACGGAGTTCTCGGATCCCTTCTTGTCCCGGATTTCCAAATCAAACTCTTGAAGAAGGATCCACCGAATCAACCTAGGTTTGGCATCCTTCTTTGTAAGGAGGTAACGGATCGCAGCATGATCCGTATAGACAATGACCTTCGCCCCAACAAGGTATGACCGAAACTTCTCAAAGGCGTACACCACCGCTAGCAACTCTTTCTCGGTTGTGGCATAGTTAAGTTGGGCATCATCTAGCGTCTTGCTAGCATAATAAATGGCATGAGTGCGCCCATCTTTCCTTTGCCCCAAAACAGCCCCAACGGCTACATCGCTCGCATCACACATGATCTCAAATGGTAAACTCCAATCCGGAGGTTGCATGATGGGTGCGGAGGTCAAAGCGTTCTTCAACCTACAAAAAGCCTCAAGGCAATCTTTGGAGAAGACAAAATCAACATCCTTCATTAGTAGGTTAGTGAGAGGCTTAGAAATTTTAGAGAAATCTTGAATGAATCTCCGGTAAAAACCGGCATACCCCAAGAAACTCCTTACCCCTTTCACCGAGGTAGGTGGTGGCAACTTCTCTATTGTCTCAATCTTGGCCCTATCAACCTCAATGCCACGGTTAGACACCAAGTGTCCTAACACAATACCTTCACTTACCATGAAGTGGCATTTTTCCCAATTCAAGACAAGATTTGTCTCCTCACATCTTTGCAATACTAGTGACAAGTTAGCCAAGCAATCATCGAAAGAAGAACCATAAACAGAGAAATCATCCATAAACACTTCCATGATATTTTCTATGTATTCCGAAAAGATAGCCATCATACACCTTTGGAAGGTGGCGGGTGCATTACACAACCCAAATGGCATCCTCCTATATGCAAAAGTTCCCCATGGACATGTAAAGGTGGTTTTCTCTTGGTCATCGGGGTGGATAGGGATTTGGAAGAATCCACTATAGCCATCTAGGTAACAAAAATGGGAATGTTGAGCTAACCTCTCTAGCATTTGGTCAATGAAGGGGAGAGGGAAGTGATCTTTCCTAGAGGCCATGTTCAACTTCCTATAGTCAATGCACATTCTCCACCCCGTAACCGTCCTAGTCGGGATTAGTTCATTGTTCTCATTGGTTACTACGGTCATCCCACCCTTCTTAGGAACTACATGAACGGGACTAACCCACTTACTATCCGAGATAGGGTAGATAATTCCCGCATCTAGCAACTTTATGATCTCCTTCTTAACTACCTCTTTCATTATAGGATTTAGCCTTCTTTGATGTTCAATAGAGGGTTTATGATTATCCTCCATCATTATCCTATGCATGCACAAAGAGGGCTTGATGCCAACAAGATCATCAATGGTGTATCCTATTGCCTTTCTATGCAGTTTCAATTCATTCAACAGCCTATTAAGCTCATCATCATTCAAAGATGCATTCACAATCACCGGATAAGTTGAATTTGAACCAAGGAAAGCATACTTTAAATGAGAAGGAAGAGGTTTAAGATCAAGTTGAGGAGGACCTTTTTCGGTTGGAGACGATCCATACAATATAGGTTGAGATGGTTGCAAAGCCATGGAAGCCTCCTTGAAGTCCCTTGATGATTGCTCATACTCAAGTGGTTGATGCTGAAAAGACTCAGGAAAATCGACCCAGGAAGAAAAATCGGACGATTTTTCTGAGGGTGGGTCGATCTGAGTTTCTGTTTTGGCAAAACTGGCTGAAATTTCAGCACAAGTACAAAAATCGGCCGATTTTTGCCCTTCAGTCCGATTTTTCTGGCAGTTTTCCTCTTCTTCTAGCACTTCAAACCCAACACTTGGTAGCTCGTCCAATGCATTCAAGGTCTTAATTACTTCATTGCTACTCTCCTCAACTCCTTCCTCCATCAAGCTTGAGCTAAGAACCCTCTCAAGTGGATCCTTGAGCAAGATTGAGCTCACAACCTCTCTAGACTCCTCTTCTTCAACTATGTTGAATATATCCTCATCAAGGGTTGGCCCTTTCATCATTGTTGATAGCTTGAACTTGATGTTCTCTTCTCCAATGTTGAAGGAGAGAGTCCCATTCTTGCAATCTACTAGACATCCGGAAGTAGCTAGGAAAGGTCTCCCCAAAATGATAGGAACCGGATAGTCCGCCGGGATGTCCAAAACAACGAAGTCTATGGGCACATAGAACTTCCCTAATTGCACCGGGATGTCTTCCAAGATCCCAACCGGATGAGTGATCGAGCGGTCCGCCATGTAAAGGGTCATCTTGACCGGCTTTGGCTCTCCTAGCCCAACCTTGTTGCAAAGTGCAAGCGGGATGATGCTTACACTTGCCCCAAGATCACATAAGGCGTCATACTTCACTTCTCCTACTCCGATTGGCACACAAAAGGATCCCGGATCCCTTAGCTTGGGAGGCATCTCTTCCTTCATCGTTTGAATCAACTCCGAGGATCTCTTAGTCATCCTTATCTCACCATACTCCTCCAACTTCCTTTTGTTGGAGAGTATTTCCTTCAAGAACTTGCCATATGCCGGCATCCCTAGAATAGCATCCATGAACGGAATGTTAATATGCAATTTAGACATTAGTTCAAGGAACTTACCAAAATGATTGTCCAAGCGAGCTCTTGCTCGTGATTGAGGGAACGGTAGTGGTGGTTTGTATGGAGGCGGTGCCACATAGGTTGGCTCTACATCCTTGCTCTTGCCTCCATCTCCTTGCAAGGTCTCTTCTTCATTCACCACTTGCTTCCCTTTAGTATTCTCCTTGGGCAAAGGATCCTTCATGCTTAACCCACTTCTTGTTGTAATAGCCAACACTTGGCCTCTTGGGTTTTCTTCGGTTCTTCCGGGAAGCTTTCCCGGATCTCTATGTGCCTCACCCGCCTTTTGGAAAACTTGTGCTTCCAAAACCTTTTGAGCCTTTGAGATAGAAGTCACCGTGCTCTCAAGACCACTCAACCTTCCAAGCAATTGCTCAAACATCATTTCGGTTCTATCCTTTGGAGGTTGAGTGAATCTGGGTGGAGGTTCTTGTGAAGCTCTTGGTGGTGGGGTTGTGCTTGTAGAGGCGGGAGGGTTCAAGGCTCCATCCGGGTTAGAGTAAGAAAACCCGGGATGGTTATGGTTGGGCCGGTAATTGTTGAATTGCCGGTTGTTGTTGAAGTTTCTTGGGCCTTGATAATTGTTGTTGTAATTGCCCCTTCCCATGTAATTCACATCCTCCTCCTTGGAAGATAGGTTGGCTTGTGGAAGCACTTGAGGAGTTGCTTGGTTCTTCAAAGTTGTAGCACACAACTCCCTCAAGGACTTCAATTCATTGTTGATGGCATCGAGCTTGAAGTTGCTCATGGTGACCTCACTCACCTCATATGCTCCCGCCTTTCTCCCTTCACTCTTCCTATGGGAGTATTTCTCGATCACTAGAGCTTGTTTCTCTACAAACTCCCAAGCATCATCCACATGCTTCTCCATGAAGGTCCCACCGGAAAGGGATTGAAGCTTGAATTGGCTATCTTCATCAAGCCCTTTGAAGTAGATCTCCAATAGCTCAATTTTCGGTATGCCATGGTGTGGACAATCTAGGAGAAGGTCCTTGAATCTCTCCCAAGACTTGAACAAACTCTCTCTATCCTTCATCACGAAGGCATTGATCTTCCCTCTTAACTCGGTAGTCTTGGAAGGTGGGAAGAACTTAGTCAAAAACTCGGTTGTCATCTCCTCCCAAGTACCAACTCGCCCTTGTGGAATAGATTGATACCAAGCTAGAGCTTTGTCCTTAAGAGAGAAGGAGAAAGCCCTTAGCTTATGGTTGTTGCTCTCCAATCTTGGCGGTCTAAGTGTCTCCATCAAAATCTCATAATTCATCAAGTGTTGATGAGGAGACTCTCCTTCCATCCCTCCAAACTGATTATGCCGGATCATTTGTAGAACTTGAGGGCGGAGCTCATAGTTGTGGGCTGCGGGATCTCCTAAGTTCACACCCGGACGGTGTGCTCTTTGTGCCGGATCCATGCGTCTACCCAAAGTTTGTGGTTCTTCAATGGCAATGGGTGCAACCCTATCATTAACCGCCGGCTGCGGTTGTACCACCGGTGGTGGAGGAGGTGGAGGTTGTCGGCGATTAAGTTCTCCTTGAACAAGGGCTTGCCTAATCTCCTCAATCTCCCTCCTAGTTTCCTCTTGCCTCTCATTGGCAAGTCTCCTTTCTTCCTCCAAGAGCTCATCTCTTAGCCTTATTTGCTCTAAGGCTTCATCCAACTCAGCTTGGAGGTTCCTTCCGGCCATCTCTTTCTCTTTTCGGATGTTCTTGGATCTAGATCGAAGGGTTTTCTCCGGTTCGGGATCGAATGGAGCTAAATCCTTGCCACGAGATCTTCGCATACACCTAAAGAGAGAGACGATGTCCTGAAAAGCAAAGACACACACCAAAGAGAGATCAAAAGCAACAAGAAAGATCTACACTATAAACAATCACAAAATGACTCAATCTAGACCTAGTCCCCGGCAACGGCGCCAAAAACTTGTTACGCTAGGAAATAGCACAAAAAGCTTTACATTTATAAACTCGAATCTAATCTCCTAAACTACCTAGCGAACCCGCAGTGTACGGGACGTTCGTAGAAAGGTAAGTATTCCGAGGTCGACACAAAGACTAAGGTGAAATCGAGTCAAGCAATGATCAAAGATAGTGTGAATCTAGACTAAGCTAAGATGAGAAACAAGAAAATGGAAAAACACAATGTTTTTGTTGGTTTTAGAGGTAATCAAACAAGATCACAAGTCAAGCAAGGTGATAAACAACTAATAACTCGAGCTAGCAAACGAACAAGTAACACAAAGCACAAGAATAATGATCAAGAGAGAAAAATGGATTCTAGAGGTCAAGATTTCCGGTTATGGCATTGGACTCAAGGTTCTAAGGATTTTAAGGACAAGCTGCGGTGTTTGGGAAAGAATGTTCACTAATGGAAGCGATTACCGGGTAAGTCTCTCACTTCACTAATCCCGCATCAAACTCCTATTACCGGGTAGGTCTCAAGGGGTTAGAGTAAGGAATTCCGCACAAACTAGATGCTACTTAAGGGTAACCCTCTCCTTACCGGGTAAGTCTCGGAATAGGGAAATCTCAAGTAATAATCCTAGCACATTCGATCCAATAGCGGCTTATGAGGCTCACTACTACCTAGCATTCATCATCTTAGGTATCTAAGGTCGGAAATCATCGGGTAGATCTCTTCCCTCACTTAGATTGGTAGCATTAGATGATTCTAAGCTAAATTAGGCTTGACAAACACTAGGATTTAAACAACCAAAGACCCTAGCATGCAGATTCATCAATTAAAGAACAACAGAGAAGAAAATCGGGTGGATCATACAAAAAATCGGACGATCTAGATGAAGAACAGGTCGATTTTTGTCTCTGGAATGAGTTTCGTGCATACAAATCATCCTAAACTAACATATAAGTCCATCCTATCATCACCCAAGCCATAACCATCAATCCATCACTCTAGAATCACAATAAACTAGCCAATAATATGCATATCAAGATCCGAAATCATCAAACAAGCATACATGGTGTTCATAGATGGATAATGAAAGATGAGTAAGCAAATCAATAAATCTCAGCCAAATCCAAGTTGTAGCAAGACTTACAAACTCTTAAATGAAGATTCAAAACGTTCTTAACAATCCTTGCAACTAGTTCTTCAATCCAAGACTACAAAATCACTCAAAATCACTCTAAAACCTCACTAAACTCCTAGAATGGTGTTCTTCTTCTTCCTTCAATCTTTGAGAGCTTTTCTTCTCCTCCAACCTTCCTCCAAAATCAATGAGCTGTGAATGAGAGTGTGGGAGAGGAGAGATGCTCAGCAACCACCTGCAGGACCACTTATATTCTCCACCAAGAGCAAGGACGGACAAGAGATCGTGGGACACGTGGCTTTAAGCTGTCAAAGGCCCAAAAATCGACCCAGAGGAAAAAATCGGCCGATTTTCCTGGGTGTAGGTCGATTTTCTTCAACAGAAGCATGCTATGATCGTCTAGCCATGAGTTGCTCCATTGCTTGCACCAATAGTGGTCTTTGTGTCCTTTGTTGCTCCAATTATGCTCCTCCAAGGCTTTGGATGTGTACCATCATGAGGCTTGGCCCTCAAATGTATCGATTAACGTCCAATAGATCCCCGAATTACCTACAAAACCGATAAAAGGTAGTGTAGACGTCTTTTCTAGAAATGTGCATGAATTGAGCGAAGACGTCATGAACCAATGCCAAAACGTGCATGAATGAGTGAGAAATCTATCTAAATGATTACCTAATCCTAAGTCATAAATCTTGTTATCAGGTGTAGACCTCGATTTCCGCAAAGGTAGATGAAATGGTAGTAAAATCACATAATATACATACAAACATGCAGATTATGAAAGATAAAACGTCCAAACAAACCCCAAAATATAGACTATAATTCATGTTATCAAAACTCGCAAGCTACTGGAATCTCCTCCAAAGCTGGACTAGTACTATCCTTCATGGCATAGCACCAAAAAGCCTCGCATCCCTGACTGATAAGTCTCGCAGCTCAAACTGCACTAATGACTGTACCAGTCTTCCTGAGATCCCATCCTCGGAGGATCTCAACATGGCCTGCATCTGTAGTTATTATCATTGTCCTCTTACCGATGTCCAAAACTGCTTGATGCCGATCCATCCAATCCATACCCAAAATAACTTATTCATGTACTAAGTACATGACGAAGAAGTCAGCTGGCCAATCGCGACCTCCCAATCTAATAGGGCAATCGCAAACTTCTCGTGTACCTCGAATCTTACCCCCATCGGGTAATCCTATAAAGAAGGGTCTACCTTCTACAGTAATTAAGGCCAATCTATCTACACATGCATCGGATATAAAAGAATGCGTAGTACCAGTATCGAAAATAATTCTGACAGGAAAATCATTAATATGAATGGTACCTGTGGTTGCTGGCGCTGTTGGCTCTACAACATCCTCAACTCATACACTTTGGTTGATGCATCTTTGATGTCTGCAGATCCACCAACACGTCCTCTACCTCTCCCTTGTCCCGGAGTGGAACCTTGAGGAACGGTAGAACCAAAAACTCTTTGCTATTGTTGTTGCTGATACTAAGATCTATGTCCTCTTCCAACAACACTGGCAGGTGAAGAACCCTGCTGCGATAGCGCCTTTTCCTGACGGAAAAACGCAGCTCTGTGTCCGGGCTTGCCACAAGAAAAGCAAGTCACTGCTGGCTTCTTGCAATTAACTCAGATGTGTCCAGCTACTCCGCAGTTATGACACTGCCGTCCTCTGTCAGAACTCTGCTGGAAACTAGAACGTCTAGGTGTCTGACTACGCGCAAAACCAGCTGCTCCAGCTCCAGCACTAGCTGATCCAATCTTCTGTCTTTTCTCAGGACATCCTGTATGAGAAGCTCTCCTATGACCCGGTCGGTCTCTCTCATAAACAGAAGCTCTATCCTGATAGTTCATCAAAAAATCACAACAGAAACCAACAACATAAGAGCGTGTAGACTCTCTCAACCTCCGAGAGAAAAGGTAAACATGTTGATCCTCAGGTGATGCAGATGGACCCAATAAAGATAACTCATCCTGAAACTTGCTGATGATCTCAGCAATAGACAAATCCTTGAACCCAGCCTCAAGGAAATCTTGGAGACGGTCTCTCCTCATAGCTGTAGGGCAGTAGCGATCCCTGATCATCGTCTTCATCTCCTCATAACTAGTGACCATACTGCGAATTGTCCTCCACCAAGAATGAGTCTGATCCTTCAGCAGCGTCTGTGCTATGTTGACTCGACGTCCTTCTAGGCAACTAATAGCCTCCGTTACAGTATCCAACTGTCCTAGCCACTACTCCACCTCCAATCTAGTCTTTTCCATGAAAGTGGGAACCTTCAGCTGATCGAAAGCCTTCAACCAACTGTCGGGCTTTGGCTCATGTGCCTCAACCGGCATTTTGACAACCTCAGCAACTCTAGCAGGCGGGGCAACAACCTGTAAAACTCTCTACAAAACCTCAACTGATCTCGCAGGAACTGGCGGCACTAGTGCTGGTCCTCCAGTCCAAATAGTCTCCTCAACTCTCTGCACATAGTCGCGATATGTAGAAGCTCCGATAGACACTCGTGCGGACTCCATTGATGGAGCTCTCTGTGCACCAGACCTAGCAGCGGTCCCGTTCTCAACCTCAAGAACAACACTCTCAACAACTTCTTCAGCAAACGCCTCAGCGATAGGCGGATCAGCAACTAGGGCTTGGCCCCGGCCTCTAGCTAGTGGAGGTCTTCCTGCACGTCCTCGTCCACGGACGACAGGTGGAAGTGGTGGTCGACCCCTTCCTTGCCCCATAGCAAATGTAGCTCTAGTACGCGCCATTTGCTATAAGGATAGGTATATAAGAAACTATATACAAGGCCACGCTACAACTAAGCAGAACTCCAAGAAAAGCACATATAAAGGCCAACACAAAAGAAAAACTACACTACTGAGATCCGCGGAGGTAGTGGTGGTCGTCCGTACATCTATCCCAGACCGACAAGTTTAAAACAAAACCCCCTTTTGAAAACGTTAGACCCCTTGCGGGTTCTATTTATTTATCCATCCGACCTTTAGAAGATTTCAAGAGCTATTGTTGTCAACCTCGCTCTGATACCATATTGTAACACCCCAAGTTCTAGAAGCTCGAAGCGCTACGGGCTAGTACCGCACAATGGTTCCTGACCCTCACAGTAGCAACAACAAACGGATCTTACAACAAGACACAGACGAATGAAAACCAAAACTCAAAACTAAAACCAAAGGTTTAAACAAAGGGAAACACAAAAGCTTCACAACTGTTCGCCCGAAAACGTGCGTGCAAATAAGCTTTATATTTATAAAACTAGAATAAAAGCAAGCAAACCCGCAGTGTACGGATTGACGTAGATTAACAAGTATTCCAGAGTATCGAACACAGGGATTTGGTGAAACAAAATCCAATTTCAATTGTGAAGCAAATAAAAGATGTAAAGCTTTGCAAATATTGGGGAAAACAGCAACCCTAAAGATCCAAGCGTCTAATTGTGGCAATCGATTCAAGATATACTAAAGAATTAAGGACAGAGTCAAGAATTGCGAAGGTATACTAAAGTAAAGTAATGTACGGTGAAGTTCCAAAACCTTATATGACTTACCCAAAGACACTCTCTATAAAGGTTGTTGAGGCTGCAATATAGAAAGGATCTAAGGACAAGAATTAATCTCAAATACCCAAACTTGTAACCCAAGGATCAAGATAAACTCAAACGGTTAAGGTTGTGACACTCGAAACCGAAATAGAGGATGTTGAGTCTCACTACTACCTAGGAAGGGCAAGTCAAGACTAGGTTAAAGCTAATCTTTAACTTTGGATTAAAGTAAAAGCAAAGTTCGTAAACTGGGGTAAATCACAGGTAGATCTTGAGAACCACGGCCGTGGAAACCTAAGAACAGACCGTGATTTAGGGTGTCGACGATATTTCTCTAACTCTCAGGGTCCAATCAAATTACAATCGATCTATCATCATCTAAGCCACAACTATCAACCCTTCACCTTAAAATTGCTAAAGGGTTTTAGCCAATAACCATTGTCATGATATCAATATTCAATTTAAGAAGAATGAAAGATGAAAACCCTCGAATACTCAATAAAACTTCAAAACAAAATCTCAAATCCGAAACACAAGAAGCAATGTTAATGGATTCAGAATATATAACACAAAACCTCACAATGATCTAAGGCAAGTACGAAGAACGGGATGCCAATCCGTCTTTAATATCAAAACCTAAGAAAAAGGTTAGACTTCCGTTGTAAGCAATCTCCAATCTCCAACAATCCGGCGTTTCCGCAACTCTCGGCGACTTCCAATCAACCCTAAGCAAGAGTGCTGAAAACAAGGGTAAGCGGCCGTCCTCGAAACTCTCTTTTCCAGCCTTTTTATAAGACGAGAAAGGGTTACCGTCAAGGCCCAATACGTAAATGACGTGGCAAATAATGACACGTCAAAAGATTGCCTAAATTACGGTCTCACTGCCTTCCACGACCGTGGTTTAGAGCGTGGAAACAGATTATGATGCCTTGTGACTTCCACGAAACTTACTGGAGTGCTCCAAACTCAAGTCCACGTTCATGATGCCAGGTTCACGGCCGTGGTTTAGAGCGTGGACTTCAAATCATCTTCTTCACGGCCGTAATTCAGGGCGTGGAAGTGTATATTGCTTGTTGTTGCTTTTGTTTCGTGTCATTCTTCATCCTAGCTCCTTCCTTAGCTTCTTTGATGTATCTCTTAATCCTCGAACATGATCGATTACTCCCTTTTCTCTCTCAAATGCTCCGATTCCAGCTCCTATTCACCTATAATCAACACAAAGCTAGTGTAGACTTCCATATTGACAAAATAGATGAACAAGCTAACATTTGCTTCAAAACCTCATCCATGTACACAATAATAAGGGAAAAACAACCAAAATAAGTGCCTAGAATATCGCCATATTTCATGCTAACAACAACCGAGTTCAAAACAAAAGGGAAACAACAAAAGAAACAAAAACCCGATCCCGTCCTATAATGTACGGGAACCCCGGCTGACCACACCATCCGGATCACTCAGCAGCATCCTGAACCTGTGGAACATCTACAACGACGGTATAAACCGTTAGCTAACATTCTAGATCCTAACAAGAGTGTAAAGGCACAAACACACATAAGGTAAAGAAAACACATAGCATGCTCACACATCAACCGGTTATTATCTTTCATTAAGGTTATCCCTTTTTAATTCAACTTCTTTTGTCACACGAGAATCTCCCGACACTCGCCTCCGCTTCCGTCTACCAATAAGAATAGATCAGTACTATCCGTTACCTACGAGTATGGGTTGCAAGAGCACATTCTAGTCTCCTGTAGAACTAGACAAGTGGTCACCGCCCGGTTATAATACACTTGGGCCAGTTAAGGTTATCAAAGGGTGAATCCTATTCCGGTTATCCGTTATAACAATAATAAACAACACAAACAAGCCAAAACAATCCAACTAATACGCGGAATGAAGCTAAGTTTGTCCAAGGGACTTACCTCACTCGAAGGTAACTCAAAGCTCAACACAACTCAGGAACAAATCAAGAGAAAGCTCAGTTTCCCACAAGAAAGGAGCAAGGAAAGCATGTACGAACAAGTAACACGGATCAAGAACGAAACGGTTGCTGGAAGTCTATAACTTCTAGTCTCAATGATCTCTAAGAGATCTCCACAAGCTAAGGGCTTAACCTTAGTCTTATAGCAACTCAGGGAGCAAGGAACAACCATAAGGAACCAAGAATGGAACGCGGAAAGGAAGGAAGGAAGCAACTCACCAAAGACGGGAGTTACAACAGAGAAAATTGCAGGGGCGGTTGGGCAGAGGAGTAGGGGCGGCACGTGACAGAGGCGCAGGGGCGGCTCTGTGCAGGCGCAGGAGCGGATCTTCGACAGAAGCTAATGTCGGGCTTCTCTTCGACAAAACTCCCAACAGGGGCAACCAAAGTTTTCACTTTTGGTTCCAACGCGTCAAGACTCAACTCTAGAGAGCCTGAGAACAACAAAGGATCAACAACGGAATGCTCCACAAGAACCAAGGCTCAAGCTTGATCCTTGGAGAAGAAGAAAAGAGAAGAACGAAAAGAAGAAACCGAAACAAAAGGAGAAGCAAGGTGCAGCAGCACATGAACGTGAAGAAGAACAAGGGAGGAAGAACTTACACGTTCAGCAAGGACACAAGGGCAAGGCTGCAGCACTCTAGGGTTGAAGAAGACGTAAGCAAGAAACGGGGAAAAGAGGAAAAGACGGGTTTATATAGGAGATGGTTGGAACGATAGACGGAAAGGGCGTCTAGGGTTGGAAAGAAGATCAAAAAACCGGCCCATAAGATAGAATATCGGATATTCTATCTATGGAAGGAAGAAAAAAAGAACGGAAGAAAGATCAGTCACAATTTGTCGTCATCCGCAGGGGAGGATCACATCAGCCGCAGGGGTGGCCTTCTTCACCGCGGGGGCGGTGGAGGAAAAACTGGGGTCTTACATAATGAATTAATGGAACCGGCCGACAAAAAGGGAGGTTCCCCAATAACAAACAATATATTCGATAGGTTACAACAATTCTCACAAGAATGTAATCTAATTGATCTTCCCACCAAAGGTAACTTTTACACGTGGAGAAAGAAAAGAGATGGGGAGGATAATACATACGAAAAACTAGATAGAGTAATGACATCACTA
Source organism: Fagopyrum esculentum (assembly GCA_033239045.1). NCBI lineage: Eukaryota > Viridiplantae > Streptophyta > Magnoliopsida > Caryophyllales > Polygonaceae > Fagopyrum > Fagopyrum esculentum. The sequence goes on along the minus strand of BSUD01000006.1, from coordinate 12,703,798 downwards.
CAAATTATTCAGGAATATCCCGGAATACATATGAGAAATCATGCATTTACCAATTCGGATCATTGCATGATCTCCATAACCCTCCAAAGTACACAAAAAATATCAAGAATAAACCGTTCAGATTTGAATCAATGTGGCTGCAACGAAAAGATTGTGAGCAACTAGTAAAACAAGTATGGAGAACTCAATTCTCAGGTACACTTATGTTTAATCTCGTAAAAAAGACGAAACTCCTAAAAGTAAAATTAACACAGTGGAGTAAGGAAAAATTTAAAAATATCCATAAACAATTAAAAAACGTGGATGAAGAGATTGAATCTCTCCAGAAATAAAGTTTCACAAATTTTGATCAAATCAAGAATGATAAAATAAATAGATTACTTAGAAAAATAGAATGTCTTTTGGAGTATCAACATAAATATTGGATACAGAGAGCTAAAACGACTAACCTACAAGTAAGAGATAAGAACACGAAGTTCCACCATCGAAAAGCAACATGTAGAAGAAATAAGAAAACCATTACAACAATTACGACAAGAAATGGGACGGTGCTATCCAAGGAAAATGAAATCAATGAAGAATTTTTGGAAGATTACAAGCATAGGTTTCAAAAGTCAAATTTAGATCAACACAAGTTACAGAGACAACTAGAAGTTATTACATCAGGAATCTTTGAAAATGACAACCAAAACCTTACAAGGTTTTTCTCCACAAAGGAAATAAGAGATGCATTGTTTGATATTGGAAGTGATAAATCACCGGGTCTGGATGGAATGACTGCGGGTTTTTACCAAAAATATTGGCACATCCTAGGACTAGCAATTACCATTGCGGTCAAAAGTTTTTCTAGAACCGGTAGAATCCTCAAACAAATTAACCATACTTTTATTGCACTTCTTCCAAAAATAGACAATCTGAAAACAACTAATCACTATCGACCTATAAGTCAATGTTCAACAGTATATAAAATAATTGCCAAGATACTGGCCAAAAGACTAAGCTTAGTAGTACCTAAGCTGATCCACCCATTACAAAGTGCTTTCATAAAAAACAGAGCAATTCATGACAATGTCCTTATCGCTCACGAAATTTTTCATGGGTTTAGAACAAAAAAAGGAAAAGAAGGGTATATGGCAATCAAATTAGACATGGAAAAGACTTACGACAAAGTCGAATGGGACTTTCTGAAAGCGGTCCTATAAAAATTTGAATTTTGAGAAAAATTCCAAAACTGGATTTTTGAGTGTATCTCAACAGTCTCATACTCCATACTAATAAACGACTCTCCTACAACAATCTTTAACCCCCAGAGAGGACTTCGCCAGGGTGACCCCTGTTCTCTATGCTTTTCAACCTATGTGCCCGAAGTTTTAGCCAGAAATATTCAGAGAATATCAAGCGATAACCCAAAAACCATAGGATTCCCCATCACAAAAAAGGAACTAAGATCCCTTTCCTATCATTTGCAGATGACATAATAATCTTCACTAAGACAACCGCATAAGCAAGCAACAAAATTCTAGAAACACTGAATGATTATTGTGCCACCTCGGGGCAGGTCACTAATTACCACAAATTGTCTTTCCAAACTACTACAAACGTTGACCAAAACAAAAAAAAAAGAAGAATTCAACACTTTCTTAGAATTAATGCGGTTAACAACCTTGAGCAATACCTTGGATGTCTCATCATAAATGGCAGAGTAAATAAAGATATCTTTAACTCAGTAATCCAAAAGACTAAACAACAATTGACGAAATGGAAAGCTTCGTCATTGTCACAAGAAGGAAGAATAACACTCATTAAAGCAAACCTCAATGCCAAACCAAGCTATCTCATGCAAGCCTTTATGCTACCTCCAACCATACATCAAGAACTAGATCGAATTAATAAAAATTTCTTTTGGAATAAAGGACCTAATTTTCATCCACTTATTAGTTGGGACAAAATTTGTAAACCCACCGCGCTAGGTGGAACGGGGATTAGGAAAGTTGAAGACATGAATGAAGCATTGCAGATGAAGCTTCTATGAAAAATTATGGCTGATCCTGAAAATATATGGGTTAAGATAGTTGAGGAAAAATATCTGAAAGGCGCACCCATTTGGAATTACAAATGTGGGAAAAACACATCATGACAATGGAAGAAATTAGTAAATTACGAGAAGACTTCGAAAAAGGATTGCGATGGCGAGTGGACGATGGAATAACAGTAAAATTCTGGACTGATAGGTGGATTACTGAAACCTCACTACAAAACATTGTGAGCAACAATGACTCTATAAACCTGAATGAACTCGCACACTCGTATATAAATAAAAAATGGAACCAACAACAACTAAGCAATTTAAACAAAATATTATACCAACAAATATTATAGAGAAAATCAAGGAATATAACCTTCCGAAAAATGATATCAAGATAGATTATATTGGGCCATGAAGGATGAAGGATGGTTCTCGACTAAATCGGCAATTGAAATGATGCAAAAATGCAAGGTTGGAGTAATTCCGGATAAAACATGGATATGAAAACTTGAAATAATGCGCAAAATTAAAAACTTCCTATGGAAAGTGGCACTTGATGGAATACCAACAAAGCAAAATCTTGATAGACAAAAAATTCCTGTAGTAATGAACTGCGAATTCTGTAATCATCATAGAGAAAGTTCCAAACAACCTTTTTTAAATGTCCTTTCTTAACTCAAACAATTGATAATACGAGAATCTCATAAATACTTCAAAACTATGACACAAATAACTGGAAGATTATCGAGATCTTAACTGACATTATAGAAAAGATCAGCCCATTGAAATTCAGAGAACTTGTTGTAATCTGGTGGAATATTTGAATGACTAGAAATCAAATCATATTCAATAAACTAAAGATCCCGGATAATTTAACCAAATCATTGAGTGAGACAAGGCAAAGGAAAATTCAAATCTCAAGAATATGAAAAATACAACCTTAAGACGAAAAATTAAAAACTTGCAATGGAAGAGACCAAGGGAGGGGCAACTTAAATTAAACTTTGATGCCTCTAGAAATTCAATGAACCAATGTTCTTTTGGTTTTATTATTAGAAATCACCTTGCCATTCCCATTGCTGTAGGCAGTGGTAGATGCAGCGCTAAATCTGTCATTGAGGCAGAAACTTTTGCCTTAAGAGAGGGTCTCATAAAGACCGTTTCGCTAGGTGCTACATCAATCGAGATTGAAGGAGATAATTTGACTCTAATAAATGCAATTAACTGAATATGGCAACCTCCATGCACGTTGATATGATCATCTCGGATATTGCCCTACATGGATTCCAACAATTGCTAGACATCAATACGTTTATGTGAAAGACCTCATCCGCAAGGATGCGTTAGGGCGATCGGTTTCTAGAACCTGATCAATCTAATATGCTTACCGTTGTATCAAAAATAAATAAATAAAGAAATTCATAAGGAAGACGTCACCGGCAACCGCCGTACACTTTGAGAAGAGTCACATAACTCATCTTCTTTCTCCTTATTTTTGACATTCTTGTACAAAGCTTTGGGCCCCACAAAATTATCGGAAATCATGCTCCATAAGTTCCAATTTCCATCATTTCTTTTCCTTTTTTTCCACCCAAATATTTTCACGAAATAAATCAAATACCTAAATTACCCTCCTCAACAAGGACCTTTCTCCCTCGACTACCTTCTGGCGATCTCTCTCAGTTTGCTCCTCTCCAACACTGTCTCGCTCTTCTCTCTCCTCCCAACTCCAATCAGTGTTTTCTCTCTCATAGAAAATCCTGATCTTCATCCCATCTTCTCCCCGCCTCAATCTTGCAACACTAATGACTATCATGACTCCTGCCGCTGTCGAGGTACGCACGACTTAGCCCCAACCGCTTACCTCTCGCTTCAATCTATGGAGCTTTTTCCCCCCTTCTTTTCTTCGTTGTTTCTGTTTCGTGATTGCCATTGTTTGCGCTTATTTGTCTATACAATGGATGCGTGTGCAAAAAGATGTGTTCAATGATATAAGGTCCCAATTGACTGTTCATCGTCTAGGGCACATGGATGTTGAAATTACCGAATTTGATTTAACGGAGTTTCAATTGCTCATAGTTGCATGATTCGTTGTTGTTTTAGTTTGCGTGAATTTCTTGACTCGTAGGGTTTTGTCTTCTTAACGCGATCGGATGTGCACTCATTTTCCTCTTTTGCAGCACGAAGACGAGGAGATGCTTGTCCCGCATTCGGACGTAGCCGACAATCATCAGCCGATGGAAGGTATTTTTTCATTTATTGTAATGCTTGGCTTTGCATTGTCAGGGATTTGAGCCGTTGATCTTATTGCTGTGGAGGGGGCGGATTTGATCTGATTGGAATTAGGAATTGACTGTTGGTATTAGGGTTTGATTGTAGTGTTTTCTGTGTTTCATTTGTTGAATCTTCAGTTGTACCTCAAGCAGAAGCTAATAGTGCGGAAAATCAAGCCGTTGAGGATCCTCCGGTATCGAGGTTTACTTGGAAAATCGAGAACTTCTCTAGGATGAATACTAAGAAGCACTATTCAGAAATTTTTGTTGTTGGTGGTTACAAATGGTAAAGGCCGTTATTTGTTATCGTTATATCGTTTATATAATTTTTGTCTCGCTTACCACGTGGTATTCGTCATGATTACCAATTCTTGCATTTCACTTGTCAGGCGGATACTTGTTTTCCCAAAAGGTAATAATGTGGACCATTTGTCGATGTACCTCGATGTAGCCGATTCACCAACTCTGCCATATGGTTGGAGTAGATATGCACAGTTCAGCTTGGCTGTGATCAATCAAATTCACGGGAAGTACTCAGTGAGGAAAGGTACTCTTTTTATTTTGTCCACTTTGGTCTAAAGTTTGCCTTCTTTTTTAGCAAACACGCTTTTTTGTTTGATTTGTGACTTTTATATCCCATTGGACGTGTGAAATAAGATTTCATGGATTAGGACTTGCCCCTGGTTAGTATAGTTTAACAAGTCTTCTTTTTTCTTAGGCTGGGGAGTTGAATGTTCTTTATTCTCTCTGGACTAAACTTTCTTTCTGCCTTTCACAGACTGACAATTTGTTGGTGTTTTCAAAGGTTTGGAGCTACAATATGATGATGTAAATCTTGCAAATTGCAAAACATTGAGATTTTGCTAAACAGTGTTTAAAGCACTCGGTATCATGGAAATCGTGTCTATACTCTATTATTTGAAGATAAAAGATAGAATTGTGTCAACAAATAGGCAATATTACACAAAGTGAAGAGGATTAGAATCTTAACATAAGACAATGGTTCAAATGGAACAATTATTATGAATATACGATGCTTTAACTACAAGAAGGTGTGATTAGGGGAGTAACTTCATTAAAAGTTTCAAGAAAGACCATGAAGTCCTTATTATGATTGTGATTGGGACAAGTTTTTGGCACGAGTACTTTTGTGTTACCTTTCTCAGAGCTGCACATAAGTGGGCTGTTTCCTTGAATGGTTTCTGTTCTGATGATCTCAAAGTGTCACAACAAATTACGTAGACCATGCAATGACTATATATTACTTTCCCTAGGAAATATTTTATCTCCTCCCAATGTAGATAAGACAAAAAAATAAGTTAGCATTAAAATGGCAACGCCTATTGATATTTTATGCCCACTTAAACCAGAAGATTAAAAAAATATTGCACCTATTAGTGGTTTGCCACATTTCCTGGGCAATCCTACTCTTCCACCTGAAGGCTTTGCGAAGGGATTGCTATATAGATTCAATAATGCCTTTTTTTGCATGTTTTGCTCTTCCTCCGCAAATTTTTTTCCCTTGATATAGCTCATGCTTTCCATTGTTTTCAATATTTTCAGATACTCAACACCAGTTTAATGCGCGGGAAAGTGACTGGGGTTTCACATCATTTATGCCCCTCAGCGAGTTGTATGATCCCACTAGAGGTTATGTTGTTAATGATACAGTTGTTGTTGAAGCTGAAGTTGCAGTTCGTAGGATTGTTGACTATTGGTCTTATGATTCAAAGAAGGAGACTGGGTATGTTGGCCTCAAGAATCAGGGAGCAACATGTTACATGAACTCTCTCCTCCAGACTCTTTTCCATATTCCTTACTTCAGAAAGGTCAGTTGCACCATCCATCATTGTATTGTTCTCCTCAACAAATATTTGGAGACCCTAATCTGTTTTATTTTTATATGCAGGCTGTGTATCACATGCCAACGACTGAGAATGACATGCCAACTGCAAGCATTCCTCTAGCTCTGCAGAGTTTGTTCTACAAACTCCAGTATAGTGACAGCAGTGTTGCTACAAAAGAGTTGACCAAGTCCTTTGGATGGGACACACATGATTCTTTTATGCAGCATGACGTACAAGAGCTTAATCGGGTTCTTTGTGAAAAGCTTGAAGAAAAAATGAAGGTATGTTGTTGTAAGATTGTTTTGAGTTTCTTTGCTTGTCTGTTTCTAGCGTAGGCAGCAAATTGTTTCATTTTTTTACTGACAACATCTTCACTTTTAACTCCAGGGAACTGTTGTTGAAGGTACTATCCAACAGTTATTTGAAGGGCATCATATGAACTACATTGAGTGCATCAATGTGGAATACAAATCTACTAGAAAAGAGTCATTCTATGGTAAGTGTCCTGTTTTTCCTCTTTATGCGATTCAAATTTGCATCTTTGATACTAGTCGTCGTATATTTCACTGCAGATCTTCAACTTGACGTCAAAGGCTGTCGTGATGTTTATGCTTCATTTGACAAGTATGTCGAAGTTGAACGATTAGAGGGCGATAATAAATATCACGCTGAGCAGTATGGGTTACAGGTTATTTCCTTATTTTCTATTGATGTATATTTTGATAGGTTCATCCATAACTTTTTTCACCCTCACCACTGCCAGTACTAGCAACCTGCTTTGCCTTTCCTTATCAATCTTGTTCGTGTATTGGCCTTCAATTATTTCTTGATCTTGATTATTTACCTCAGGAAGCTATTTCACGTTTTGCTTAATATTTGTGACTTTCGATAACGTGTAATAATCTCAGGATGCCAGAAAGGGTGTGCTGTTCATTGATTTTCCTCCGGTTCTTCAACTTCAGCTGAAAAGATTTGAATATGATTTTATGCGTGATACCATGGTCAAGGTTAGTGAGCATTAACCATCCAGGCTATATTTTAATGTCATATTAAGATCAATAAAAGTGTTTATTGTTTTGCTTTATTGCATATAACTACAGGATGAGTTCCTATTTATATATATACACATTTTTCACATATATAATATTTAATGTATTTTTTTCCCAGTAAATAATTGAGTTGAATTATTTTTTCTTTTGATGAGGAATAATTCTTTTATCACCATCGTCATTTAAGTGTGTTTGCAATCTGGTTAGGACCTGCTTGATTGCATACATTTTAGCCTTCTTTGGTTCTTTTTATTAATATCTATGCCAAGTCTTTTGTGCACTTTTTACAAGTTGCATTCCAGTCTTATTTAAAGAGGTAAAAATACAACGTATTCATTAACCCAAACTTACCAGCTGTCTGGCACCTTTTTTTTTTTTTTCCCTTTTTTTTCAATTTCTTTTTAAAAGTACTTTATGGAAATAATTCAGCAACAGGCTACACCAAAATTCAACACTCATAGCTCAGTAAACTATTATGTGTTTTTAGCTGGAAAATAGAGCTGGTGAGCTCGTTGTTTACCTGTTATGCTCTTGCTTCTTCTTTGACACTTGGGCTATGTTTGACATGTAGCCTTTTTGATAGCTAGTTTTAGAGTTCGCTTTTAAGTACTTAATTTGTCTTCCCGAAAATAAACACTTTGAACATATAAGCCTCAGCTCCTAAATTGCTGAAGCTCATATTTCAGCTTGTACTCCATAATCCATGTGAAGCCTTGGTTGAATAATCTAATAAGCTACTAAACATTTTTTCATCTATTCCTCCAGCTTAAGCAACAGGATTAGTAGTCAATTCATTTCCGGCTTCACTCTAAATTGCATTAGCTAAATGCATATAATTAAGTGATGGTTAAATATGGATATATGATGATTTCTGTTTGTCATTGCATTAGATAAATGATCGCTACGAGTTTCCTCTTCAACTTGATCTCGATCGTGAAAATGGCAAGTATTTGTCTCCTGATGCTGATAGAAGTGTTCGAAATCTCTACACACTACACAGGTATTGCTGGAGTTTCTTAATTTTCCCCAATGTTTCTTTGCCATTTCCCTGGATGGACATCTGTTCAGTACAAATGTACAAGTGTTCATAGAAACTTGTTGAAGTTTCCAAATTTAGTGATTGTCCTTTTTCCCCCCATCACTGTCTTCATATTATATTCTTGTATGCTGATTGATGGACGCTGAAAAACTTATGTCATGTTTCTCAAACACTGGGTTCACCTTGGCATTCTGATCTTTATAATAAATATAGGGCCTTGGCTGGCATCTCTGAATAAGAATGGAAGTCTGATGAACACTACGATAGCTAATTTGATCTGCTTACTTCTTCCTTCCATCATGGCTTATAATAGTCATTATGTCTTTCTTTTGTTTCTTGAAATCTCTAAGCGATACAGGGGACTGTTAATCACTGAATGTGTTTGCTGCAGTGTTTTGGTTCATAGTGGCGGAGTTCACGGTGGACATTATTATGCTTACATAAGGCCAACACTTTCTGAGCAATGGTATGTATGTAGTTTTTATCTTAAATAAATAAGCCATAGGTTTTCAATTTGCTGTGATTTCTTTTAACCATACTTGCATACGAGTTCATCTCACCACACATGGATATTCTTGTGTGGAATAATTCCTGATTACATCTTGTTTAAATTTGACGCAAAGATTTAATTTCTATGGAAAAAATCAATTTAATGAACCAAGGCAAGGCAAGATCTCCAGATCATTATTTTACAAACTTAATTGCATATCCAATACATTTGTTGAAAGTCTTTGACTAATTTCAGTGGTGGCTATAATCATTTTTTAAAAGGTAGCAACTACAATTCAATCAAGAATACGAAGAGCAATAATTTGATCAATTTCAGTCGTAGCATACAATCAATTTGTCAAAGGTTGGAACTACAGTTTAAATAAGAATATGAAGATCAATAAAAACAATGCAGTCTTAGCTAAAATGGAACTTTTGTGTTTTCGTCTGTTGTCATCCTTAGTCAATCCTTTATGACCTTTTATCTCTCGAGTGTGTGTGGTGTAAAGGATGTGTTTAGTTGTAGGGGGGATTATATTTGGGGTTTTAAAAACTGAGGTTATAGGCTATTTTCGAGTTTTTTTTATGTTGGGTTATTTATATAATCTAGGTATTGGTGTTTAGTTTTGTATTTTTCTGGGCTTTTATTTTCTGTAACAAGACACTTAAAAAATATAACCTCATATAACCTTGAGGGGAGAAGTTTATATTTTGGGGTTTTTAAGCTCGAATAAACCAATTTGAAAAACCAAGGTTATTTTCTCAACCTACAACTAAACACATCCAAAAATATAATCTCAGACCCCCTCTCTAAAATAAGCTTCTACAACTTACAACTAAACACAGCCTAAGTTCCTTATGTTTGACCATATGGTTCACTATTTTTAATGATTCTTGTATTGAGAATACGCTTACAGCTCTATTACAAAAGCAATATTTTTTACCGTTGCATCATTTAGTTTGTTTTTCAATGTTTGGATGATGAATAAATAAAAACATCACATTGTTTTCAGGTATAAATTTGACGACGAACGAGTGACTAAAGAAGACACAAAGAGGGCTTTGGAAGAGCAGTATGGTGGTGAAGAAGAGGTAATTATTTAACGTCTTTAAATTAGTTTGTTTTTGTTGTCCCCTTATATTATTTTGTTGCTGCTAGCAGTTACCACAGACAAATCCCGGATTCAACAACACTCCATTTAAGTTTACCAAATATTCAAATGCCTACATGTTGGTGTACATACGTGAAAGTGACAAAGATAAGATTTTGTGTAATGTGGATGAGAAGGACATTGCTGAGCATCTTAGGGTAAGATATTCCCTATTTACTACATTTTTTTTGTAAAGGGGATCTCATTGCAGTTAAAAATGATTAATACCCGTTCGTTTTTTTTATTTTAGGAACGTTTGAAGAGAGAACAAGAAGAGAAGGAACATAAGAAGAAAGAAAAGGCAGAGGCGCACCTATATACTATTATAAAGGCCCGTGATTTTTTTCACTATAGTAGATCTCTTGTTTGTATATGTGGTGATGCTTTTAATATGGTACATTTGGTGCTTATAGGTTGCACGAGATGAAGACCTAACTGAGCAGATTGGGAAGGAAATATATTTTGACCTAGTGGATCATGACAAAGTTAAATGTTTCCGGATTCAGAAACAAATGCCTTTCAACCAGTTCAAGGTATTAGTGGGGAAAACAGTTGATCTCTTCTCTGTTTACGAGGCCTTAATTTTGTCCATTTGTTTTTGGTGATATTGCTGCCGTCTTATCACCCTTTTCCACTTTTAGTATAGTGTATCACTTTATGCCAAGTAGATCATACTGTCTGACGTTCTCAACCTTTTGGAAATAGGAAGAGGTTGCCAAAGAGTTTGGAATACCAGTGCAGTTTCAGCGGTTTTGGCTGTGGGCAAAACGCCAAAACCACACATATCGTCCAAATCGCCCATTGACACCTCATGAGGAAGCCCAATCTGTAAATTTCTCTTTTGTGCTTTTCTTTGCTCTAGCCTGGGGTTAAACTCAGAAGGATTTTTACTGACTTTAGAGATGTTTTGCGGATGCCATATAGGATGCAATCCTGCAATATTGCTTGATGTTTTCATTCTTTATAGGTTGGCCAACTTAGAGAAGTCTCCAGTAAGGCGCATAATGCAGAGCTGAAATTATTCCTAGAAGTTGAGCTTGGAGTGGTAATAATCAATATGAATTAATGACACTGTCTTAATAAAGCTTCTCCATTTTCAGATAATAATAGCTTGTATTTATTCAGGATTTGCGGCCTATTCCTCCTCCAGACAAGTCAAAGGAAGATATTTTGCTCTTTTTCAAGCTCTATGATCCTGAGAAGGAGGAGCTACGGTATTTTTGAGTTCCTCTCAGCTCATTATCTTCCACTGGGACTAATGAGCTTGAGATAATTTTATATTGGATTTGAAAATTTTGTTGTATTGGCATTGCATTTATGGCTTCAATTATAAAATGTGACAGTTGTGTTGGAAGGCTTTTTGTGAAGGGAACTGGCAAGGCCACTGACATTATAACCAAGCTGAATGAGTTGGCTGGCTATGCAAGTGATGAGGAGATTGAGCTTTATGAGGTTTGCTTTTCATCTATAATTGGCCGCTTTACAAGCTAGCCAATATTGACTTCTCTTTTTGCATATCTTGCTCTGTAAATATATTAATAGTATTGTCTAGGCTATTTTTTCCATCAACTTACCACTCTTGGATAACCAACCTGAATGTTGGTAGTGCCTTGAACAGTTAGCCATATAGTGAGAGGTCAAGTGAGAAACCCTGTTGCTGTCTTGTAGAGGACTCTCTAATTATATAGGAACATTAAATCTAAGTCATTGGATCATAAAGCATTGATTGACCCATATAGTGCCATTTGTTGAAATTTAAAGGAAACTACGGTTGTGTTTGGTTGGTAATGAAATTAAAGGGATGATGATTATGGGATGAAGAGAGGTGGAATAATCCCCTTAATCTTGCTTGGTAAGGGAATGAAGGAGATGAAGGGGATTAAACTATGGAGATTAAGGGAATTAAATTATGGAATTTTGTAGTCCTATTGAACTTCGATTATGAGGATTATAAGGATTATTGTGGATAAAATCTCATTTTTACCCCTCTTCTTTTTTTTTCATCTCTTTCATCTACAAAAAGTTTAACACATACTTTTTCGTAAATTTACCTAAAATCATATTCATTTTACCAAACACCCATTTCACTTATTTTTATACTCTCTCTTTAAACAATTACATCTCCTTAATTCTTCATCTAAATACTTCTCTTCATCTACGTAATCTTACCTTATCAAACGGAACCTATGGTGTTAAAGAATTAAGGAAGAGAAGTACTACGGGGATCTTTTTGGAACATTATAGACGACATAACTGGTGTGCGTTCCTGTGAGTCACCCCTCCAACCCACAGTCAACTGCGGAAAAAGATTTTTTTTTCCCGAAGGTGACAATTCTCCACCGCCTCTAATGATGCGTCTTCTCACCACTTGACTGTAGTTAAGATACCGGATAGGGGTTCTGTATGATTAAGCCTCCATTTTAGCTTTGGCCCTTCCCTCAGTTTGGCGGTTGCAGCACCGCGGCAATTTCTCCACTCTTTGTGTAATGTTGCCGCCACAACTCCACCATATATCTTTCTTCCTGTGTCCAAATAAATTGTGAACAAGACATTCACATATCCTCATAAGCCGCAACAGAAGGAAACATAAAGACATAAATTGAGCTATTGAACAAAAAATGGAAGCATAATCCACAAGCTTCAAATCTTTGCAAAAGCTAAGTGGACTTTTAATTACTATAGGGAGACAAAGTGGGTCTTTTAATTTTCCGATGTTCAAACTAGGCCCTTAAACTAATTGATTTAAAAAGTTGTGACCACCCTCACACAAAAAGGGGCCTACTTAATTTTAACGATAATCAAAAGGGCCTTTTTAGCCAGTTTCCTCAATCAAAAAACTTATATTGTTCGCAATGAAAGGTCATAAATTGGTCGCCAGTGAGACTGGGAAATGCTGTCAGTGTGTCAGTCAGTAGTTCTGAGTGAATGGACATCAATGTTGCAAAGTGGGACAATCAAGACAAAAAAAGTCGTCGTTTATGTCTTTTAGGTACATGTTGATCCGCTACGGGTATGCATGCACTAAGGAGTACCATCAAGACAACCAATGCAATCCTACCACGACGACCATAATTGCCTTACAAAAAATTCGTGTAACTTGGATCTCCCCTAATTTTGACGGGGTTTGTGAGAATTGTGTATTGTGAGGCTGAATGATGTCACAGGCCATTTAAAATTGAAGGGTAATGTCTATTTTCGGGTATAAAAACACTCATCTAAAAGTACCCTGCCCAATCCTATATGATTTTTTTCAAATAAGCATCTATTTAAACTTCACACTAGTTTATTTTGATTTACCAAACACAAATTAAATAGGATTTGAGTTATACACTAGTTTATAAACTAGTGTTTTTGTGCAAGCGAACACACCCTAAGTTTGCAATTGTGTTGACCACTTTTTAATGCTATTGCATTATTGAGTGCTCTAATTTATAAAGGATTCGCACTTGAACCGCCCTGGTAGATATAAATTTGTGTCTCCTTTTGAGTGATTGGTGCAGCAATACTTTTCACTGTGTTTTCTTGGGCTTGTTGGCCTGTTTATTTTGCACTTGTTTACATGGCTGTGGTGCTGCTCAGGAAATCAAGTTTGAACCTAATGTCATGTGTGAAATCATTGACAAAAAGTCAACTTTCCGATCTAGTCAGGTATCTTGTTATGCAGATTGTTTCTTCTTATATGTGAACTACCTGCTGCTTAAAATAATGCTTCCTCTTTGTTTCTTTTCCCTTTCTCTTTTTTGCTTCAGCTAGAAGATGGTGATATAGTATGCTTTCAAAAGCCAGTTCCAGCTGAAAGTGTTGGCAAGTACCGTTATCCTGATGTTCCATCATTTTTGGACTATGTACATAATCGTCAAGTACGTGCTCCTTAAAATGATGTTTATTGCCTGCAAATTAAGATCTAGGAATATTGCTTCGTCTCTTACCATGCTTAGAATATTCTCCTCCGATAGAAGTTGCCACTCTATTATTTATTTTATTATATCATTTGTTATTTCATTCATATAAATAATATATATTACAGTTTTTTTTCTTTCTAGGAGGTGATTTTTCTCTTTTCTTGATCTATTGTGATAGGTTGTTCACTTCAGATCTCTGGAACGTCCCAAGGAAGATGACTTTTGCTTGGAGCTGTGAGTAGTGTACCTTCAGCTGCTGCTTTTTGATAAATATAAGGAACTCTTGCAACATAATGTGCTTTAGAGAAGCACTTGTGATATACTTGTTAAATGTTCAATTTAAAACTTAAATAAGTAAAAGTATTACCATCCACATTAACATCTTATGCTTCTTATCACAAGAACCTTCTAAAGAAAGTGAAGATCTGTGAATAGTTTCTTCTGATGAGTATTTTCTGCACCGTACCTGTAACCTAATGTTATCATCTCATTGAATAGTAAACTTCATGTCATCTGAAATCAACCTCTGCAGCAACATGGGATGTCCCAAAGGTCGTGCCTTCTAATTGCAATAAATTGTTAATATAGTCAAACCCAGGGCTCTGTAAAAATGCTCATCTGTGGATCGTTATAATTTTATAATATAATTTACATCGAGGAGGATAAGATTATCTGTATAGTTGGTTGTTTTTGCTTGATTCAAATTCATTCATGCAGGTCAAAGCTTCATACCTATGATGATGTCGTAGAAAGAGTTGCTCGTCAACTTGGACTGGATGATCCATCAAAAATCAGGCTTACTTCTCACAATTGCTACTCACAGCAACCGAAACCCCAGCCTATCAAGTACCGGGGCGTGGATCATTTGTCTGATATGCTGATCCACTACAACCAAGTACTTACTATAACCTTATTACCACCATCAATTAAATGCAATCCTGATTATTTTGCTGGAAGTATCTGGTCTATGAATAATTTTTCCCATATGACAGAGTACGGATATATTGTACTATGAAGTGTTGGATATACCCCTTCCGGAATTACAAGGTTTAAAAACTCTGAAAGTTGCATTCCACCACGCCACGAAGGATGAAGTGATTCCACTTACTATTTGCCTTTGTCCTACATTCATTGAGATTTCTTTGTTTGGGTTTTTATTTGTAGTTGTCTTTCTTTTTCTCAGGTGACTACTCACACTATTAGACTGCCAAAACAAAGTACTGTGGGGGATGTCCTGAATGATTTAAAATCTAAGGTGAAAGAAGTGAAAGGCTTGATTGACATTATTACTTTATTGCCAAATCTTCTTTTGGTTCTCCTTATCCGGACCTTTATTATTTTCTATTCTCTTCTGTTGCTGGATCATTGATAATGAGTTACCGTGTTGATCTTCCTGTAACAGGTTGAATTGTCAAATCCTAATGCTGAACTCAGACTCCTAGAAGTATTCTATCACAAGATATACAAGGTGCTACTTTTTTCTTGCTACATTATCTGCAGTGAGTAACTAGTTATCCAACCTAATAATGAGGTGAAATGAAAATTTGCGGCTGCTGTTTTTGCGACCCTTATGTATCCAATTATCCATCTGTTGGTGATCAATGATCATTGTATTCTTTGCATGGAAGATTGTGATGTTCAAAACCTTTTTTTTTTGGATAAATAGTTATCCTGGTTTCTTAAAAAAGAAAAGGTCATCCTAGTTGAGTGGTCTCAACTTTGAACTCAAGATCACATTCAAATTTGAAGCATTTTGTTTTTATTATTGTTTTGTCGTGCAGATTTTTCCACCCACTGAGAAGATTGAGAACATAAACGACCAATATTGGACATTACGAGCAGAAGAGGTGTGTGCCTCCTGATCTTAACTTAGCTCCCC
>BSUD01000006.1:12618454-12666324 GCA_033239045.1 Fagopyrum esculentum | reverse complement strand
ACCTACTGATTTGTGGTCGTTTGTGACCTACTGATTTGTGGACCGTTGAACTATTAAATTCGTAATTCTTATTTTATCAATATACTAAATATACATCTATATACTTTACTAAAACAAAAGACAATAATTCTGACGTGGCGCCCCACGTTTTTTCTTGGATTAAATTTTTTACTAAATCACGAATTAAGCTAATAAATCCTTTTTTTACTAAACCATAATTATTTTGTAAAATATTAATTTTGTTATCCCACATCGGTTATCAGAAAAAGATGATATTGTGACAACATTTATAAATAGACCTATAAGGTTTGAAGATTATACAAAGCATACATTTTTGTACCTTTTGGTCAGAATCAAATATAATACTTATTCATACCGGATTAGTATTTGAATGTGGATTGTTGTTACCTACTAATTCGTAGGTCGTAACCTAATGATCTGTGGGTCGTTTTAATCTAATACTTTGTGGGTCGTTGTGACCTACTGATGCTTGGGTCCTTGTGACCTAATGATTTGTGGGTCTTTGTGACCTAATGATTTGTGGGTCCTTGTGACCTATTAATTTGTGTGTCGTTTGTGAGCTATTGATATGTGGGTCGTTTGTGACCTACTGTGCTACTGATTTTTGGATCGTTTTGACCTACTTATTTGTGGGTCGTTGTGACCTACTGATTTGTGGATCGTTGTGAGTTGTGACCTAATGATTTGTGGGTCCTTGCAATCTACTAATTTGTGGGGTCATTGTGATCTACTAATTTTCGTTGTGACCTACTGATTTGTGGGTCGTTTGTGACCTACTGATTTGTGGGTCGTTTGTGACCTACTAATTTGTGGACCGTTGAACTATTAAATTCGTAATTCTTATTTTATCAATATACTAAATATACATATATATTCT
This sequence comes from Fagopyrum esculentum, assembly GCA_033239045.1. Lineage (NCBI taxonomy): Eukaryota > Viridiplantae > Streptophyta > Magnoliopsida > Caryophyllales > Polygonaceae > Fagopyrum > Fagopyrum esculentum. Next base: position 12,665,426 of record BSUD01000006.1, on the reverse strand, counting down.
ATACAATTTACTAAAACAAAAGACATTAATTCTGACGTGGCACCCCCACGTTTTTTCTCAAATTAAACTTTTTACTAAATCATGAATTAAGCTAATAAATGTTTTTTTTTAATTAAACCATAATTATTTTGTAAAATATGATTTTTGTTCTCCCACATCGATTATGAGGAAAGGATGACACTTCGAAACATGTATAAATAAATCTAGAGTGTTTGAGGCTTATAAAATTCATACATTTCTGAACCTTTTGGTCAGAATCAAATATAATACTTATTCATATCGGATTAGTATTTGTATGTAATCATTGTGACCTACTAATTGTTGGGTCGTTTTGACCTAATGATTTTTGGGTCGTTGTGACCTAATGATTTGTGGGTCGTTGTGCTCTTGTGGGTCCTTGTGATCTAATAATTTGTGGGTCTTTGTAATCTACTGATTTGTGGACCGTTGAACTATTAAATTCGTAATTCTTATTTTATCAATATACTAAATATACATCTATATTCTATATACTTTACTAAAACATACGAAACTAATGCTGACGTGGCGTTCCTATGTTTTTTTTCGGATTAAATATTTTACTAAATCACAAATTAAGCCAATTAATCTTTTTTTACTAATTGAATTCGTATCAAATTATGGTATTTTTAAAATTTTATGATTATGTTTTTTTATTTAAATTATTATTTATTAAATAATAAATTAGATTTAAAAAATTTTTATTAGCATAAAACTAATTAATGATCAACACATGGGCTACGTGGTCTCATTTACTATGTAACACTTGACGCGTTATTTATACGAGCTCATAAATATAACTAATAAAGTTAACGACATATAATATAGTAAAAAAAATGTAATATGATAAGCTATTTTATTAACAAACCCGCACAAGGTGTGGGCTATACACTAGTTAATTGTGAAAGTCAGCGTCGTCAGCGTAAATGTATAATGTTTTAGTAGAGTATAGTAGAGTATAGATTACTAATTTAAACTTCTAACTCAACTCGATCCTAATACCCATAGTCTATCTTAGATATACATTCCTAATTTATTTAAACTTCTAACTCAACTCCTAATACCCATAGTCTATCTGGTTGAACCCTTCAACCACTTAAAACAAACTAACCCATAACCAAATGTATCCTACCCTATAGAGTACAAGTATATACCTACCTATCTGCTAATACTCAGCTAGATGCTCATTGAGATCAAAGCGGGGTACATCTGTTGATTGATGATCACAAGTCGCCAAAGACAGCTGCGCTTCTCCGGCATCAGCAGGCCCTTGATGACAGTGTCGCCTCATGACCTCGTCGGCTTCAACCAGGATCTTGGGGTAGCCACTGGATTTGTGACCGCCTAATGCCTGTGGCGTCGAAACCACCTTACTGCACTTCACCATTGAAGAAGTTGTTGCATCCTCCAAACTCAATTTCCTCTTCTTCACCGTTAATTCATCCTCTAAGTCATAATCATCAAATGTCTCCTCATCTAGATCATCATATTTGTAGCACTTAGCAAGCAACATAAGCCCATCAATGGCTTCATATTCATTCTCATCCAACATTGACTTTGATGTATCAATCTCGGCGTTCTCGCCGCTTCTTCTTCTTCTCACCGGCCATCTTGTAGAGTATATACAAATAGGCTAAATAAAGGTGATCTTTATGTAATAAAAGGGGATTGTTATAACAACCCTAACAAACTCATATGTGAGTATAAATAGCACTCTTATCAGTAAATGGAATATACGAGTTTTCCTTCATCTGGTTCACATGGTATCAGAGCCATGAACTTGATTATTTCCAGATTCAATTACTGAAATTTCATTTCTGAATTTTTCTCATAATCACTACATATCGACTTCTCATGGCTACGGGGAAGGATGCGAGCTCTAACCCTATTGATGTCTCGCCTAATTCGAATCTCAATCGATCTGTTCATACAATCGATGTTAATGATCCATTGCATTTGTCTCATTCAGACAATCCTGGAATGCAATTGGTTTCAATTCTATTCACTGGAGCCAATTTTACATCCTGGAGACGTAGTATTCGGATGACGCTTGGAGCTAAACAGAAGTTAGGCTTCATCGATGGGACCTGCGTCAAACCTGCTGCTGGCGAAGCGGATCAGCTCACTCGCTGGATTCGTGCAGACTACATGATTCGGTGTTGGATTTTGCATTCCATGAAGGCTGACATAGCGGAATTATTCACATATGCAGAGTCGGCCATGGATTTATGGAAGGATATAGTCGAGCGTTTCGAGGTATCAAATGCTCCTCTCATTTACCAGATCCACAAGGATCTTTCCTCAATTAAGCAAGAGAATACTCCAGTAGCGAGTTATTATTCAAAGCTAAAAAAACTATGGGATGAGCTCAGTTCTATCGATCCCGTTCCTTCTTGCACATGTCGTGGTTTTGTTAAATGCACATGTGATCTTCTTAAAAAAATTTCTGCTAGAGATGCTGATAACAGAGTTATTCAATTTCTTATGGGCCTCAATGAACAATATGAACATGTTCGTAGTCAGATTCTTTCTCTTGACAAATTACCAACTGAGAATCGTGTTTTTCACATGGTGTTACAAGTCGAAAAACAGAAAGAAATTACTTGCCATAATCCTGTTTCACATGATGTGCTTGCTGCTTCTCGCTCAATCCCTTACAGACAGGCAGGAGGAAGTCGAAAGGATTTCAAGAAGGAAAAGTTTGATCGTATGTGCACCTATTGCAAGGAGAAAGGGCACCTGCGAGAATCTTGCTTCAAATTGACAGGCATACCTGATTGGTATCGAGATTTCAAAACCAAAGAGGACAAATCTTCTGGCAATAGAGTTGATATTTATTCTCCACCTTATAGAACTGCTAATAACCTTGAAGTTACAGTTGGTGAAACTCCACTGGATATTCCAACTACATCTGGTATTCCTCCAGTTTTAGATCAATCTATGATCAATGCTGTTTGCCAAGAAGTGATCAAGCTTATGATGGATAAACAGTCTGGATCTAGTAATTTTGCAGGTATTATATCTCGATTTATCAATAATGCAGTTAATATCCATACTTGGATTTTGGATTCAGGAGCCACAGACCACATTACTTTTTGCAAGGATTTATTTGTTGACTTGACAAAATTGGATAAACCACTGCTGATTGGTCTTCCAGATGGCTCAGTGAAAGAAGTGTTTCATAAAGGGACTATTATATTGTCCTCAGTTATCACACTTCATGATGCTCTGTATATTCCAGACTTCAAGCATAATCTCCTATCCATATCTCGTTTACTTTGTGATTTGCCCATGGAGATTATCTTTACTCCTCATTCCTGTTTATTTCAGGACCGTATCAGTAAGTCTATTATTACAACTGGATACAAGGAAGGCAATCTATACAAGATAGGCACAACTTTATCACCACATATAGCCCCTGCTGTTGCTAACAGTATAAATAAAACTGATGATGTTCATCTCCTTCATGCCAGATTAGGCCACATTTCCATGTCTAAATTTCAGCACATTGATACTGTTTTAGCTGCTAAACACAGATCTTTGGATTGTCATGCTTGTATTACTGCTAAACAACATAAGCTGCCTTTTGCTATAAGTACTTCTCGTGCTAAGAGAGCTTTTGAATTAATTCATGTGGATATTTGGGGACCATATCACACTTTAGCTCTATGTGGCTCTCGTTATTTTTTAATTGTGGTTGATGATTATACTCGTTGCACATGGACTTTTCTAATGGCAAGCAAGCAACAGGTACCTCAACTGATCATTAACTTTCTGGCGTATGTGAGAACACAATTCAGCTCTAATGTTCAGATATTCAGATCCGATAATGGTATGGAATTTCTGCAGAAACAGCTACAAGACTTATTTCTGGCCTCTGGCATTGTTCATCATAGGTCCACTCCTTATGTTCCGCAACAGAATGCTCGAGTAGAGCGCAAACACCGACATTTACTTGAGACTGCACGAGCTATTCACATCCATGCACATCTACCTCTTAATTTATGGGCTGAATGTATCTTAACAGCAACCTACCTCATCAACCTTATGCCTTCCTCAATTCTTTCCTGGAAATCACCCTTTGAACTTCTTCATCATATCAAACCATCTTATACACATTTACGTGTCATTGGATGCCAATGTTATAGTCTTCTTCCAAAACGTGACAAATTAGAGCCTGTTTCGACCCCTTGTGTTTTGCTTGGATACCCACCTGGTCAAAAGGCATACAAGCTGCTGAACATTTCCACCAACAAAATTTTAATCAGCCGACATGTCATTTTTCAGGAACATATATTCCCCTACAAACACATTTCTTCTTCACCTTCTGCTCCTCCTACATCTTCCCTTCCCTTGGTTTCTCCAGCTCCAGATATTGATTTCACAGTCCCTGTCCCAGTCCCAATTTCTCATTCATCTCCACTTATCTCATCTGATTCATTTGCTCATCCCATCCTAGTTCCTTTTTCCCTTGATCCTATTTCATCATCTCCTTCTACTACATCTTTCAGTGTCCCATTAATTATTTCCTCATCATCATCTCCTTCCCCAGATGCTTGTCCCTTACCTATTCCTTCTTCCAGACCTACTTGCACTGTTATTCGACCTGCATATCTTCAAGACTATACTTGTAATGCTGTTTCTACACTGACACAGTTTGATCTTACTAGTCATTCTCATGACTACATTAGGGCCCTCTGTATTGTCATCAGTGCATTTGAACCATCCAGTTATACTCAGGCTAAGCAGTCTCCTCTCTGGATTGAGGCCATGACTAAAGAAATTCAAGCTTTAGAGTTGAATGATACATGGGAAATAGTTCCACTTCCTCCTGGCAAAGTAGCAATTGGATCCAAATGGATTTACAAGCTTAAATATCGTGCTGATGGTACTGTAGAAAGGCACAAAGCACGTTTAGTTGCTAAAGGTTATAATCAGATAAAAGGGAAAGATTATAAGCATACATTTAGTCCTGTGGCTAAGTTTGCTACAATACGCACAGTTCTTGCAGTTGCTGCTTCTTATTCATGGTCTCTTCATCAATTGGATATTAATAATGCGTTTTTGCATGGCTATTTAGATGAAGAAGTGTTTCTTTTGCCTCCTCAGGGTTATACTCGAGCTCCACCAGGGCATGTTTGTCGGTTAAAGAGATCTCTTTATGGTCTCAAGCAGGCTAGTCGTCAATGGAACATTGAATTCACAAAGCTTCTTATTCAGCTTGATTTTATACAGTCTCATCAAGATTATGCTTTATTCATTAAGAAAACATCTAAGGGGATTGTTATTGTGTTGGTGTATGTTGATGATGTGCTTATCACAGGGAATGATCTTTCTGCAATCACTCTTCTCAAGACTGCTCTTGATGATGCTTTTACAATTAAAGATCTAGGGCTGGCTAGATTTTTTCTAGGCATGGAGATTGCACACAGTTCTACTGGTTTGCTCATCAACCAGCGTAAATATGTCCATGATATTTTGACAGATGCTAAAATGCTCACATGCCAGGCCACTTCTTTTCCTATGCAGAAGAATACCCATCTGTCTATTGATTCTGGAGATGTATATCCAGACCCTGAGGCTTACAGAAGGCTGATTGGGCGTCTTCTATATCTTACTTTGACTAGGCCTGATATAGCCTACACAGTTCAACAATTAAGCCAATTCTTGGCTTTACCTCGCCTTCCTCATTGGCAAGCTGCTATATATCTATTACGATATCTCAAAGGTTCAATGGATTTGGCTCTTGCTTATTATCCTCAATCTACATTATCTTTATCAGCCTATAGTGATGCAGATTGGGGTTCCTGTCCATTCACATGTCGCTCCATTACTGGCTATTGTCTGTTCATTGGTAACTCTCTTGTGTCCTGGAAAACTAAGAAGCAGCGTACAGTCAGTAAATCCTCTGCTGAGAGTGAATATCGAGCAATGTCGATGACAACAAGTGAAATTATATGGTTAGATGGCTTGCTTCATGATCTTCACATTCATTTGTCTCGACCTTTTGTACTGTATTGCGACAATAAAGCTGCTCAACACTTGGCTGCTAACCCAGTGTTTCATGAGCGAACCAAACACCTCCGTATTGATTGCCATTTTGTTCGTGACGAGGTCCAGAAAGGGTTCATCAAGACTGCACATGTCTCCTCTTCCCTTCAGTTAGCCGATATATTCACCAAACCTTTGGGCCAGCAGCAACACGTTTTTCTTTCTCGCAAGCTAGGACTTGTTACTCCTAGTCCAGCTTGAAGGGGGGTGTAGAGTATATACAAATAGGCTAAATAAAGGTGATCTTTATGTAATAAAAGGGGATTGTTATAACAACCCTAACAAACTCATATGTGAGTATAAATAGCACTCTTATCAGTAAATGGAATATACGAGTTTTCCTTCATCTGGTTCACATGGTATCAGAGCCATGAACTTGATTATTTCCAGATTCAATTACTGAAATTTCATTTCTGAATTTTTCTCATAATCACTACATATCGACTTCTCATGGCTACGGGGAAGGATGCGAGCTCTAACCCTATTGATGTCTCGCCTAATTCGAATCTCAATCGATCTGTTCATACAATCGATGTTAATGATCCATTGCATTTGTCTCATTCAGACAATCCTGGAATGCAATTGGTTTCAATTCTATTCACTGGAGCCAATTTTACATCCTGGAGACGTAGTATTCGGATGACGCTTGGAGCTAAACAGAAGTTAGGCTTCATCGATGGGACCTGCGTCAAACCTGCTGCTGGCGAAGCGGATCAGCTCACTCGCTGGATTCGTGCAGACTACATGATTCGGTGTTGGATTTTGCATTCCATGAAGGCTGACATAGCGGAATTATTCACATATGCAGAGTCGGCCATGGATTTATGGAAGGATATAGTCGAGCGTTTCGAGGTATCAAATGCTCCTCTCATTTACCAGATCCACAAGGATCTTTCCTCAATTAAGCAAGAGAATACTCCAGTAGCGAGTTATTATTCAAAGCTAAAAAAACTATGGGATGAGCTCAGTTCTATCGATCCCGTTCCTTCTTGCACATGTCGTGGTTTTGTTAAATGCACATGTGATCTTCTTAAAAAAATTTCTGCTAGAGATGCTGATAACAGAGTTATTCAATTTCTTATGGGCCTCAATGAACAATATGAACATGTTCGTAGTCAGATTCTTTCTCTTGACAAATTACCAACTGAGAATCGTGTTTTTCACATGGTGTTACAAGTCGAAAAACAGAAAGAAATTACTTGCCATAATCCTGTTTCACATGATGTGCTTGCTGCTTCTCGCTCAATCCCTTACAGACAGGCAGGAGGAAGTCGAAAGGATTTCAAGAAGGAAAAGTTTGATCGTATGTGCACCTATTGCAAGGAGAAAGGGCACCTGCGAGAATCTTGCTTCAAATTGACAGGCATACCTGATTGGTATCGAGATTTCAAAACCAAAGAGGACAAATCTTCTGGCAATAGAGTTGATATTTATTCTCCACCTTATAGAACTGCTAATAACCTTGAAGTTACAGTTGGTGAAACTCCACTGGATATTCCAACTACATCTGGTATTCCTCCAGTTTTAGATCAATCTATGATCAATGCTGTTTGCCAAGAAGTGATCAAGCTTATGATGGATAAACAGTCTGGATCTAGTAATTTTGCAGGTATTATATCTCGATTTATCAATAATGCAGTTAATATCCATACTTGGATTTTGGATTCAGGAGCCACAGACCACATTACTTTTTGCAAGGATTTATTTGTTGACTTGACAAAATTGGATAAACCACTGCTGATTGGTCTTCCAGATGGCTCAGTGAAAGAAGTGTTTCATAAAGGGACTATTATATTGTCCTCAGTTATCACACTTCATGATGCTCTGTATATTCCAGACTTCAAGCATAATCTCCTATCCATATCTCGTTTACTTTGTGATTTGCCCATGGAGATTATCTTTACTCCTCATTCCTGTTTATTTCAGGACCGTATCAGTAAGTCTATTATTACAACTGGATACAAGGAAGGCAATCTATACAAGATAGGCACAACTTTATCACCACATATAGCCCCTGCTGTTGCTAACAGTATAAATAAAACTGATGATGTTCATCTCCTTCATGCCAGATTAGGCCACATTTCCATGTCTAAATTTCAGCACATTGATACTGTTTTAGCTGCTAAACACAGATCTTTGGATTGTCATGCTTGTATTACTGCTAAACAACATAAGCTGCCTTTTGCTATAAGTACTTCTCGTGCTAAGAGAGCTTTTGAATTAATTCATGTGGATATTTGGGGACCATATCACACTTTAGCTCTATGTGGCTCTCGTTATTTTTTAATTGTGGTTGATGATTATACTCGTTGCACATGGACTTTTCTAATGGCAAGCAAGCAACAGGTACCTCAACTGATCATTAACTTTCTGGCGTATGTGAGAACACAATTCAGCTCTAATGTTCAGATATTCAGATCCGATAATGGTATGGAATTTCTGCAGAAACAGCTACAAGACTTATTTCTGGCCTCTGGCATTGTTCATCATAGGTCCACTCCTTATGTTCCGCAACAGAATGCTCGAGTAGAGCGCAAACACCGACATTTACTTGAGACTGCACGAGCTATTCACATCCATGCACATCTACCTCTTAATTTATGGGCTGAATGTATCTTAACAGCAACCTACCTCATCAACCTTATGCCTTCCTCAATTCTTTCCTGGAAATCACCCTTTGAACTTCTTCATCATATCAAACCATCTTATACACATTTACGTGTCATTGGATGCCAATGTTATAGTCTTCTTCCAAAACGTGACAAATTAGAGCCTGTTTCGACCCCTTGTGTTTTGCTTGGATACCCACCTGGTCAAAAGGCATACAAGCTGCTGAACATTTCCACCAACAAAATTTTAATCAGCCGACATGTCATTTTTCAGGAACATATATTCCCCTACAAACACATTTCTTCTTCACCTTCTGCTCCTCCTACATCTTCCCTTCCCTTGGTTTCTCCAGCTCCAGATATTGATTTCACAGTCCCTGTCCCAGTCCCAATTTCTCATTCATCTCCACTTATCTCATCTGATTCATTTGCTCATCCCATCCTAGTTCCTTTTTCCCTTGATCCTATTTCATCATCTCCTTCTACTACATCTTTCAGTGTCCCATTAATTATTTCCTCATCATCATCTCCTTCCCCAGATGCTTGTCCCTTACCTATTCCTTCTTCCAGACCTACTTGCACTGTTATTCGACCTGCATATCTTCAAGACTATACTTGTAATGCTGTTTCTACACTGACACAGTTTGATCTTACTAGTCATTCTCATGACTACATTAGGGCCCTCTGTATTGTCATCAGTGCATTTGAACCATCCAGTTATACTCAGGCTAAGCAGTCTCCTCTCTGGATTGAGGCCATGACTAAAGAAATTCAAGCTTTAGAGTTGAATGATACATGGGAAATAGTTCCACTTCCTCCTGGCAAAGTAGCAATTGGATCCAAATGGATTTACAAGCTTAAATATCGTGCTGATGGTACTGTAGAAAGGCACAAAGCACGTTTAGTTGCTAAAGGTTATAATCAGATAAAAGGGAAAGATTATAAGCATACATTTAGTCCTGTGGCTAAGTTTGCTACAATACGCACAGTTCTTGCAGTTGCTGCTTCTTATTCATGGTCTCTTCATCAATTGGATATTAATAATGCGTTTTTGCATGGCTATTTAGATGAAGAAGTGTTTCTTTTGCCTCCTCAGGGTTATACTCGAGCTCCACCAGGGCATGTTTGTCGGTTAAAGAGATCTCTTTATGGTCTCAAGCAGGCTAGTCGTCAATGGAACATTGAATTCACAAAGCTTCTTATTCAGCTTGATTTTATACAGTCTCATCAAGATTATGCTTTATTCATTAAGAAAACATCTAAGGGGATTGTTATTGTGTTGGTGTATGTTGATGATGTGCTTATCACAGGGAATGATCTTTCTGCAATCACTCTTCTCAAGACTGCTCTTGATGATGCTTTTACAATTAAAGATCTAGGGCTGGCTAGATTTTTTCTAGGCATGGAGATTGCACACAGTTCTACTGGTTTGCTCATCAACCAGCGTAAATATGTCCATGATATTTTGACAGATGCTAAAATGCTCACATGCCAGGCCACTTCTTTTCCTATGCAGAAGAATACCCATCTGTCTATTGATTCTGGAGATGTATATCCAGACCCTGAGGCTTACAGAAGGCTGATTGGGCGTCTTCTATATCTTACTTTGACTAGGCCTGATATAGCCTACACAGTTCAACAATTAAGCCAATTCTTGGCTTTACCTCGCCTTCCTCATTGGCAAGCTGCTATATATCTATTACGATATCTCAAAGGTTCAATGGATTTGGCTCTTGCTTATTATCCTCAATCTACATTATCTTTATCAGCCTATAGTGATGCAGATTGGGGTTCCTGTCCATTCACATGTCGCTCCATTACTGGCTATTGTCTGTTCATTGGTAACTCTCTTGTGTCCTGGAAAACTAAGAAGCAGCGTACAGTCAGTAAATCCTCTGCTGAGAGTGAATATCGAGCAATGTCGATGACAACAAGTGAAATTATATGGTTAGATGGCTTGCTTCATGATCTTCACATTCATTTGTCTCGACCTTTTGTACTGTATTGCGACAATAAAGCTGCTCAACACTTGGCTGCTAACCCAGTGTTTCATGAGCGAACCAAACACCTCCGTATTGATTGCCATTTTGTTCGTGACGAGGTCCAGAAAGGGTTCATCAAGACTGCACATGTCTCCTCTTCCCTTCAGTTAGCCGATATATTCACCAAACCTTTGGGCCAGCAGCAACACGTTTTTCTTTCTCGCAAGCTAGGACTTGTTACTCCTAGTCCAGCTTGAAGGGGGGTGTAGAGTATATACAAATAGGCTAAATAAAGGTGATCTTTATGTAATAAAAGGGGATTGTTATAACAACCCTAACAAACTCATATGTGAGTATAAATAGCACTCTTATCAGTAAATGGAATATACGAGTTTTCCTTCATCTGGTTCACACATCCATCACTTAAGCACGCCAACAGATCCACACGAGATGATGAACAATCTATCATCTCTTCATCATTCTCATAGTCTGACAGCACTTTCTGTGCGGAAGATATAGTCGACGACGTAGAATTCTCCGGCGGAATCATACCTCGCCAATCCCTTTCAGGATGACACCTCATGTGTCCAAACAAAGAATTCAAAGAAATAAAGCTCTTGTTACAAAGCAAGCATGTCGGCTTTCCGCCTCTCTCCAGTACTCGGAATTTACTTTTCCGACTAAAATCATCGCCAGCGACGCCATCAATCGCGAAATTATCGTTGTGGACGCGCATGTGGCCGCCTAACGCTTTACAAGAGCTGAACTTCTTGCTACAGACCTTACAGATCCAATCGCGTGCTTCTTTATCGTCATCGTCATGAACGATTCCCTTGTGAAAGTCCTTGTGCTTGATTTTCAGCTTATTCGACACCAACAGCTTCTTTTCCTCTTCGAACCGCTTCTGAGGAGGATCGTTATCCATCGTTGTAATGACGGAATATTCCGAGCACCGGAAGATTGATTTAGTATTCTTTGGTGCCGCAAAGTACAAACCTGAAGATCGATAGAAGGATAAAAACCCTAAAAATTGGGAGAGTTTAAATATCGAAAAGGGTAGAGGGACGCAGTCCGTATTAAGCGGTGTGTGGGGGTGTGGTAGCTTAGGTGTCAAGTAACTACCTTAAGCGAAAAGATTAGGGTTTGTAGAGATTTGGAAGGAGGTTTGAGTGAGTGGTGATGGTGCATAAGACGAACAAGAAGTTGATTTTTTGAGATTATGTTTTAATATTTGAGGATTATTTAATGTTATAGTATATAGTATAATAAGATTTAGGAATAAAAAAAGAAAGAAGATAACTACCATACGAGAGGCATGAACAAAGTAATTACTGCTATTCCCACAAAAAAAAAAGAAGTAATTACTGTTATTGAGTATATGACTATATGAGTTACTCGGTCAAAATATATAAAAAAAAATTAATGAGAAAAGAGAAAATAGAGATATATTCTCTGTCTATAATTTTATTACGAGAAAGTCGTAAACGAACGGGTCAAGATTTAATAAAGGCACGAAATTTACGGATCTTGTAACCGTTATAAGGTCACGGTTATGAGATCCGTAACCGTGATTAAAAGTTCACGGTTACGGAACCGTCATGATTACGGGTTTCGGATCCGTGATAATTTTCTATATGAATTCTAACCCGAAAAAAAAACATGACACCATCACGGTTACGGAACCCGTAACCGTGATGGTGTCATATTTTTTTTACGTACAGAACCCGTGAACGTGGCGGTCACGGATTCCGTAAGCGTCGTGCATTAACGAAATTTTGAACCGTGCCCCTAACACCCATTTTCTGATGATTCCCCCTCTATCTAAATTTCCAAAAACAAAATTAATATATTTTTTCTAGCCCTCTTCATCTCTGATTATATACCCGATTATCTCGGATTCTATACCCGATTATCTAGGATTCAAAATCATGGTAGACTCCTAAATTCTAATGTCCTACTGTTCTAGATGCTTTGAAAGATAAAAATTATTTTATTAGCAATATTGGTCCTTATTGTATTAGCAGAAGAAATTAGAGGTTGGTTTAACTTGAGGAACCAAACGATTCTAACGACCGAAAACTGAAGACCGGCCTTGGAGGATAGAAGTGTTGATTTGTTGATACGTGTTTGTGTTTACAAATCGGAATGGGAGAGGAGATTGAGTTGAAATGAAGAATAGAGATGTGAGATATGAGAGAGTTGTCGGGAGTGACGATTTGAACCAGAGACCTACTGGTACAACCCGAGATTATGTAGTTCATGGGATTCGAACCAGAGATCACTAGTACAACCCTTGCTCTTTAACGATCGACACCTCAATGAAGGTTTTAACAAGGCTAGATGGAAACACTACGGTAGTAAATAAAGGCTTCAACATTCCATGTCTCTAGCAATACGTGCTACTCCAACGAGAATCCAAAGGCTAAAATAGCAAGAAAATCAGCCGTGTTATTTATCTTTCGATAAATAGAAGTTTTGGTAACAGTTTATCGGATGATCGGACCAAAGAGTGGGTGAGACAGGGCCACGTTACTATGAAGAAGTCTCGCCACAAACTTAAAATTAATTTCCGAATCCACCATCCTAATTCCCAAGTCTCAAGCAAGATATAGTCGCATACAAACCACCCACAACTCGGACATTGGAACTAGTGGTGGATATGAGGGGACAAAGGGATAATGGTCTTATGGTCCTGCTCAGTTTTTTTAAACTAATGTTAAATACTGGATAAATTTTAAAATAATAAGTAAAATATGTGAAAAGATATTTATGGGCAGTTTGCTTTAAACTCCGGAAACGGAATGAAATTGAATCTAGTCCATATATACCTTGTTCATGAATATTTTTGAAATAATTTTTTGCGGTCTCATGAAAAATGCATTTGATTATCCTATTTTGTTTCACTGTAGGGTATCAAAAGTAATCAAATAATACTCCAATTAGTTCAAACCACAAGAATGATTCCAAAAAATTTCATGAATAAGGATATACATATGGACTAGATTCGTTTTCATTCTGTTTCCGTTTCCGGAGTTTAAAACAAACGAGCCCTTAGTCTAGTTGGTCAATGAAGTATGTAAATATGGAAATAACGCTATAGTTTTAGGTTAAAAACTTCAAGGACGCATTTAAAAAAAAGAAGCGCAATAGACTTATTTCACTATGAGATTTTTTAATTGGATCAATTTTGGTCTCACTAGAAAAAGTTTTCGGTTACTCCATAGACGGAACCTTACGCAGCCTAATATTTTATTTATTTATTTATTTGTTTTTATTTTTTTGAAAACGGAAAGCGGTTAGGAGAGAACTACCTTCTATATGTAGTCCATCCTAAAGCATCCTTGCGGATGGGGTTCGAAATTTCCAAATGGGTCAATCGGTTAGCAACACAATTGATTTCTCTGAACACATGCCTGATTTGGACTTCCTCAAAGAAGCGAAGATACAATATGGAGTCGGATATGATCATCTCGATCTCTTAGGGACAACTGCAAAGTGCTTGGAGTGCCTTGATAACACAAAAGTTATCACCCTCAATTTCAATCTTTTTAAACACAAATCCCTTTACCCATCGATCATTTTCATACCTTATGATTCCCCGCATTCACATTTTGATGCACCGAGCCATTTATCACAACAATATCACTTATACAAAATTGTTATACACGAGTTTAAAATATGTTGATACGTTAATAAAAAAACTTCTCTAAAAATTTGCAATACTTTGTGCGGATTTATTAATTCCCGCCGAATATTTGGATAACCAAAGTAAACAGGACACAAAACTTAATACCCTAATATGATTTAAGTCATATCAGATCAGATAACTATTCACGAATATCCGGATTATCTGTTTGATCGAGTTAAAACTTAATATTTGATATGAATCTTTTCCTTTCTTGATTAGAATTTTTTTTTATAAATAGTAATCCAAAGTCAAACAAACTAATCAAAATTAAGGTATATGAATATTTTTTAATTAATTTAAATAAATTTTCTTTATATATATGGATATCCGTTTATACAAAAAATTATGACCCTTATTCAATCCAAAGGAGAAATATTTTTTATCTGATAAAAAGGGATAACACCATAACAATTTTTATGATTTTCTCCAAATGGGATATGTTCCGTTCTATAAATTTTGATTGTATGTCAGATAATTCATTGTTAATCTAATTGTGGGAAAAATATATATTTATTTAAATGTTTAAAAATGAGTTTTAATATAAAATAAATCAAATAATATAAATATTTGTATTATTGATTGTAAATTGTATATAAATTCTCACGGGATGTTACGGGTTAAGACTTCACAATGGGTCCTGATCCTAGCCTGACAACAATCTCACCGGATCTTACAACAAGACACAAATATAAATGGCAAAATCGAATAAAAATAATATGCAAAAGTGTCATGTTTACAAAGGAAGACTCTCAGCCGAGTACAACATCAGTACGACCATCCAAATGCACAATTGAAAAACTGGACTACCGAAAACCCAAATTTTATCCTATAAAGTACGAAAACCCGGCTGACCAATCCGTCCGGATCACTCTGCATCTACCCTATCCTGCAAAACATCTACAACATCGTATAAACCGATAGCTAACAACCTACATATTAGAAGAATTACAAAAGCGCACACACGACAATGCGGAAGAAACACATAGCATGCTTACACAAAAGCTCATTTATTATCTTTCATTAGGTTATTCACTTCTGATTCAACTTATGCTTGTGGAACGAGAAGTCCCCTAACTCTCGTCTATGTCCCTGTATACCAACAAGAATGGTTCGATGCATCTCCCCGTATACCATGTTTGGGCTAGTCACGGAGAACTTCCCAGTCTCACATCGGAGTTGGGCAGTGATGTCACCGCCCGTTACACATACACTTGGGCCAATTATTAATAAGGTTATCTTATTCATGTTATCTTACAAAACATGCAATACACGTACCAATAATGTAATCCACCCAATACACTTGTAAGCTAAGTAAGCCCAAAGGACCGGTAACAAAATAAGTCCACCTAATCACAACTTGTGTTCCGTACTAGAACTCTCAACAACCTGATATTAACAAGGAACAAATATCAGCGATTTATCATCCATATCAAAGTCCAAAAACTGCATCATAACAATTTTCCTTTTTCTTAAGGTATCATCATCATCCTAAAGTCTTATCTTCTCACAATTCTAACATTCAACCCACTACTTGGGATTCATTCTAGTTCTGCAGGTTCCACCCTAATATGATACTAACATCCTATCAAACTTACATAGCATGAAAGATCAACCTACCGAAGTTTGGTACTTTCTGAAGAGATCGCGCGATCGCGAAAGAAGGAGGCGCGACCGCGGAGGAAGGAGTGGCAATACCGCGGGTCTAGGAGGGCGCACCCGCGGCAAGAAGGTGGCGCTCCGCGGCCAGGTTCGAGGCGCGGCTGTGGATCTTCTACTCGTCGTTTGCTACGTTGCGGCTGCGTGACTAGAGTAGCAAGGAGGGCAAGGCCGACTGCTTCCGATCTGGTCTGCCCCAATGCACGACAAGGTTGGGCGGCCTTCGATTGTTGTGGCGTGGAGATTACCCTGGATCTGCAGGCTGAAGGAGAGAGGATCCGCCGTTGTTGGTGTCGAAGGTGCAGGAACCGCCGAGGTTGTAGTCTATTGTTGCGCACACAGATGGAGAGAAGGATGTTGCCTTCGGCCGGCGAGATCGAGCATGAAGGGAGGAGGAGATCCGGCTGTGAGAACGAGAGAGACCAAGAGAAGAGAAGGGCTACGTTTGATTGTTGATACGTAAGAATGAAGGAAGAACATTTGGGAAGGAGAAAGGTTGCTAGGTTACGTGAAAGGAGAGGAAAGGTTGACTTCAACCAGTTTCATAATGGGCTCAGATGGTATGTCGCGATGGGACCGGATGACATGTCATGATGGACCCGGTTGGCTTAACTTAAATGGTAAAACTTTATTTTACGTCCAGACTATTTGGCGCATGTCAAATTACTAAATCATGTCCATTTGTCCGTGACGGACAAATGGGCATGATTTAGTAATTTGACTCCATTTGTCCGTCACGGACAAATGGGCGTTGTCCGTCACGGACAACTGTCACTTGTCCGTGACGGACAAGTGTTATATGTATAAAATGTTGTGTTTGGATTAAAGTTATAAAATTTGGTTTGTTTGAAAGAAATTTAATATCTTTTTGATTGTCTTTTGTTAACAGAAAGTTTAAATGTTTTCAATAACGTCATTTTGATTTGATCGTATTTATGTTTGAATTTCTTAAAAATGTAACATTGATCTTGAAACTTTGATTCCTTTGTAATTGTTATGTTTGTAAGTAAGTTTGGTTTTTTTATTGAAAGAAAGTGTTAATCTTTTGAATAAAATATCTTTGATTTGATCTTCTTTTGTAAAAGGAAGTTTAAATCCTTTCAATAACATAACCTTCATTGGATCGTAGATATGTATGATATGAAGTTACGTTTATTTCTTGAAACTTTATATGTTTGTTACGAAATCTATAAATTTTGAACAAAAAAACGTTTATTGATAGGAAGTTACGTAATTTTGATTGACAGAAATTTATAATCCTGGCAATAGCGTTAAGTTGATATTTTTATCTCATTATGTTCTTTACAACTCGTTATGTTCATTCAAAGATCTTACTAAATTAAAATTTAACGAAAATGTTACTATAGGTAATTAAACTCATTAATTTAATGAAGTTGTACACATTATTGGTTGATCTAAAAGATACAAATATATGTTGTAAATACCAATCTTTGAAGGAGTGATTTGTCCGTCCCGGACAAAGTGGAACTGTCCGTGACGGACAAACGCCTTTATTCCTATTAAGGACGGCCACGCTCATTTTCTTTCCCTTTCTTCCTCTTCCTTTCTTCGCCGCGACGAACACCTACGACGATCCTTCGCTTGATCTTCGGCTGCAATCTCTCTCAATCTCTCTCCACATTTCTCGTATTCTCTACTGCAATATAAGGTAAAAACTTAACTTTCTCGTTTTAGTTTCGTTTAAATTTGTTTGTTTTAGTTAGGTTTAGGTTTAGAGTTTAATTTGTTCGATTTGGGTTGTTTTAGAGAGGTTTAGGGGCTTATATGTTACTAAAATCGATGAATATGAGTTAGGGTTGAAGTTGATTAGTTGTTTTAGAGAGGTTGAGTAAGCAGATCGCGAACGCCAACAATGGCGTTCGCGATCTGCTGAATGAAGAAGACGCTTGTCGGTTGACGGACAAGCGTCTTCTGTCCGTGACGGACAGATTGCTCTTGTCCGTCGACGGACAAGAGCAAGTATGTTGTCCGCTACGGACAACTTACTATGTGACGGACAAGTAAGTTGTCCGCTACGGACAACTTACCTTCTTTTTTTTTATAAATTTGTGTTTTCCCCTTTTTTAATTTCTTTTCCTTTTTATTAACATTTGTTGTTTTTGTTTGCAGATGGAAAGGAACCCAAACAAGGACTCCAAGAGGTTCAGCGGATTGGGATACTTCAGGAAAGTATTCCACAGTGGCATGCGTTCTCTGAGGGGACAGCGGGATGTCCACTCTAGACACGAGGCACGAGAGCCAGTTCCTTAATCTGGAGGTGAGGAGCAGTTCCCGACACAGGAGTCGGGATTCACGCGGCGTAGTACATCTGGTATCGCGCGTGACATTGCTCCACTGAGCCCTCCTCACCAGGATTTTAGCGGAGCCAGACATAGCTCCTATACTGGAGGTGGTGCTTCGTTTGGTGTCGGATATTATTATCAGATCGAGGACCTATATGCTCCTTACCAGTAGGAGCAGCAGTTTGCTCCTTCTTCTTCCCGGCAGGAGCAGCAGGATGCTCCTTCTTCTTACCAGCGGGAGCAGGAGTATGCTCCTTCTTCTTCACAACAGCAGCTTGCAGCTGAGAGGAGACGCCGAGGGAGGAGGCCACCTTCGCCAGCTCCTGTGGAGGAGGTTGTTACGCTAAAAAGTGTGCACGCAATAAGCCTTAAATTTATACTCGTTATATTTATCCTAACTTCTAGCGCGCCCGCAGTGTACGGGTCGTTTTTTAGTATGGATAGTACTCCGAGGTCGAACACAAAGACTAAGGTGAAATTGAATTGGTTTTGTGATTAAGTTTAGTGAAGGTCTAAGGTTAGAAAAGGGGGAAACAAAGAAATGAAAATCTCAATTGTTTTTGGTTGGTTTTGGTGATCAATCAAAGATCACAATTCATGCAAAGTAAACAATCAAACTAACTAAAAATCAGCACAAATGAACAACCAAACAAAATAACGATCAAGGAAAGAAAAGACGGATTCTAGGGGTCGGAAGTTCCGGTTATGGCGTAGAACTCAAGTTATCTATTCATTCTTTGGATTAACTATGATATGTTGGGATTAAGTGTATCTAATTTGGGATCAATTACCGGGTAGGTCTCATGGTCCAACTAGTCCACACCTAAGGTCTCATTACCGGGTAAGTCTCTAAGAACCTAAGGATAGGAATTCTACACAAACCGGATTGTTAATTAGGGATCTAACCTATCCTTACCGGGTAAGTCTTGGAAAGGGGAGTCCTAAGCAACTATCCTAGCACATCTAATCCAATGGCGGCTTATTAGGCTCACCACTACCTAAGGTTTGCTATTTTAGATTCTAAGGGCAAGGATTACCGGGTAAGTCTCTCCTAGCACTTAGTCACTACACTAGGTCACCCTAGGGTAGGTTAAACTCAACAAAAACTTAGGGTTTCAACATTTTAAAGATCTAAGGCAAGACCCTACGAACCAGGGAGAATCACGGTTTGTTCTACCTAAACCACGGCCGTGGTTTTACAAGAACTACCCGTGATTTCTAACAGCAGCTACGTTCATAAGCAAAAATCATCCAAAGGTAGATCTAAGTCCGCCCTATCATAGCTCTAGCCATAACCATCCTTTCCTTACCCTAGAATCACATCAATTTAGCCTACAACATTCATTATGGAAATCGGAACAAACAAACATAAAATCAAAACATCCATTGCAAGATAATGAAAGAAAAGATATGAACAAGTGAACTTAATTCAAGACTAAGTTGAAGATTAGAATAGAGCCACTTACAACCCTTCCAAAAGAAGGTTCAAGGTTCATACAAATTCTAGAAAACGGAATCCGAAATACAAGATAGCTATGGTGTGTGTTCTTCTCCTCCTCTTCAATGGAACTCTTCTTCTTCTCTTTGACACTTTCCTTCATAGAAAAACTTCTTGTTTTTGAGAATATATTTGTTAGAGAGAAATGGATAATGAATGAGCTGCTCCCAAAACTACCCAGCTGCCTCTAACAACCCATGAAGGACCACTTTTATAACAAATCTTGCATGAGCTGGCCATGAGAGTCGTGGCACAGCTGTCACGAGAATCTGGCAAAATCCACGGTCATTTCCACGGCCGTGGTTCGTCAGAGAACCGTGATTTTATGCAGAAACTTCGCCTTGGATCATTAAGCTGTGATTTGGTGCATGGCTAGTGTTGGTAAGGCTCCATGAGTCCTCCTCAGCCCTTGGCTTGTGTCCTAATGAGTCCGGGAGCGTGTCCTCTAAATGAACGATCCTCAAACGCATCGTTTGAGCTCCTAAACTTCCCGAAATACCTACAAAACGCGCACAAGTCCGTGTAGACGTCTATCTCGACAAAATACGTGAATTGGGTGCAAAACGTCTTGAACTAATGCTAGATCATGCATGAATGAGCGAGAATTCTATCTAAATGTACACCTAAAACTATGTTATAAATCGTGTTATCAAAATACCCCATACTTAAGGTTTGCTCGTCCCCGAGCAAATTCCCAACTATAGACTAAGAGATGACATGATTTATGTATGCAGAAAAATGGCAAAATCTTTTTGGGTTTTGTGCTTCTACTATTGGATCACCTTCATAGTCATGATCAATGGCAATTGGATAAGCAATTATGTATCAAACAATAAAGGCATGGAAAGACAATTGTACTTAACTCAAGAGCATGCATGAGATGTGAGGATGAAGAGGTCAAGAAGATCAAGAGTCTATCCAATCTAGATTACTAAGTCTTACAAACATGCAAGTAGGTCATAAGGGCTTGTGACATAAAAGGCCAAGAAATGTTGCAATTGGGCGGGGAATTCTCTAGGTTATGTGATGCTAATCCGGGAATGGAACTAACTCCACATCCTTGTCCTCGATCAACTTCCCCCAAGTGTATATTTTTCCCTATCTTGCTTTCTTTTCTTTTTCTTTAACTCATTTTTGAGACAATGGCATTGGTGTACAATAGCCGAAACCTTGGTGATTAGCCATCCTCGGGCTTTTTCTCTTTTTCGAGGTGCATCCACACCGGGCACACATACCAAAGCTCGTTAGGGCTATTGGTTCATTTGACTTTGGCAAGGCACCAACACCCGATTATGTGAAGTGTACCGAGTTACTTGTCATTTAAACCAACGCCCCCAAACCTATATTTTGGCTACACTTCCACAATAATTTCAGCATTTCATTCACGACATTCTTTTCATCATATCTTCACCCCGCACTTGCTTTTCACACATTTCAACACACTAGCATGCTCCTATTCCCGGATGGGTTTAAAGGAGGTCGATTTTATATCAATTGAGGTGCTCAAGCAATCATGATCAAGATGAGAAGTAGAGAAAGATGAAATGCCTCATTCATTCCTAGATGGTATGCAAGAACTATCATGTAATTTCGACTTTCAATACTCAATCCATTCTAGGCAATCATCATGATCACAAGTCATTCATAGAATTTAAGAGAAGTAGTTCAAGTCCACATATGCATTTATCAATTCAACACATAAGGCCATCCATAGCCAATCACAAGACAAGTTTCATCATTAGGATCATATCCAAGCCTAGAAAGCACAAAATTTTTTAAATTTTCTGATTTTTATGGGATTTTCGTTTTAAGCATGTAAAATGCAAGACATGTAAAGATTTTAAACTATTCTAGGTGCTCATCATGCAAAGGATCATGCAAACCCCACCCCATACTTAGAAACACATTGTCCCCAATGTGTAAATGAAGTAGAGAGAGTGAAAGAAGGTTCTCACAATGTAAAATTGTTTGCTATGGTATTTGGGAATTCTCAAGTGAATTGATGTTGGATGATCCTTTCAACCATGGTAGAGAGCTCTAAGCATCCTTCAAAGCGTCGAAACCCGCGCTAGGCACCGCTAGCCGTCCAAGTTCCGCGTCCGCTCCACCCATAATTGGTGAGGGGTTCATCATCATCATTCATATGTCAAGAAGGGCTTCCAATGTCACTAATGCTTCTAGCATACACACGAAGTAGACAAAGCACACACAAAGCATACAAAAACAGAAAAATCTAAGCAAAAATAAAAAAATGAAAAGGAAAAAAAAATGTTACCAATGGGTTGCCTCCCACCAAGCGCTTCTTTAAGGTCATTAGCTTGACCAAACTCGGGATCGAGCGTCTATTCGAGGTGAAGCGGGGCAATCATGTCTACCGGGGTTCCCGGAATATACTTCTTCAAGCGATGCCCATTCACTTTGAAATTTCCACAATGCTCCCCTCCTATTTCAATAGCTCCATGGGGAAAGATCTTCTTCACCACATATGGCCCGGTCCATCTTGATTTGAGCTTTCCGGGAAAGAGCCTTAGCCTTGAGTTGAAGAGAAGGACAAGATCTCCTTCACTCAACTCCTTTGGAATGATCCTCTTGTCATGCCACCTTTTGGTTCTCTCCTTGTAGATCCGGGCATTCTCATAAGCTTCCAATCGGAGCTCCTCAAGGGCGTTTATATCGAGCAACCTCTTTTCTCCCGCTTCCTTGAGGTCAAAATTTAGCCACTTAATGGCCCAATAAGCTCTATGCTCCATTTCCACCGGGAGATGGCAAGACTTGCCATAGACCAACTTGTAGGGAGTGGTTCCAATTGGTGTTTTGAAGGCGGTTCTATATGCCCATAGCGCGTCATTGAGCTTCATAGCCCAATCCTTCCTTGTCCTAGACACCGTCTTCTCGATGATGGCCTTGATTTCTCGGTTGGAGATCTCCACTTGACCACTAGTTTGGGGATGGTAAGGTGTTGCCACCTTATGAGTCACCCCATACTTGGCCAAAAGTGCTCCAAAGTTCCTGTTTGTGAAGTGCTTCCCTCCATCACTAATGATTACCCTTGGTGTTCCAAACCTAGGGAAGATCACCCGGTTGAAGAATCGCACTACCACCTTGGCATCATTCGTAGGAGAGGCGATTGCCTCTACCCATCTTGACACATAATCCACCGCCAATAGGATGAAGAGATTGCCACATGAAGAAGGGAATGGTCCCATGAAGTCTACACCCCACACATCAAAAATCTCAACTTCTTGGATGTTATTCAAGGGCATTTCATTCCTCCTTGAGATGTTTCCCGTCCTTTGGCACGCATCACATGCCGCTACAAAACCCTGCACATCCCTAAACAAGTTAGGCCAATAAAAACCGGATTGCAATACCTTTGCACACGTCTTGTGTGAGCTAGCATGGCCTCCGCATGGTAAGGAGTGACAATGCCGGATCACACTCTCCACTTCATCCTCCGGTATGCATCTTCTAAGCACCCCATCCGGGCCTCTCTTGAATAGAAGTGGCTCACTCCAATAGTAATGCCTTACATCGTTGAAGAACTTCTTCCTTTGTGCATATGTAAATCCGGGAGGCACTTCCTCACACACTAAGTAGTTCACGATGTCGGCGTACCATGGCTCACTTCCTCTAGCCACTTGGAACAAGCATTCTTCCACCATTTGCAATTGTTCATCCCGGAATGAATCATCTATCGGGATGTTGTCTTTCCCAAGCTCCAATGGTGGGAGTCTACTAAGGTGATCCGCCACGGAGTTCTCGGATCCCTTCTTATCTCGTATCTCCAAATCAAACTCTTGAAGAAGAAGGATCCACCGAATCAACCTTGGTTTGGCATCCTTCTTTGTAAGTAGATAACGGATCGCCGCATGATCCGTATAAACTATGACCTTCGCTCCAACAAGGTATGAGCGGAACTACTCAAATGCATACACTACCGCTAACAACTCCTTCTCGGTAGTAGCATAATTGAGTTGGGCATCATCTAGCGTCTTGCTAGCATAATAAATAGCGTGAGTACGCCCTTCTTTCCTTTTCCCTAAAACGGCCCCAACGGCCACATCGCTTGCATCGCACATGATCTCAAATGGTAGACTCCAATCCGGAGGTTGCATGATAGGTGCGGAGATCAAGGTATTCTTCAACCTACAAAAAGCTTCAAGACAATCCTTGGAGAAGACAAAATCAACATCTTTCATCAGTAGGTTAGTGAGAGGCTTAGAAATTTTAGAGAAGTCTTGAATAAACCTCCGGTAAAAACCGGCATGCCCTAAGAAACTCCTTACCCCCTTCACCGAGGTAGGTGGTGGCAACTTCTCTATCGTTTCAATCTTAGCCCTATCAACTTCAATGTCACGGTTAGACACCAAGTGTCCTAACACAATCCCTTCACTTACCATGAAGTGACATTTTTCCCAATTTAAGACAAGATTTGTCTCCTCACATCTTTGCAACACTAATGACAAGTTAGCCAAGCAATCATCGAAAGAAGAACCATAAACAGAGAAATCATCCATGAACACTTCCATGATATTTTCTATGTATTCCGAAAAGATAGCCATCATACACCTTTGGAAGGTGGCGGGTGCATTACACAACCCAAATGGCATTCTCCTATATGCAAAGGTACCCCATGGACATGTAAAAGTCGTTTTTTCTTGGTCATCGGGGTGGATAGGGATTTGGAAGAACCCACTATACCCATCTAAATAGCAAAAATGAGAGTGTTGAGCTAACCTTTCTAGCATTTGGTCAATGAAGGGGAGGGGGAAGTGATCTTTCCTAGAGGTCATGTTCAATTTCCTATAATCAATGCACATCCTCCATCCCGTAACCGTCCTAGTCGGTATTAGTTCATTGTTCTCATTAGTTACTACCGTCATCCCACCCTTCTTAGGCACTACATGAACGGGGCTAACCCACTTACTATCCGAGATAGGGTAGATAATTCCCGCATCTAGCAACTTAATGATTTCCTTTTTGACCACCTCTTTCATTATAGGATTCAATCTCCTTTGATGTTCAA
Organism: Fagopyrum esculentum; assembly: GCA_033239045.1. Taxonomy (NCBI): domain Eukaryota; kingdom Viridiplantae; phylum Streptophyta; class Magnoliopsida; order Caryophyllales; family Polygonaceae; genus Fagopyrum; species Fagopyrum esculentum. Next base: position 12,640,595 of record BSUD01000006.1, on the reverse strand, counting down.
TAGAGGGTTTGTGGTTATCTTCCATCATTATCTTATGCATGCACAAAGATGGCTTAATGCCAACCAAATCATCAATAGTATAATCAATGGCTTTTCTATGCAATCTTAGTTCATGCAGCAATTTAGCAAGTTCATCATCACTCAAGCATGCATTAACAATCACAGGATATGTAGAATTATCACCAAGAAATGCATACTTTAAATGAGAGGGAAGGGGTTTAAGTTCAAGTGAAGGGGGACCTTTATCGGTTGAAGATGATCCAAGTAAGGTTGGATGAGATGAATCCAAAGCAAATGAAGATCCTACAAGGCTCCTGGAAGCTTGATCATCATCAAGAGCTGACTCAGGGAAAACCACGGTTGGAAACACGGGTTGCTCCTCTTCCACGGCCGTGGTATTTGCCAAGCTTGCTTCTCGGAGTTGTCCAGAAAGTTTGACGGCCGTGGAACATAAATCTCGACCGTGGAACTTGCAGCTGTCCACCACCTCTTCGTGGCTCTCAAATTCAACTCTTGGCTCCTCTTCCAATGCCTCCAAGGCTTTGATCTCTTCATTGCAATCATCCTCAATGCCTTCTTCCATCATACTTAAGGTAAGAACCTTCTCCAAGGGATCCTTGATCAAGATCGAGCTCACGACTTCTCTAGATTCTTCTTGCTCGATCATGTTGAAGATGTCCTCATCAAGGGTTGGCCCTTTCATCATTGTAGACAAACTGAACTTGATGTTCTCTTCTCCAATGTTGAAGGAGAGAGTCCCGTTCTTGCAATCCACTAAGCATCCGGAGGTGGCTAGGAAAGGTCTTCCTAGGATGATGGGAACCGGATAATCCGCCGGAATGTCCAAGACGACAAAGTCAATCGGTACATAGAATCCTCCTAGTTGCACCGGAATGTCTTCTAGAATCCCAACCGGATGAGTGATAGAACGGTCCGCCATATAGAGGGTCATCTTGACCGGCTTTGGCTCTCCTAGCCCGACCTTGTTGTTAAGTGCAAGCGGTATGATGCTTACACTCGCCCCAAGATCACAAAGGGCCTCGTACTTCACATCTCCCACTCCTATTGGGACGCAAAAAGAGCCCGGATCCCTTAACTTGGGAGGCATCTCCTCTTTCATGGTTTGGATCAATTCCGAGGATCTCTTGGTCATCCTTATCTCCCCATACTCCTCTAACTTCCTTTTGTTGGAGAGTATTTCCTTCAAGAACTTGCCATATGCCGGCATTCCTAAGATGGCATCCATGAACGGAATGTTAATATGTAACTTGGACATTAGTTCAAGGAACTTACCAAAGTGATTGTCCAAACGAGCTCTTGCTCTTGATTGTGGGAACGGTAGTGGTGGCTTGTATGGAGGCGGTGCCACATAGGTTGGCTCTACATCTTTGCTCTTGCCTCCATCTTCTTGCTTTCTTCCTTCTTCTACCACTACTTGCTTTCCCTTAGCTTGGTCCTTGGGCAAAGGACCCTTCATACTCAACCCACTCCTTGTTGTGATAGCCAACACTTGGCCTCTTGGGTTGTCTTCGGTTCTTCCGGAAAGCTTTCCCGGATCTCTATGTGCTTCACCCGCCTTTTGAAAGACTTGTGTTTTCAAGACCTTTTGAGCCTTAGAAATTGAAGTCACGGTGCTCTCAAGTCCACTCAACCTTCCTAGCAATTGCTCAAACATGACTTCGGTCCTATCCTTTGAAGGTTGAGAAAAACCGGGTGGAGGTTCTTGTGAAGCTCTTTGTGGTGGGGTTGTGCTTGTGGAGGTGGGAGGGTTCAAAGCTCCATCCAGGTTGGAGTAAGAAAATCCGGGATGGTTGTGGTTGGGCCGGTAATTGTTGAATTGTCGGTTGTTGAAATTTCTTGGGCCTTGGTAATTGTTGAAGTTGCCCCTTCCCATATAATTCACATCCTCCTCCTTGGAAGACAAGCTAGCTTGTGGAAGCACTTGAGGAATTGCTTGGCTCTTCAAGGTTGTAGTACACAACTCTCTCAAGGATTTCAACTCGTTGTTGATGGCGTCAAGCTTGAAATTGCTCATGGTGACTTCGCTCACCTCATATGCTCCCGCCTTTCTTCCTTCACTCTTCCTATGAGAGTACTTCTCAATCACTAGAGCTTGCTTCTCCACAAACTCCCAAGCATCATCTACATGTTTCTCCATAAATGTCCCACCGGAAAGAGATTGAAGCTTGAATTGGCTATCTTCATCAAGTCCTTTGAAGTAGATTTCCAATAGCTCAATTTTCGGTATGCCATGGTGTGGACAATCTAGGAGAAGGTCTTTGAATCTCTCCCAAGACTTGAACAAACTTTCTCTCTCCCTCATCACGAAGGCATTGATCTTCCCTCTTAATTCGGTGGTCTTGGAAGGTGGGAAGAACTTGGTCAAGAACTCGGTTGTCATCTCCTCCCAAGTACCAACTCGCCCTTGTGGAATAGATTGATACCAAGCCAAGGCTTTATCCTTAAGAGAGAAGGAAAAATCCCTAAGCTTATGGTTGTTGCTCTCCAATCTTGGCGGCCTAAGAGTCTCCATCAAGATCTCATAATTCATCAAGTGTTGATGAGGAGACTCTCCTTCCATCCCTCCAAATTGATTGTGCCGGATCATTTGTAGAACTTGAGGGCGGAGCTCATAGTTGTGGGTTGCGGGATCTCCTAGATTCACACCCGGTCGGTGTGCTCTTTGTGCCGGATCCATACGTCTCCCTAGGGTTTGTGGCTCCTCAATAGCAATGGGAACAACCCTAACATTGGCCGCCGGCTGCGGTTGTGGTGGAGGAGGTGGAGGTTGTCGGCGATTAAGCTCTCCTTGAACAAGGGCTTGCCTAATCTCCTCAATCTCCCTCCTTGTTTCCTCTTGCCTCTCATTGGCAAGTCTCCTTTCTTCCTCCAAGAGTTCATCTCTTAGCCTTATTTGTTCTAAGGCTTCATCCAACTCAGCTTGAAGATTTCTACCGGCCATCTCTTTCTCTTTTCGGATGTTCTTGGATCTAGATCGAAGGGTTTTCTCCGGTTCGGAATCGAATGGAGCTAAATCCTTGCCACGAGATCTTCGCATACACCTAAAGAGTAATAGATGTCCTGAAAAGCAAAGACACAAACCAAAGAGAGATCAAAAGCAACAAGAAAGATCTACACTAAAAACAATCACAAAATAGACTCAATCTAGACCTAGTCCCCGGCAACGGCGCCAAAAACTTGTTACGCTAAGAAGTGTGCACGCAATAAGCCTTAAATTTATACTCGTTATATTTATCCTAACTTCTAGCGCACCCGCAGTGTACGGGTCGTTTTTTAGTATGGATAGTACTCCGAGGTCGAACACAAAGACTAAGGTGAAATTGAATTGGTTTTGTGATTAAGTTTAGTGAAGGTCTAAGGTTAGAAAAGGGGGAAATAAAGAAATGAAAATCTCAATTGTTTTTGATTGGTTTTGGTGATCAATCAAAGATCACAATTCATGCAAAGTAAACAATCAAACTAACTAAAAATCAGCACAAATGAACAACCAAACAAAATAACGATCAAGGAAAGAAAAGACGGATTCTAGGGGTCGGAAGTTCCGGTTATGGCGTAGAACTCAAGTTATCTATTCATTCTTTGGATTAACTATGATATGTTGGGATTAAGTGTATCTAATTTGGGATCAATTACCGGGTAGGTCTCATGGTCCAACTAGTCCACACCTAAGGTCTCATTACCGGGTAAGTCTCTAAGAGCCTAAGGATAGGAATTCTACACAAACCGGATTGTTAATTAGGGATCTAACCTATCCTTACCGGGTAAGTCTTGGAAAGGGGAGTCCTAAGCAACTATCCTAGCACATCTAATCCAATGGCGGCTTATTAGGCTCACCACTACCTAAGGTTTGCTATTTTAGATTCTAAGGGCAAGGATTACCGGGTAAGTCTCTCCTAGCACTTAGTCACTACACTAGGTCACCCTAGGGTAAGTTAAACTCAACAAAAACTTAGGGTTTCAACATTTTAAAGATCTAAGGCAAGACCCTTCGAACCAGGGAGAATCACGGTTTGTTCTACCTAAACCACGGCCGTGGTTTTACAAGAACTACCCGTGATTTCTAACAGCAGCTACGTTCATAAGCAAAAATTATCCAAAGGTAGATCTAAGTCCGCCCTATCATAGCTCTAGCCATAACCATCCTTTCCTTACCCTAGAATCACATCAATTTAGCCTACAACATTCATTATAGAAATCGGAACAAACAAACATAAAATCAAAACATCCATTGCAAGATAATGAAAGAAAAGAGATGAACAAGTGAACTTAATTCAAGACTAAGTTGAAGATTAGAATAGAGCCACTTACAACCCTTCCAAAAGAAGGTTCAAGGTTCATACAAATTCTAGAAAACGGAATCCGAAATACAAGATAGCTATGGTGTGTGTTCTTCTCCTCCTCTTCAATGGAACTCTTCTTCTTCTCTTTGACACTTTCCTTCTTAGAAAAACTTCTTGTTTTTGAGAATATATTTGTTAGAGAGAAATGGATAATGGATGAGTTGCTCCCAAAACTACCCAGCTGCCTCTAACAACCCATGAAGGACCACTTTTATAACAAATCTTGCATGAGCTGGCCATGAGAGTCGTGGCACAGCTGTCACGAGAATCTGGCAAAATCCACGGTCATTTCCACGGCCGTGGTTCGTCAGAGAACCGTGATTTTATGCACAAACTTCGCCTTGGATCATTAAGTTGTGATTTGGTGCATGGCTAGTGTTGGTAAGGCTCCATGAGTCCTCCTCAGCCCTTGGCTTGTGTCCTAATGAGTCCGGGAGCGTGTCATCTAAATGAACGATCCTCAAACGCATCGTTTGAGCTCCTAAACTTCCCGAAATACCTACAAAACGCGCACAAGTCCGTGTAGACGTCTATCTCGACAAAATACGTGAATTGGGTGCAAAACGTCTTGAACTAATGCTAGATCATGCATGAATGAGCGAGAATTCTATCTAAATGTACACCTAAAACTATGTTATAAATCGTGTTATCAGATGTACTTGAGGAGATACTTCCTCGTGTTCTGGGCGATCGTCCTAGACTAGTACCTCCTACTAGGCAGGCCTTTCAGCCCGATCTTCGAGGTCCTTGTGGAGGGGGACCTCGTATACCAAAGATACTCAGGAGTTTCCAAGCTCACATCGCTCTCCACGTCTGGCATGGCATGATGAGTACGCAATAAATATGTTTAATAAATGCATCTTTAATGTTATAATATTTTTAGTTATATATTAAATTTCTTTTTCTATGTAGGATCGTGATACGCTTCACTATCATACCAGAGCCAACCAGCTGGACGTCTGGCCACTAGATGAGGAGGCTTAGTCAGGTTTAGCGCACGCCAGTGGACTGACCCATCTGCAGGGTCTTATGTACAGGCATCTGAATGTGCGTCTACTGGACGCTTTTATCGAGAGATGGCAGCCCGAGGTGAACTAGCTGCACATGCCTTGGGGTGAGATGACCATTGCTCTCCATGATGTCCATCTCATCCTAGGCATTCCCATATCCGGGATGGCGGTTACTCAGGTGATCGCCAGAGCTGATTCTGCCATCCGAGTGCAGGAGTTTTTTGCTTTTACTGATGAGCAGATGACTGCCGGAGATGTACGTCGTCGAGGGTTGTCACATTCTTTTTTACTGGATCAGTGTGACGGATATTCACATCTATATCCGACGACTGCAGCGTCCGGGTGGTTGTTGTACCTCCTGGGATCGACGCTGTTCACCGACAAATCGCAGCACAAGATTTCTCCAGATTTACTGATATTGGTGGAGGATCTTGATTAGGTGATTACTACATCCTGGGGTACGGCAACACTCGCCTACCTCTATAAGCGTATGGGCGAGGCCACTAGGGTCGACTGTCGCCAGATGTGCGGTTGTTTGACGTTGTTGCAGGTAAAATATATCCTCTATACTCATATTATTATTCTCGTAACTTAATTTGTATTGTTTGTCTAATTTTTATTTCTTTTTTGTTAAAGGCATGGATCTACCTATATTTTCCATGCTTTGCACCAGAGGTTGTCGAGGGCTGGGAGCATGGGATGCCTTGGGCGGCGAGATTCGAGATCAGGCCTGTTAGGAGGGACACCCGTGACTACAGACGGATGCTTGATGAGATGACTGTTGATCAGGCAAGTCCACTACATTTGAATAGTTGTAATCTTTTTGTCAACTAACGTGTTTATTTTCTAACAATGTTGTCTGTTTTTTAAACAGGTGAACTGGCAGCCATACGGCCAATTGGACTTCACTGATAGAGAGTTACAGCGTTCGTTGTTCCACGGGCTGTTGACTTTTATGGATATATCAGAGCCCTACGATCCATACAGGAACATGAGGGCTTTTGGATACATTCAGACTATTCCGCCTCCGCTGATACAGCCTGATTATGCCATTAGGGTCGAGGATCCCAGGAGCTACAGAGTTGGCTATCCTCGAGGTAGCTGGGCGTGGGATAGATGGGAGCACCATCACGTCACGGTTGAGGAGATGGCTGCACGTTACGGCCCTGGATATACCGCCACCGACGATTATATGGCGTGGTATACAGACCGATCGCACCGGTTTATACGCCCAGGTGCTCAACAGATGCATCCTCCTCCACCTCCTCCTCCACCTCCACCTCCACCTTCGACCTTTGACGGTCAGTTAGACCCTTACGATTACGCTACACGATTTAGGGAGTATATTGGTGATCCTTCTATCCCTCCTTCCCTGCATCAGGACTTACGCAATTATGTAGATTATTTTCCTGATCTCCGAGATTATTCTTACGATCATGGACAGGGTAGCGGTACTCGTCATGACGATGACGAGTAGGCTTGTGTATTCACTTTTTTTGGGTTTGTATTGTGTGTTTAAACTTTTGAAAATCTTATGTCTACATTTTTGTGTATGTTTAAACTTGTTTCGTTGTATGTTTAAACTTCGTACTTAACTTTTTGCGTTATATTTAACTAAATATAAACGATAACTATATAAATGACTTAACCTCAACATAATATAAATGACTAAACCTTAAGAAAATATGTGTGATCGTAAAGTTAAAATTAACAAGTTAAACTAAACAAGATCAACTAACTGTGCCATAATCTATCCGTGTTATTCGTTCATGTTGTAAATGTAACTCCTTCCAGCGAGTGAGGCGATGAGCTAATCTGACTTCAATACCATCAACCGTGTCGTTACGAAAGTGCGCCCAAGTTTTAAGAATCTTTGGTAAAGGACAATCCTATTCAAGTGTTAGCTAAAACAAATAGAAAAAAAACATTAGTACATATATGTTGTGAAGAACAAAACCGAAAATGATAAATGAAAAGATCTTAAAGGACATACCCTGATGTAATGATACTGATTGGGAACTATTGATATATGGATCTCTGAAAACTCTAAGTTCGAAGTAATTCCTTCTTCTCGACGATATAGTGGAACATATGTGTAGTCGCACCCACCGTGCGCTACAACAATACACTACAATGCAGTGGCAGCTAAACACCCTATGTCCGTCACATTAAACCAATATTCTGGTGGTGCAAAACCGTCTCCATTCCATCCAAGTGCTTTAATCGTCTGATCGATGTTACGTTGATGACAAAAACCCTCATGCAACTCGCGATGAGAAAGGAGCTCTGCTAACATCAGTCGCCTAATCATCCGCCATCCTTCGTCTGTGTCTGTGCCGTAGATTGCATGATGTAGTGCTCTGAAACCACATTTTCCATCCCCTCTAACATTATTCCAACTGATTACATACTTTTTCATCCAAATGCGAATCGCCCCAGGCCACTCTACTAAAATATCAGGGTTATGCTTGGATATACTTCTCTTTAAAGGTGTTTTGGGTGGTAAATCGGTATTAGGAGATGGACTTGATACTGGAATAGGAGATGGACTTGATACTGGTATATGGTTCTTTGGGGGTCGACCTCTTTGTTTTTTGGGTGGGGTACCTGCTAACTCCCAATTGGATGGCAATCTTTTGTTTGGACTGTCATTATTCGGTCGTATCTTTGACTGTTGTAATATTTCAAATGATGTTGTATTTTCTTACAGAATTATAATTGTAATCTTATGTAGGTTGTACTTGTCGTGTGAAAATACTAAGATTTTGTCTTCATTTAACTCTTGAGAGAGCTACCTACAGTTGATCATCATTGCAAAGCATAAACTCCTCCCAAATTTTCATCCCCGACAATTTTTCCATAAACAATCTAAATGAATTTCCAAAAAACTAATACCAAACAGCCCTTTTTATTATTAGATGAACTCCTAAATGTCGATAGATTTTATGTATAGATTGTGTATTCATTCACTGCGAGTGATCATAGCACATATCTCCGAGTGATCAAAACAAAAACTAATAACCTTCTTCCCTCTTGACCACAGTTGTTGCAAATTTATTCACCAACAAAAAATAATAAAAAAAAGAGATTCCACACCAAACACTCTCAAAATACTGTCACCAAGAGCAGAAAAGATGAGTTATTAATGCTCAATAGATCAAATGTACAAAAAATATGATTCATATTAAATATAACTCGTGCTATAGATATTGAGGCTACATTGATGACGTACTCCTTAGACAATTAGTGCCTACAAGGCTACAAATATAAGGTGTACAATCTTTAATATGAGTTCTCTAGTATGTTATAGGCATCAAAAAACCCTACAAATAGAAGGTTCATTTTCCCCATTTCTACATTCATGCTTTGACAATTTGATCAATTCTGAATAACTTTATTGTAAACATGAATATATATCATTAATGAATTGATTATACATATAGATTTGGATAATTGACAGACTATAAATTGAGAGGGAGCTTCTTGCCACTAAATACACAATCTCAAATAAGTAATCTTGATACATATTGGACTCCTCGTCACAAATAACTCAAATAGAGGGTTCCTACATTAAGATTAGGCATATTCATTCAACTACAATTTTAGAATAAAAACAAAATTTTAGGATCAATCTATATTCAAATCACCTAATATTGTGCTGGTATAGGTCATCCAATACGGGCAATTGTGCTGGTACAATTGAATGCATAATGGGAATATCTTATTACTAATATATCATTTTAAACACCAATAAACTAAGTAATTAACACCAAATTTCAGGATTAGATGGTAGCCAAATCTACTCCTAAGAACACAAACATAGCCCTATCTATATAGACATAAATAAGACTTCCAAGTCAAATCCAAATTCCATAAGAATCAATCCAAAAGCAACGGAAAAATAATATCGAATTGGAAATTTTATCGAAAGCACAAATCAATTCCTCACGAATCACTTTATTGCGAACCAAAACACAAACTAAAGCACAGAAAGAAGAACCACAACAATATCAACCAGATTAAAGGGTAGGGAAAACTCATAAATCAATTACAAAATAATATCAACCAAAAATCATTTTAGGGAAGGATCATTACCGTTTCAATATTTTGCAAAGAGAATGAGCAAAAGACTTGTCATACACATTATTGAAACCCTTTCGAAAGTGGACAAGGCAAAGATGATTGACTATTTCATTCAAATAAAGAATATTAGGTCAAATCATCCATTAACATTAAGCAATATTAAGACATGTGGAGATACTCTATGAAGAACAAATAAGTATACAATCTAAAATAGAAAAGGATATACAAAGATAGAAGAAAAAACATTCATGTGGAAGCAACTTTTAACAACCTCGATCATCTTCTCCCCTAAAGGTTTTCATGTAGTTGCTGAGAATTTTAGAGGTAAAATTACAAGTTTTCATGTAAGTATGACTACAAGCATAATAAGAACAATTTATAGGTGTCTAAAGATATACTAATAGACAACATGACATTCAAACTGCACCACATTCTTAACACAAGAACATGGTGACATAAGCCATTAATGTAATACCCAGAAAATCTTGTTCCAATTAATTCTGAATCAAACCAGGTTTTGACCGGTTTGAAATTTTCCCATCGTCTTATCATTTTATGTGCTACTGAGTGCATATCACAATTTCTTCAATCTTTTTACCATTTTATGTGAGGATTATACTCATATAAAATACACAAATTAACTCTCTTTTCTTGACCCTTTAAAATACGGCCGCTGTTATTTAGCGCACACTTAAATTACTAATAATGCACATTTGTCCGTGACGGACAAATGTGCGTTATTAGTAATTTAATCGAGGTTGTCCGTCACGGACAAAGTATGTTTGTCCGTGACGGACATACATATTTTGTCCGTGACGGACAAACGTAGCTCAAGCTTCTTTAAATTAAATAAAAAAAATTATCTTTGGATAAATCTTATTTACGGATAGATAATATATTTATTTACATAAATTATATCTTTATTTTAACAAGCATAAATCTTATTTACGGATAGATAATATATTTATTTACATAAATTATATCTTTGGATAAATCTTATTTACGGATAGATAATATATTTATTTATATAAATTATATCTTTGGATAAATCTTATTTACGGATAGATAAATCTTATTTACGGATAGATAATATATTTATTTACATAAATTATATCTTTGGATAAATCTTTATTTTATTTTATTTTATTTTTGGATAAATAATATCTTTATTTTAACAAGCACAAATCTTATTTACGGATAGATAAATAATATATTTATTTACATAAATTAAAAACCATAAATCTTATCTTTGGATAAATAATATCTTTATTTCCATAACTTAACAAATATAAATCTTATTTCCGGTTAAATAAATAATATCTTTATTTCCATAAATCTTATTTTTGGATAAATAATATCTTTTTTTCCATAATTTAACAACCCTAAATCAATATTTTTCATCCTATAAAAACCGTAGTCAATCCCCTCCAACCCTCATTCAGCCATCTACTCATAAAGTCTATTCTTATTAAAAAAAGCAACTTAACAATGTCATACGAGGAAGATTATGATATTGATGATGAAGAAAGATCTTTGAGTTTTGAAAACGAAGACGAAGATAATGTTGAGGTAAGTTTTGTTTATTTTGATCATTAAAGTTGAAATCATTAATCGTGTTTGAACTTTGATATTTAACCATTGATCGAGTGGATTGAATTTGATTGTTAAGTATATTTCTGTCCGTTACGGCTGTTCGATGGTTGTCCGTAACGGACAACCATCGAACAGATTAACCAAATTTTTTTTTAGGGTTTGGAGGAGATAGATGCGGACGTTGATAATCTTAGCATTGATGAAGGATCAACAGATGGCGTAAATGCATCCGCCTCAGAAGCGACGAATAATGATTACTCTAGCCTGTTCACAACCGACATAAACTTCAATAGTCGAGAGGAGGTAATAGGATGGGTTCGAAAAGTGGGACAGGAAAATAAAATGGTTTTTTCTGTTTGTCGGGTACAGAAGTCCGTCATCGGTAGTTTGGGAAAGACATGGCTGTCGTGCGAGAAATATGGAGCATATAACCCAAAAAAGGTGCAGCCAACTCAGAGAAAGAATTCATCGACGAAGAAAAGCGGATGTGAATTCATGATTAGGGTTTTTGAGACTTACCAAAGTTTATGGAAAGTTCACGTGCAGTGTGGTGTCCACAACCACAAGCTTGGAAGAAATTTAATGGGTCATGCATTAGCGGGAATGATGAACGAGGAGGAGAAGAAGTTAGTAAAGAACATGTGGACCAGTAATTGCACCCCTGCCCAAATTGCGAGTGCTTTGAGCATTGATAAAGATAACAACACCAGGATGAGACAAATCTACAACCAGAGGCAAAAATTACGTAAAGAAGGTTTGGATCAAAGGACAGTCGCTCAACAATTCTTTTTCGAATGTCGTAAAGAGGGCTATTTCTGTGAGCATAGGGGAAACAAGAACGGTGAAGTTACCGACATTTTTTTCGCACATCCGGAATCAGTTGCCATCCTTAAAGCATTCCCTTACGTATTAGTAATGGACTCAACATACAACATCAACATGTAAGCTTTCACAGTTATTTAATTTTCCGTTAGATGTCCTTTTTTTATGTATGTAAAATTAACGCTTTGATATTATTTTTTTTACAGATACAAGATGCCATTTTTTGAAATTATTGGGTTTACATCGAAATGGCTGAACTTTAACGTTGCCGGTGCTTTTCTATCCACTGAGAAGGAAGAGAATTATGTCTGGGCGATTGAACAACTTGCAAAGCTTTGTAGGCGCGTCGAGAGGACACCAACTACAATTGTGACGGATCGAGAGAAGGCTCTTATGAACGCACTTGATCGTATTTTCCCAGAAACACAGTTTCTTTTATGTCGCCGTCACATATTCAAAAGCATTGAAGGAAGGGCTAGGAATAATCACATGGATAAAAAACTCGCTCGAATATTTGCCAATAGTTACTCGGGTTTATTTACATCCAAAACGGAAGAGTCTTACGAGAGACGGTTAAATGAACTTGAAAACAAGTGGAAGAGGAGAGGACATCTTCTGCAATATGTGAGGACGCAATGGCTAGATCCTTACAAAAGACGAATTATTTCCGCGTGGACGGATCAATATCTGAACTTCAAAAGTAACACGACGAATAGGTACGTATTTCAAAACAATTTTATTTTATTTTATTTACCCTTTTTGACGTTAACTCTTTTATTTCTCAACAGGGCAGAAACTGCACACTCTGTTCTGAAACAATTCATGAAAACAAGTTCTGCGAAGTTGAATACAATTTTCAGATTCTATCACTCTTTGATGAGGATTCAGTTGGATAAGATCCTCGGTTCGTTCAACGAGAGCATGTCAAAAAAGATCACATGGACTTCTTGTGTCAAACAATTTCAGTCGTTGCACCACAACATCTCCCTCAAAGCTTTTTTACTTATTATCGATGAGTACAATAAAGCTCGTGCTAACAAGCCCGATGGTCCGTGCACATGTTCATTTCCGACGACTCATGGTCTGTCGTGTATGCACTTTATTTGGGGTTATATGAAGAAAGAAATGTCTATCCCTCTTACAGATGTGCATGAATTCTGAAAAAAGTTAGATATCGATGACGTGGTTCCGGACTCAGAAAAAGGACGAGACGTGCGTCGAGTTGCAAGAAATTTAATGACGGAATTCTGCGAGAAAGATTTTCCAAACCTGAGCCCTACTCGACAGTTGGATGTTGTAAATAAAGCTATAGAAACTGCTTTTCCGGAGAGGACCAGTTTGCGGGAACCTGCTAGGGTTGTGACTAAAGTAAGACCGAAGGACTGTCCAAACAAAAGATTGCCATCCAATTGGGAGTTAGCAGGTACCCCACCCAAAAAACAAAGAGGTCGACCCCCAAAGAACCATATACCAGTATCAAGTCCATCTCCTATTCCAGTATCAAGTCCATCTCCTAATACCGATTTACCACCCAAAACACCTTTAAAGAGAAGTATATCCAAGCATAACCCTGATATTTTAGTAGAGTGGCCTGGGGCGATTCGCATTTGGATGAAAAAGTATGTAATCAGTTGGAATAATGTTAGAGGGGATGGAAAATGTGGTTTCAGAGCACTACATCATGCAATCTACGGCACAGACACAGACGAAGGATGGCGGATGATTAGGCGACTGATGTTAGCAGAGCTCCTTTCTCATCGCGAGTTGCATGAGGGTTTTTGTCATCAACGTAACATCGATCAGACGATTAAAGCACTTGGATGGAATGGAGACGGTTTTGCACCACCAGAATATTGGTTTAATGTGACGGACATAGGGTGTTTAGCTGCCACTGCATTGTAGTGTATTGTTGTAGCGCACGGTGGGTGCGACTACACATATGTTCCACTATATCGTCGAGAAGAAGGAATTACTTCGAACTTAGAGTTTTCAGAGATCCATATATCAATAGTTCCCAATCAGTATCATTACATCAGGGTATGTCCTTTAAGATCTTTTCATTTATCATTTTCGGTTTTGTTCTTCACAACATATATGTACTAATGTTTTTTTTCTATTTGTTTTAGCTAACACTTGAATAGGATTGTCCTTTACCAAAGATTCTTAAAACTTGGGCGCACTTTCGTAACGACACGGTTGATGGTATTGAAGTCAGATTAGCTCATCGCCTCACTCGCTGGAAGGAGTTACATTTACAACATGAACGAATAACACGGATAGATTATGGCACAGTTAGTTGATCTTGTTTAGTTTAACTTGTTAATTTTAACTTTACGATCACACATATTTTCTTAAGGTTTAGTCATTTATATTATGTTGAGGTTAAGTCATTTATATAGTTATCGTTTATATTTAGTTAAATATAACGCAAAAAGTTAAGTACGAAGTTTAAACATACAACGAAACAAGTTTAAACATACACAAAAATGTAGACATAAGATTTTCAAAAGTTTAAACACACAATACAAACCCAAAAAAAGTGAATACACAAGCCTACTCGTCATCGTCATGACGAGTACCGCTACCCTGTCCATGATCGTAAGAATAATCTCGGAGATCAGGAAAATAATCTACATAATTGCGTAAGTCCTGATGCAGGGAAGGAGGGATAGAAGGATCACCAATATACTCCCTAAATCGTGTAGCGTAATCGTAAGGGTCTAACTGACCGTCAAAGGTCGAAGGTGGAGGTGGAGGTGGAGGAGGAGGTGGAGGAGGATGCATCTGTTGAGCACCTGGGCGTATAAACCGGTGCGATCGGTCTGTATACCACGCCATATAATCGTCGGTGGCGGTATATCCAGGGCCGTAACGTGCAGCCATCTCCTCAACCGTGACGTGATGGTGCTCCCATCTATCCCACGCCCAGCTACCTCGAGGATAGCCAACTCTGTAGCTCCTGGGATCCTCGACCCTAATGGCATAATCAGGCTGTATCAGCGGAGGCGGAATAGTCTGAATGTATCCAAAATCCCTCATGTTCCTGTATGGATCGTAGGGCTCTGATATATCCATAAAAGTCAACAGCCCGTGGAACAACGAACGCTGTAACTCTCTATCAGTGAAGTCCAATTGGCCGTATGGCTGCCAGTTCACCTGTTTAAAAAACAGACAACATTGTTAGAAAATAAACACGTTAGTTGACAAAAAGATTACAACTATTCAAATGTAGTGGACTTGCCTGATCAACAGTCATCTCATCAAGCATCCGTCTGTAGTCACGGGTGTCCCTCCTAACAGGCCTGATCTCGAATCTCGCCGCCCAAGGCATCCCATGCTCCCAGCCCTCGACAACCTCTGGTGCAAAGCATGGAAAATATAGGTAGATCCATGCCTTTAACAAAAAAGAAATAAAAATTAGACAAACAATACAAATTAAGTTACGAGAATAATAATATGAGTATAGAGGATATATTTTACCTGCAACAACGTCAAACAACCGCACATCTGGCGACAGTCGACCCTAGTGGCCTCGCCCATACGCTTATAGAGGTAGGCGAGTGTCGCCGTACCCCAGGATGTAGTAATCACCTAATCAAGATCCTCCACCAATATCAGTAAATCTGGAGAAATCTTGTGCTGCGATTTGTCGGTGAACAGCGTCGATCCCAGGAGGTACAACAACCACCCGGACGCTGCAGTCGTCGGATATAGATGTGAATATCCGTCACACTGATCCAGTAAAAAAGATTGTACACCTTATATTTGTAGCCTTGTAGGCACTAATTGTCTAAGGAGTACGTCATCAATGTAGCCTCAATATCTATAGCACGAGTTATATTTAATATGAATCATATTTTTTGTACATTTGATCTATTGAGCATTAACAACTCATCTTTTCTGCTCTTGGTGACAGTATTTTGAGAGTGTTTGGTGTGGAATCTCTTTTTTTATTATTTTTTGTTGGTGAATAAATTTGCAACAACTGTGGTCAAGAGGGAAGAAGGTTATTAGTTTTTGTTTTGATCACTCGGAGATATGTGCTATGATCACTCGCAGTGAATGAATACACAATCTATACATAAAATCTATCGACATTTAGGAGTTCATCTAATAATAAAAAGGGCTGTTTGGTATTAGTTTTTTGGAAATTCATTTAGATTGTTTATGGAAAAATTGTCGGGGATGAAAATTTGGGAGGAGTTTATGCTTTGCAATGATGATCAACTGTAGGTAGCTCTCTCAAGAGTTAAATGAAGACAAAATCTTAGTATTTTCACACGACAAGTACAACCTACATAAGATTACAATTATAATTCTGTAAGAAAATACAACATCATTTGAAATATTACAACAGTCAAAGATACGACCGAATAATGCATAACATTGAAACTTTCCCTACTCCGAGAATACTCCCTCTTCTTCCTAAACTTTGTCCCACAATCAACGGTTCTCTTTTTCAAAAACACATTTTTATCTTGACTTCACAAATGTTTGTTTTGTAGGAACAAAGAACACAAAAATCCATTAGATTACACTACAACAAAAAGAAATTACAATCACCACAACCTCAAAATTTTCACCTACATTCCGCGAAGAATAAAATGGTGCTTAACGCATACATGCCGACGCTGATACTTCACAAAATGTAATCTAACACATCTCCATCACCCGCAAACAAGCAACATCAACGGAGCGCATGAGGCTCACCTAGTACCATTCAAACAAACGTTATGAAAGTCAAATTACAACATATAATGAGTATATAATAAATTATTATAAGAAAATTCTCCAAAATATTAATGAAAATAAATTTAGAGCACGTCAAATGAGCGGCGCATGATAGCATTGCGGACTAATTCGTGCCAACTTAAATACTACTTTTTTATCAAACGTGTTACGTCTAGAACTCCCACTAATTAATCAATATCAAAATACCATATAATATAATATAATCTAAGATATTGGATTAAATATAAAATAATGTTTTATTATGATAATACGTGTTATGTTAAAAGGTCTTTAATTCTTCTGATTACAATTTTTCAATGGGCACGTACGCTATTATTATTTCTCCCTACACTAGTCATTCATTGTATCAAATAGTGAAGATAATGAAATTCTTCTTTTGCTTATATACGTGGCTGAGATTTTATGATTTTTTAATAACCAAAATTAATTGTATACTAAACGACAGGTTACTGAAGTATCGAGGCCGAAATGATAAATAAGAAACACCAAAAGTATCATGCAATTACTCTTTTGTAAGTATAAACAAATGTTATGCTAATAAATGATTTTTATTGTTTATTTTCGAATGTATTAATCAATAAATTTATATAAATAAATTATATAAAGTTGTATACTTACTGTTTATTTTGAGGTTTATTTTTCTTCAAAAATCACATATTCTAAAAAAAAATAATGTTGAATATCCAAGGATAAACAATGAATATTCGGATGAAAAAATTCAAAGTTAAATCGAGTTTTAAGCAAAATAATCTTGATTTAAAAAGTTTATTTTTAAGTAATTTATAAACCTAAATAAATTCGTAGAAAAATAAATTAATTTTTAAATAAACCCTCACAAAAATGAAAGTACATATTTATAAAATAAATAAAATAAAAATTGTAAACCTTAAAACAAGTTTAATTTCTCATATTAGTTTATTCCGTTATTTTTCTAAACCGATGCGTGTTTCATGCTATCGTTATCACTAACTATATCACACTAATTTTTTATTTATTATTTTGATAATAATTATGATACCCATAATATACATAAGTTATTCATGTTTTTTTTTTATTATTAGTTTTGTTATTCATTGCCCCCGATGAAAACTCAAACCCTTAAAGGTACTACTTATATATATAAGAAAAAATAACTCAAAATAATATCAACTATCAACATTGAACCGAAAATAATACGAACTTTGAAAATTACTACGAGCGATACAAACTATCAATGTATTTAACAATACTAATACGCCATACTTTTCCGGCAAAAACTCTAGCTCCGGCGATGACGTGGCAGCCGGAATGTTCCATGTCATCAAAATAAATGGATAAAATGTGTGATGTGGATTTTATTTTACAAAAAATTAATTTAATAATATTAAAAATATTAAAAAATAAAAAATTTAATAAGTTAAAATTTTTAAATAATATTTTTTTAAAAAAACATTTGTACAAATTTTTTGAAAAAAATATTTTTTGTAAATTTTTTTTTGATAACGTTTAAACATTTTAAAATTTTAAATAATAATTTTTTGTAAAAAACTTTTTAAAAAATCCGAAAAAAAATTTGAATTTCGGAAAAAAAAATTCTTTAGGAATTAGGTTACAAAATAAAAAAAAATAAATTCGAATATTTTTGTTACAAATTATTTTTTTTAGGACTAAAATTTTCATTTTATACAAAAATCCGAAAATAAATTTAATTAAAAAAATATTATATTTTTATATTATTTGGAAAAATAAATATTATTACACTTTATCTATATATATTACTAAAGCAGCACCCATTTTGTCCACGTGTCAATCTCTAAGGCCGTACACGTAAGCCTTTTTCCAATTTATTTACAGATTTGCCACAACGTATTTACAGATTTGCCATTAATTATTTTATAAGAAAATTTTTTATTAGAATTTTTAAACAGTCATCATGCCACGTCAATTTTATTAAAATAAATAATTAAAAAAATATATCTACCTATCTACCAATCAAAACTAATAAACTGATATACTGTAACTCGATTTGTTGAGTAAATTTAACGCAAATCTTCTAACAAAATTTGCCACATTTGTTTAATTTAAAACTAAATAAAATTTTGCTCCTCTATCTAAATCTAAATAAAAGTGATAATATATTAAGGTATAAATATAATACTCGAATAATAATCTTTGTAATAGAGTTTTAATTATGTTCTTTTATTTATTTTAAAAAAATTAATCCTCATATATTAGTCATATTAATTAATAAAAATAGCGATGCATGAAAGTGAAAATATAATATTTATTTAGACAATCCCGCACAAGGTGCGGGAACTAAACTAGTTACAAATCTATTTTAAAAAATTTTCAAACTTTTTTTAAAAAAATATTTTTTTTAAAATAAATATTTGTATATTTTTTTAAAAAAATATTATTTAAAATTATAAAAATAATAATTTTTATTTTTTAATATTTTAAATATGATTTTTTTTAAAAAAATCCACATCACACATTTAACCCATTTACTTGATGACATGTAACATTCCGGCTGCCACGTCATCGCCGGAGCTAGGGTTTTTGCCGGAAAAGTATGATGTATCATTTTTGGTAAATACATTGATAGTTTGTATCGCTCCTAGTAATTTTCAAAGTTCGTATTATTTTCGGTTCAATGTTGATAGTTGATATTATTTTGGGTTATTTTTCCTATATATAATTAAGAATAACTTAGTAGTTTAATAAATGAGACCCTTAAAAAGTACTGTATTATGATATTATTTATTAGTTTTGTTATAGGAGGTAGTTTTAAAAATATATTTATAAATTAATTTGGACCTTTTCATGAGTAATATAAATGCCCCATGCATTTATAACCGATATTATTGTAACAAAGAACAACCGGTTCGTCTAACGGATAAACCTATCTATGTAAATTACTCATATCATACTTAGGACCCGTTTGATTTTAACTCTGAAATCGAAAACGGCATGAAAATTAATCTAGTTCATATGTATACTCTTGCTCATGCAAGTTTTTGGAATCGTTCTTTGTGATTTGAAGTAATTAAAGTTGAATTTGATTACTTTTGATATCATATAGGGAAACAAAATGTGAAAAGACATGACATTTTGTAGATCTGTTCAAATCCGGGCAGCCCGTCCGGCCCGCCCGTCCGGAAAAACGGGCGGGTATGAACACGGGAACAAGCCCGGCCGGGCCGAAAAGCCCGGCCCGCCAAGCCCGCCGGACTGGATCCATACAAGGCCATAGGCCCGACCGGGCCAAAAAGTCTGGCCCGTCAACCCGGTAAATAAATAAAATAATAAAAATAAATATATTATAATATAATTATTAGAAATATTACATATTAAAATACAATATGCAATATAATTATAATAAATATAATATATTTACATAAAATATCTTAAATATAATTTATTTAAAAAAAGATAAATTATAAACATTTTTAAATAATATTTTTTAAAAAGAAATTGAAAAACAGGTACCCGCGAGTCCTCCCGGGCCGGGTACGACACCCATCCCAGGCCCGGTATCCGGACCTAGCCCGGCCCGGGTCCGGTTAAACGGGCTAAATATTTTATAAAGCCTAGCCCGAACCCGGACCGGACCCGGATATGAACAGGTCTAGCATTTTGCATGAAGCAATAAGAAATGATTCTATAAAATTTCATAAATAAGGATATACATATAGATTAAATTCGCTTCCATTCCGTTTTCGTTTCAGGAGTTAGAACCAAACGGACCCTTAATGGTATGTCAGTTATATATGCTTCTTTTTTAAAATTTGAAACCCAAGTTTAAGGAGTGAGGATCCTCTACAACCTCTCCTATTGCCTTCTCTATTACCCTCATTTTTATTGGTCAGATTTCTTAAATTTATTTATTTAACTTAAATTAAATTTAAATTACATGTTTACCAATCTAACTAATTCTTTAATTATTTTTTTATTTTACTAAAAAAGATACTTGGAAGATCCCTCTTTCTTCTACACGTTTCGATAAGTGAACTTCTCTCTTCTTCGACTCTCTTATTTCGCAGCGACACATCTTCGGTCGGAACACCTATCAGTCGCCGCCGGAAACGAAACCTTGTGCGCCGTCGCAGACCATCGAACACCACCAATCTTCTCTCCTTTTCGACTCTTGTGTTTGTCGTGGCACATACCCTCATTTTTATTGGTCAGATTTCATAAATTTATTTATTTAACTTAAATTAAATTTAAATTACAATATCACCAATCTAACTAATTCTTTAATTATTTTTTATTTTACTAAAAAAGATACTTGGAAGATCCCTCTTTCTTCTACACGTTTCGATCAGTGAACTTCTCTCTTCTTCGACTCTCTTATTTCGCAGCGACACATCTTCGGTCGGAACACCTATCAGTCGCCGCCGGAAACGAAACCTTGTGCGCCGTCGCAGACCATCGAACACCACCAATCTTCTCTCCTTTTCGACTCTTGTTTTGTCGTGGCACATACCTTCTTCGGAGACATCTTGCTCCGCCGGAGAAAAGATCGGTAACCTCCAAAAACGAAACTCTTATCCGCCCAAACCATCGAACAGAACAGGTTTAAGAAATCTAACCCTAATTTGCAAAAATTTTATATGCGAAGTAGGCTTGATTATGCTTGCATGGAAATATTGTGCGCCGTCGCACAAGGTTTCGTTTCCGGCGGTGATCGAGAGGGTAAGAAGAAGTTCAGTGATCGACTAAAGTGAAGAAGAAAGAGATCTTCCAAGTATCTTTTTTTAGTAAAATAAAAAAAATAATTAATGAATTAGTTAGATTGGTAAACATGTAATTTAAATTTAATTTAAGTTAAATAAATTTGAGAAATCTGACCAATAAAAATGAGGGTAATAGAGAAGGCTATAGGAGAGATTGTAGAGGATCCTCACTCAAGTTTAAGAGCATCTTTATCACAAATACTTAAAATTGTTTCTTATCTGACATTTTTATTTATTTTTAATTCACAAAAATATTATAAGAACCTCTCTCCTCCATCTCAAAATTCACAAAAGTTTCTTCAATTATTTTTGTTATATATAAATTATGAAAGAGCCACTTACCTCCCTACATTTATGCAAAAAAATAAAAATAAAATCTAAAATCATCTTAATTTGTAGAGTTCGGTAAAAAATTTATCAGATTGAATTTCTTATTTAAGATACTTTATTTTTATTTTTAAGAAAAGAAATGGTTAAAGAAAATTTCAATTGATGGGACGAAGATTCCCTAAGTCATCTAAAATATAAATCTCATAATTATCGTTTTTAAGTAAAGCAATTAAATATGGGTCAAGAGACTATTAAAAATGCTGACTTTTACACTCCCAATAAAAAGGATTGTCAATTTTTATTTTTGAGGTTACCAATAATTTTAATAGAGAATTAACAAAGTAATGCGACCGTCTCTATTTGTACACATATATTTAGCAAATTTCAAGCTTTTGCGATGTTGTATTATATATTATTGACTTGTATAAATATGCACACAAAGATGCTACTTATAATCTGTTCCTTTTTTTTTTTT
>BSUD01000006.1:12585068-12615275 GCA_033239045.1 Fagopyrum esculentum | reverse complement strand
AAAAAAAAAAAAAAAAAGACAGACAAACACAAGATATCAACGGATGAGATTTTGAATCACTGAACACCCGATTAAAGAGAAAAACATGAGAACATGCCAAACAACCAAAACAAGCGAAAACAAGTGGACTATGCCAATCGAAGAATTGCACAAAAACACTCACAAGTACCCGATGAAAATCTCATATTTGGACTTTCTCAAAAGCCTTCAAATATCGATCACATGTCTACAAATAAAACAAGAACAACCCATCTTTCAAGACAAAACATCAAGATGAGAATTCACCTCATGATCACTCAAGAGTGAAATAAAACGTCAAATGATACAAAAGTTTGTCCACTAAATGTTCATTTTGTAGATTGTTTATGTATTTTTTTGGGCACCGCAGACTTCTTTGAGACATGACACCAAAACTCACAAGGGACCACCAATCAAATAACATAGAAATTTCTTTAAAAAAGCGTCGCAAAAAGTGTTGGTTAAATTTTTACTATTTTGGACGACAACTGAATATTATTAAAATTGTTTGGAAACCTGCAATGTGGATGGTCTAAGCAGACGCTAAATGAGCGGAAATATTTACATTATGACATACATGACTAAAGGATTGTGACAAAGGGGGCATAACATAGAACAATTTAAGAGTAATAATAACAAATTTGTTTATGAAGTTCGGAATGATATTTATACGTCTCATAAAGGAGATTTTGATAACACAAAGGAGTTCGATACATAAAATAAGCAAGTGTATCGTAGTTCGTAAGACCATGCAAATGGCGGATGGATAGATCATCACTAAACGTGAAAAGAAAAACACAAGATGTATGAGATTTTGGATCATTGAACACCCGATTAAAAAGAAAAGCAAGAAACATACCAAACAACCAAAACAAAGGGAAACAAAGTAGACTATATCAATCGAAGAAGTGCGCAAAAAACTCACAGGGGACCACCGATGAAATCTCATATTTGGACATTCTCAAAAGTTTTCAGATTTCGATCACATGTTCACAAACGAAACAAAAACAACTCATTTTTCAAGACAAAAACTCCAAACATCAAGATAAGAATTCACCCAATTGATCACCGAGAGTGAAATAAAACCTCAAATGATACAAAAATTTGTCAACTAGATGATAATTTGTTAGATTGTTTAGGATTTTTTTTCAAAAGTGAAGGACATTGCAGTCGACGATTTCCTCTTGTCTGTATCGTGAAAAGAATGGAAGATTGGAAGGGACGACACCACTTCACGTTTGGGTTTGAATCATTAAACCCTGGACGAGTTATGCCGATTGTTCTAACCAAAGAATCATGTTACATGGACCAATTAGATTAAAAGGAATAGGAAACGGGATATATTAAGGGTCAAAAGATTTGAATTGCTCATACCGGAAACACATATCAACCGATAGTCCCTGCAATTAACTGAGGGCGTACTACAAACTATATCTTTTTACCGGACATATAACGTAAAACTATCAAAATATTAGGACCTTATACACGTACACATGATGTATAATTAGACTCTAAATTTCTAATACAAGTTTGACACAATGATAAATTTAAAATTTTCGTTTTTAATTAAATAAACCCTGTAAATTTTAATTTATAATGAGTGAATACACTTACACACCGGGTGTTTGTGCAGATTTGTCCAAAACTCCAAATACTGGGTTACGAAGGACAAGCCGCAAGAATTCCGGGCTATTACGAAAACCCCGCATAAAAAATCCTACGTGTGCTAAAATACCACGTGGAAAGAATACGGTGATCGGAGATGAAGCTGAGTTCATCCTGATTCGCACCGTGTACTGTGTGTGTCACTCACCGCCAAAAAAATAATATAGAAAAATAAAAATAGACGGCCTCCTTCACAGCAAAGCCCCTCCATTCTTTCTCATTCTCTCCCCTTTTCTCTTTCTAGGGTTTTTCATCATCATTCCTCATCATTCTGCTGTTAGACTATCTATCAATTCTACGTAATTACTTCTGATTCTATCGTTTGATCATCTTGCTCCTGTTTGATTAGTTAAATTATGGAGGTAAGCTTTTTAAATTCCTTCTTTGACTAATCGTCGGCAATTGCAGTCTTTTGAATTCATAGCAATCGGGGCTTTCTTGCGATTTTTATAATTGTTTTGTAGCTGATCATGTGGATTTGTTGTAAATTGTTATTAATGAGATTAGTTTGCTGTGGACTTAGCACATGATACTCCATTGACTCTCTTTGCACTTGATCTTCCGTTGACTCTCTTTGCTGTTATCGTCTAGATTTGTAAATTGGTAAATTATGAGGTTTTTATGTCTTCTGCAGACTCCACCGGTGGAAGAGGCCAAGAAATTGGAGGAGGCTAAGTTAACGTCTGCTGCTGCATTTGTGGAAGGCGGCATACAAGAAGCTTGTGATGATGCTTGTAGCATTTGTCTTGAAGAGTTTCTCGAAAGTGATCCTTCTACGGTAATATAATGTGGATGTGTGATTAATTCCTACATCCAAGGCCTTGGTACTAGACAGTTAACTAGTTCTATTTTTCATGTGTATTGTAGGTAACTGGTTGCAAGCATGAATTTCATCTTCAGTGTATTCTTGAATGGTAATAATTGCTATTTGATGTTGACAAACTTTTAATTGCAGTATAACTTTTAATAGACTTGCTTGTATCTTTGGAATGGTCAGAAAGACTTATCTACTATTATGCCAAGCTTGGTCATACAACATTGCTCGCATAGCATTTCCAGGCCCGTAGTGTATTGATAAATCAGTTGCATTTCTTGGCATCTAGGATTTGTTTGCTTAACTAAAATTCTTTATGGTGATATGGAGGTAAAATAAGTTTACTATTGGCATTTGTTGCCAAAGTCTGCTAACTTCATTTTTCACAGGAATGTCTTTCAACCTTTGTTTCATTGATTAGCAGACAGAACCATCCTTTGGAATAGGTGTCAAGGCTAGTGAACCTTGATGTTTTTTTCTGGGTGTCCTGAATGTTGGATTTGTTCCTGTAATGGTTATATGGTTATGTTGTCTGTTTAAGTTTTGATGCTATATTGCAATATAACATAATTTTGAAATAGTATAGCTTTTGGTCTTGTTACTGAAGTGTATTAATTCAGGTCATTCAGGATATTATAACACACAAAATAATTATGTTAAGTTCAGGACATCCTCATTAAGAGATGGGACTTCTTATTAGGGTGGAAAAGATTATGATTAATTTTATGTGCAATACCCATTAAGTCATACGAATTGTGACAAGAGCATGAATTCTTTCTTCTGAGACCGATGAGAATGCCCAACTTTGTGAGCCATAGAGCTGCTGGGCTCTTAAGCGCCTAGTGTCAAATTAGATTCAGAAGCACTTGTCATAACCTATCAAAATGGAAAAAGGGTTGTTATGAATGAGAGCTTTACTGCAGCATTTTTATGGATGTTCAAATGTAGAAGAGCTGTAGATAAGCTGTATATCAATCTTTTAAGTCTTTAATGGCCAAGTTCCACACTACTTGAGGTAAATAAATTCGACTGCCATTTGGATAATATCAGGTGTCAGAGAAGCTCTCAATGTCCCATGTGTTGGCAGCCTATCAGTTTAAAGGACTCTACTAGGTATATCATCATATCTTTTTCTATCATATTACTCTCTTCTCATGGATTTCTTTAGATACTTTTTCCTGACCTTCCACGTGCTCTTTTTACAGCCAGGAATTACTGGATGCAGTGGTACAGGAAAGAAACCTCAGGCTTAACCCACCAAGAAATGCAGCAATATTTTACCATCCAGCTTTGGGTGATTTTGAGATACAAAATGTGTGGAAATGATTTAGTTTGCTCTTTTGTGGCACAAATTGTATATTTATACTCTGATGTCCATCTTATTGCATTGCTGACATACAGTTGCCAGTTGGCACCAATGATGCTGAGCTGGAAGAGCGCATAATTCAGCACTTGGCGGCGGCTGCTGCAATGGGGAGAGAACGCCATTTCGCTAGAAGGGAAGGGAACAGGAATAGGCCATCAGGTCATGGTCACCCACAACATTTCTTGGTATTCTCTTCCCAGCCAACTGCTCATGCGGGTCCAACCTCTCCTGAAAGAGGGGCTGGTGAACCACACGCTCTAACATCAGGTGCTAGGCCGTCATCTCCACTTGCTCAATCTGGATATACACCTGCAAGTCAGTCTACCCAGTCCTACATAGTTTCCTCCCCTGGATCAAGTGCTGCAGCAAATCAACACAGAACTTCTCCACTCAATCGGTTTGTCAATATCTTACCTTCTTGTGTTGGTCAATGGAGCATATTTAAAAAAATATGTTTATATATGAATTTCATTGTGCTACTTGCATCCTCAAATTTTCAGGAGGTCTTCTACTCAGGCATCTACGAATCGAGAAAGAGCCGGGCCATCAGATCTTCAGTCATTTTCAGAAGCTCTAAAATCTCGACTTAATGCAGTGTCCTTGAGGTAATAAAAGGAATTCTAAGTGCCTCCTCTTTTTACAGATGTAGTCAGGCATAAATAGTAAAGGGTCAGTGTTGTTTTCCTTTGCCCAATTCTTTATCTTAATTCTTTTCTTTTTTTCTCTTAAAGGTACAAGGAGTCTATATCAAAGAGCACAAGAGGATGGAAGGAAAGATGGTTTTCACGAAACTCTCCAGTAGCAGATCTCAGTGCTCAATCTCAGGTCACTAGAGAGGCTAATGCAGGAGTTGCAACAATTCCTCCTACAGTAGAGCGTGTTGTAACTAGAGATAGTGATAACAGCTTGAATACTGCACCAAGTGTTTCAGATGTTGGTTCTGTCTCAGTTCCAAGCGAGCAACAGATAACTGAAACAGGTATTGAATCAAGTGACAATCATGTGAATGAAACCAGTCAGTATGAAGAAAGCCATTTGGGTGAGTCCTGCATAGCAACACCATTAGGTTCAAGCTGAATACAATCCTGGACACCGCTTATTGCAGGTTAGTTTTGCTTCTGTTTTTTTCTTGGCTGTCTCTGGACATTGCTGAAATGTTTGATTATTACTACAATTAGTTATTTGTTTCAGGATTGAGCTTTTGAATGGGAAATATTCTCTTTGTTTATGTGTTGTTGCAGGGTGCATCCTTAGTTGTTGCTTACATGAACCCTCCAGTCATGGCGAGTTAATCTAGCCAATGGCTGTATAAGATTCTAGTAAACTCTTTTCAAGGATGTGTTTTGTCCAGGATAGTTGAGATACATATTTGATACGCATATATATGTATGTTATCCGGAAAACAACCAAGTGGACTCTCGAAAAATAAATAAAACTAGTGGGATTCAGTTTGGCTATTTTGATTGTTAAACAATGTTAAGAGCATATATATCTGGATACTGTTCAGACTTATACAATTACACTACCTTAATCATGTAGAAACAACTTCGCATTTATCTTGATACCCATTCGCATTTATCTTGATACCCATACTTGATATCTTTAAATGGACAATTATCTTGATACCCATACTTAATACCTTAATACCTTTAATGGGCAATGATCAAATAAACTTTGATTTTTTTTTTTACCGATAAATAGCATTGTAACTGACGGTAGTAGACAAATCATGAGAAAGTCCAGCTGGTCGTAGATGTTGAAAAATAATTCAAACTCAGTACACGTGTGCAATTGTGAGGGTCAGCAGTGATCAACTGATTTGTCAGAATAATTCAATTTCTTTTGCTAGATTTTAGTTTGAACTGTTTGCCACTAAGTTAGGCTTTGTTAGACGTGTGATTAGTGGACTTAGTGGAGTCAGTTAATTAATTTTATAGTCCTATTTAAGGATGTAATGCTTCGTATTTCAATCAAGAAGTATCAGACTTTCTAATTGTCTTCTTCCTCTGTTAAACACCGACATTTGGTATCAGAGCAAACAAATTTTCCGGGTTTCAATTCAGGGAGTTTGAGAGAAAAGAGAGACAATTTAAACACAAGGAAAACACGGGTGAGTGTGTGAGAATTGTTCAAGATGATGAACAATGGATCACGAAAATGAGGAAATAACAACAATCCTCACCTACCAATTTTCAAAGGAATCAATTATTACTTTTGGGGTCTTAAGATGACAACTCTATTCAAATCACAAGAGTTGTGGGGATTGGTTAAGGATGGCTTTGAAGATTTACAACCAGCAGAGCCTGATCAACAGTTGAGAGAGAAAAAGAAGAAAGATTCTAAGATTTTATTTTTAATTCAGCAAGCCTTAGATGATGAAATCTTTCCGAGAATTGCCGTTGCAAACACATCAAAAGAGGCGTGGGATACTCTAAAGCAGGAGTATCTTGGCGATAAGAAAGTGATGACAGTGAGACTGCAATCACTAAGGAGAGAGTTTGAAACTACTCTCATGAAAGACAAGGAATATGTGCAAGATTATTTGTCACGAGTATCAAATGTGGTGCAGCAGATGAGGTCATATGGAGAAACCATGACCAATGAGCACGTAGTTGGCAAAGTGCTAAGGAGTCTAACCAGCAAATTTGATCATGTGGTGGCCGCCATAGAAGAATCAAAGGATATGGCTGAATACACCTTTGATGAATTAATGGGCTCTTTGCAAGCTCATGAAGAAAGACTCAACAAATCAAATGAAAAAAAGGAAGAGCAGGCTTTTCAAGTCAAGCGAGACTACGCAAAACAAGAGAGATCAGGGCAATCGAATGGAAGAAGCAAAGGAAGAGGTGGATCAAGAGGAAGAGGGCGTGAGAGGACACAACAATGAGGGGAGAGAGCAATATTCTCAGTCCTATGAAGGCCCCGTTAAATGTTACTTTTGCAAAATCCCAGGCCACAAGGAGGTAAATTGCTGGAAGAAGGAAGCAAAAGAGTGATCACAAATCAAACTTTGTGGAGCAAGAGCAGAAGTTGTTCTTAGCACAACATGCATCTGGAAATGATGCAGGAGGGTTATGGTACGTTGACAGTGGATGTTCTAACCACATGTCAAGTGCAAAATCCTTATTCAGGGATCTGGATGAATCCGTGAAGAATAAGGTGAGGATTGGAGATGGCAAGCAACTTGAAGTGCAAGAAAAAGGCACAATTGCAATTAAAAGTGAGCAAGGTAACACCAAGCTCTTAAGTGATGTGCAATATGTACCAAACTTAGCTCACAACTTGCTAAGTGTGGGACAATTGCTGAATTTTGGCTACACTGTTTTATTTGAGAATGAATCCTGTTTGATTTGTGATAAGAAGTCAAGGAGATTATGATGAAAATCTCTATGGGACGCAACAAAATGTTTCCTCTGGATCTGTCTGACAATGTATGCAGTGTTTTGACAGTAAAAGGGGATGATGATGCTAAGCTATGGCACTTGAGTTATGGTCATCTGAATATGCAGAGATTGAAGGTGCTGAATTCCAAAGAAATGGTGCAAGGACTGCATAAAGTAGGAGAACTTGAGCTTTCTGAAGGTTGTATCTATGGGAAGCAATCAAGAGATGCATTTCCAACTGGTAAGGCATGGAGAGCAAGTGAGTGCCTTGAACTACTCCATGCAGAACTATGTGGACCAATGCAAACTGAATCCCTTGGTGGGAGTAGGTACTTCTTTCTCATCACATATGACTTTAGCAAAATGAGTTGGGTTTACTTTCTGAAAGCTAAATCAGAGGTATTTGAAAACTTTAAGAATTTCAAAGCCATGGTTGAGAAACAATCAAGTTTATATGTGAAAGCACTAAGGACAGATCGTGGTGGCGAGTTTATGTCACGTGAATTCAACAACTTCTGTGATGAGCATGGAATCAAAAGAGAATTGACAGCTCCATATACTCCAGAGCAGAATGGAGTAGCTGAGCGAAAGAATAGAATTGTAGTTGAGATGGCAAGGAGTATGCTTAAAGCAAGGGGAGTGCCCAACAGTTTCTGGAGTGAAGCAGTCGCAACTGTAGTGTATATTCTCAACATTTCTCCTACAAAAGTTGTCATGAACATGACGCCATTGGAAGCGTGGAAGGGAAAGAAGCCTTATGTAACTCATTTAAGAATTTTTGGTTGTATAGCTTATCCCTTGGTTGATTTGAGATCTAAACTTGATGATAAGTCTGTAATATGTGTATTCATTGGCTATGCTCCACAATCCAAGGCATATAGACTGTATAACCCTCTCACTAGCAAGATAATTGTCAGTAGGAATGTTGTTTTTGATGAAGATGCAGGCTGGAATTGGAAGCAAAAAGAAAGCAGTACCAACATTCAATAGAAGGTCATTGGACTTGATGGTTCAGGGGATGAATCAAACGTGCCAGACAATGACCATCACTCTCCCAATCCTCCATTTACACCATCATCATCATCAAGTCAAAGCTCATCATCCTCTTCAAGTGCATCACCATCAAGATCATCAAGCTCATCAAGTGACTCATCTCCAAGAAGGTACAGGTCTTTAGAGGAGCTATATGAAAACTGTGACTTTGCATTGATGACCACAGATCCAGCTTGTTTTGAGGATGCTGAGAAAGAACCTGAGTGCTATGGAGGAGGAAATCAAGGCCATTCAGAAGAACAAGACGTGAGAGTTAGTTGAGCTTCCTGAAGGAAAGAATGCAATTGGACTTAAGTGGGTGTTTAGAACAAAGTTCAATACCGATGGAAGCATTCTGAAGCATAAAGCTCGACTGGTAGCTAAGGGATATGCTCAACAAGAAGGAATCGATTTTGAGGAGACATTTTCACATGTGGCGAGGTTTGAAACTGTTAACGTAGTGCTTGCATTAGCTGCTCAATGAAAGCTTGAAGTTTTCCAATTAGATGTAAAGTTTGCATTTCTAAATGGAGACTTACAAGAGGAAGTGTTTGTGGAGCAACCATTTGGCTTTGTGAGCGAAGAAAGGGAACACAAAGTCTACAAGTTGTTGAAGGCACTTTATGGGCTAAAACAGGCCTCAAGAGCCTGGTATAGCAAGATTGATTCATTCTTTCTTTATAATGACTTTGATAGAAGTGAGAATGAACCAACTCTTTATGTGAAGAAGGGAGGTATGTTAGAATTCATTGTTGCTTGTCTTTATGTTGATGACATAATCTACTTCAGTTCCTTTCAGAAAATGTTAGACGAGTTTAAAGTTTCAATGATGGAGCAATTTGAGATGACAGACTTAGGAACTCTTAATTATTTCCTGGGTTTGGAAGTTAAGCAAGGAGAGAATGACATCTTTGTGTGCCAGAGAAAATATGCAATTGATCTACTCAAGAAGTTTTTATATGGGGAAGAGTGACACTGCTAAAACTCCTATGAATACTAATGAGAAGTTGCAAAGGGATGATGGAACAGAAAGAGCCAATGAAAAGATATTCAGAAGTCTTGTAGGTGGTCTGAATTATCTTACACACACACGTCTTGATATTGCTCATAGTGTGAGTGTGGTATCCAGATATATGCATTCTCCAACAAGGCAACAATTGGGTGCAGCAAAGAGAATTCTGAAGTATGTTGCAAGGTCAGTGGATTTTGGAATTTTGTATGAGCATGTCACTGACTTTAAATTGATAGGCTATGCGGACAGTGATTGGGCATGTTGTTTAGATGACAAGAAAAGCACATCAAGGTCTGTATTTAGTCTTGGCTCAGGTGCTATCACATGGAGCTCAAAGAAGCAGGACACACTGGCTCTGTCATCGTCCAAAACCGAGTATGTGGTGGCTGGTGCAGCAACAAGACAAGCAATTTGGTTAAGAAAGCTACTAAAGGATTTGTGTTGTGAGCAAGAAGGTGCAACTGAGATATGGTGTGATAACAGGTATGCAATTACTATGACAAGAAATCCATCGTTTCATGCAAGAACCAAGCACATTGAAATTCAGTATCACTACATAAGAAAGCTTGTGTCAAAAGAGAAATTTGTTCTGAAATTCTGCAACACAAATGTCCAGAATGCTGATTTGTTTAAAAAGGCTTTAACTCAAGCTAAACATCAATTCTTTCTTGAGAAGATTAGTGTGTGTGTGAGTTTGAATTAAGGGGAGGTGTTGAAACATAATTCAAACTCAGTACACGCGTGCAATTGTGAGGGTCAGCGGTGATCAACTGATTTGTTAGGAAGAATAATTCAATTTCTTTTGCTAGATTTTAGCTGTTAGTTTGAACAGTTTGCCACTAAGGTGGGCTTTGTTAGACGTGTGATTAGTGGACTTAGTGGAGCCAATTAATTAATTTTACAGTCCTATTTAAGGATGTAATGCTTCGTATTTCAATCAAGAAGTATCAGGCTTTCTCTCAACTTTTATATTACTCAGTTAATTGTCTTCTTCCTCTATTAAACACCAACAGTAGATCCATCCAGACATCTACATCAATCACGAATTTCTGGCCAAGTGTTCTCTCTTCGGGTTTCACCCCGTGGAATCCATGAAGCTTCAATCCCCTTTAGTATGAGCTTATCACCCTTCAAATATTGATCACCCTACATAGATTAAAAAACCAGGTTTAATAATATTTATTTGCAAATTAAACTAAATCAACCCTAAGAAAAACTCCATCGGCAACACACCGTCTCCCTACACAACCTTCAACCTCAACCATCTTTCACTGACAAATTTCAGACCATAAAACACTTTCTACATCACTGTACCACAAAATCAAAATGTAGAGAGGAGCAATTTACTCGCAACTAGTGTATAGAGCAATTTGGCACCAAGCTCAAAATCCTTTTTTTTTGAAATGCATTGTATCAGAGTTTTGGGTAAAATGGGCTTGAACTTCGAACCCCAACACTATTTTTTTTAATGATTCCCGAATTTCGTGTTCTCATTCTATGTCAAACTACTTCTAGAAAATAGCTCAACCAATTGCTTTCCGTTTTTCAAAAAACATAAAATAAAAATAGGCCCATGTTAATTTTCATAGAAGATTATATAAGGAATAAAAAGATTATGACACACTCCCTCCTAATCTGTAGATTACATTTCCAGAACTACTTTGGCGTCATCAATGAAAACATATAGGACAGTTTCTTCTTTAACGTTGAATCAACAAAATACTCAAAGCATATATTTCGTTTAAAACAAATAGTAATTACACAAGTTATTTCGAAAATTTCGTTACAAAAGCAACAGAAACACAAAACAGTTTAGAAAGTTTTTAAAGTCTACTTACATAAGCAACAAATACACAAAGCAGTTACACAAAGTAAATATGCGAGAGTTGCGAAGAAAACTTTCGGCGAAACCTATTATTACACTTGTGTATAAGCAACAAATACATAAACCAGTTACACAAAGCAATTTCGTTTAAAAACCATAGTAACTACAATAGTTTAGTTACATAATCAATGGTTACACAAGACAACAATTACACAAACCATTTTCGGAAATTAGTTACACAAAGCAATTTCGAAAATTTAGTTACAAAAGCAACATATACACAAAGTAATTTCGGAAATTAAGTTACAAAAGCAACAAACACACAAAGCAACATATACACAAAGAAATTTCAAACATTTTCGCCAAATAGCTTAACGAATTTTTGCACATTAGATGTTCCGATCTATAAGAAGTACAAATTTTGATTTTAAGAAGATGGAATACCGATCTAGATGAACCGCATATTAGGAGAGAGTAATATGTTAAAGGAAACCACATATTAAGAGAGAGAATAATTTGTAAAAGAAAAACGCAAATGAGGGAAGAGAAATAATTTGTTAAACGCAAATTAGGGGAGAGAGGGTAATATTCCGAGTGAATCGCCCATGTTCGGTTACCAAAATTTTCAAAAATGTTTCTTTTTTTGGCAGTTTTAATAATTATTTTACATTTTTACGGTAAATAATTTTATATTTTACAGTCAATAACCCACATATTTACCTTTAATTTTAATTAGAAAAGTTAAGGGGTCTTGTTTGTACTTACGATACAAAAAAAGGCTTAACCAGATCAATATTCTCGAGCCTTAATCATGTTTTATTATGAAGAATATCAATTTATGTCAGCAAAAGATAAAGTTTAGGAAATGTCAAGTTTTATAGAACAAGGATAAACTCCAATTACGTGATCCGTTAATCTAGGAATGACCTCCTAAAGTATTTTATGACCATACTGCTCATATGACGCTTGACAGGTTTTGTAATCCCTTAACTTAGTGGGAGTTTGAAAAAAATGTTATATACCTTTCGGTTTATGAATAATTAACTTTTATAAATTAATATTCATAAATTAAATTTCTCAAAAGTTAAATTTTTAGATTGATCTCCGAATAAAGTACGACCAGTTGAAAATATGTATGTTGTGTATGTAATTTTCATATCACTCATCCATACTTGATCTATGTCATTGAATATATTGACATGATGAACATGGAAGGTTTAGTTACAATAATTGTGACGAATGCCGACGTGATCTCATATTGATATATGAGATGGACTAGATTGAAATAAAGAAGTCTATGAAATTATCCGATATGTGCACATAAAAAATTTGGTGAATATAATTGTTTGTTTCATATGTAGCCCATTGAGAGATTGTAAGATTTAGTTATAAATCTTATTATATGGCTTACATATTATGATACACAATTATATTATACGGCTAATTGTTAGTGAACGTATCTAAAGTGATACGAGCTTAACGGGTAAATACCATATTTTGGCTCAATATTTATTGGTATTTTATTAGGTCAATATATAAATAATATTAAGTTATTATTTTTAATACGTCAAATTTTCTAAGCCGTTTTTAGTTATCTAGATAAAACCTAAAGATTATCTAAAGAAATTATATATCCACCCAACCTTTGATTTTGATTCTTGCTTTT
Source organism: Fagopyrum esculentum (assembly GCA_033239045.1). Classification (NCBI taxonomy): domain Eukaryota; kingdom Viridiplantae; phylum Streptophyta; class Magnoliopsida; order Caryophyllales; family Polygonaceae; genus Fagopyrum; species Fagopyrum esculentum. The sequence continues at coordinate 12,602,494 of BSUD01000006.1, read as the reverse complement.
ATGGTGAAGGAATTTAATTATTTTGAACAAACGGGTACTTAAGAATCCAAATCAAAGCTACTATAAACTCAAAGGCATCTGTACAGAATACGCATAACCAAAAGCATTTGAGATTTAGAGCTATATGGCTGAACTGATTCAACTTAACACAACAACAGACTCAACAGTAGCCATAATAGTGAGTCATGCGAACTCTGAATCCTACCAAGCGACATAAGAAGAAGAGTACTAGTACAAGTCATAGGTGGCCATGAAAGGCATTAAGACGCTACCTAGCCAAAGCTTCCCGTCTTTCTCCTCCACTTCACTCACCGCTCTCACAACTTTCCCTTCTCTATCTTCCAGCATCTCAACAAGCTTCCCCTCGGAGCTGTACTTAGCCACACCTGCGTGCAATCTTCCTCCTCCCATCAGCAAACTCTGATACTTCACTTTGATTGGCAAGCTGAGCATCAACTTTCGTACCGTCGGGTTAAGGCCTAGGATGTGCGAGTACAGGTTTCGTCTGCACGGAACTGCCACCCACAACTCCCCTTTCTCGTTAAATCTTATGTTGTCGGGATGCCCGGGTAGGACAGCAAACACTTCTTTTGTCCCGGCTTTCTCGCCTTCTAGCCACAACCTCTGTAGCCTAGAACATGCATTTTGCACTTCTTTCACTTAGATTTTACATTCAGATTAATTTGGAAAGAAGGGTAGTTAGATATGTGACCTTCCAAGGCAGTATTCGGCGTAGATAAGTGATGATCCATCCTTGCTTAGTGAAATACCATTTGGGAATTGGATGTTCCTTACCAGCACTGCTGTCTTGTTTCCTACTGCATCATACTTAAGTACACGACCGCTATTTTCCGCGGACATAATCAATTGTAGGAAGTTCCTAATCAATCAAGAGGTACATTGAAGTTCAGCCCAACACAAAAATAAATGCTTATGAGAATTTGGTTGCAAAGATTTGATTTACTTGTTACCTTCTTCCATACTTGATGCTACTGTCGGTAAAATAAACATTTCCTGCATCATCAACATCCAAATCATTCGTAAATCTAAAAGGAACCCCTTCTGCTTCTGTTGTGAGTGGCTTTGCTAAACCGCCATCTGGACCTACCTTCATGATTCCGAAATACGCATCTGCAATGTACAAATCGCCGGTTCTCTTGTGAAACCGCAACCCGAGTGGCCTACCACATACGTGCTCGTGTTTCAAGTAGTCCATCATATTTGGCTTTGGGCTACAAAGAGATCTGCATCAACCAAACATTGACACATAAAAAAGACAAAGTTCAGTTCACTGTATTCTTTGCCACCATTTTGAGCTCTAATTCTAAATTGCATCAACTAAACATACTTTAAAACAAAATAATCCTCTTTGAACAACCGGGTGAACTCACAGAGTTTCACTGTGCCAACTCGGTTTCTGTGAAGCAAGTGAATACTAAAGAAATTTAATGGAGTATAAAAATTCTAGGCGCGAAAAAAAAAAAGTCTCACCGATTAGACGACGTGTGCGCGAAATCGGTCCAATGAAGACCATTCCAGAAGAGAATCCGGCCATCGGCGACACCAGTGTAAGGTCCCCGTCCACTCGGATCGAAAGCGACACTTTCGGGGCCCTGAACCTCGTTCAAAAACCTAATTTCTGATTTCTGAAGCCTATTTTGAGGGTCTTCAGGAAAGGGAATTTGGGACCAAGGCGGCATCTCTACCTTATAAGAGACGAAATCTGTAAACTCGTGAGTCGGTCTGTGTTTGAACGGATCAAGGCCGCAGTACAGAGCCACCAGGACGACGACGATGCTGAAGATCCTAGACTTGGGCATTTTTACCGGTGAATGAGGCAAGCTAGCTTGCAGAAATTCTGATTTGCTTCGGCTCAATAATGTTGTTAAGTGGATGAAGAAGAAATTGGGCGTACGAGGAGTACGAATGAAACCAATGGCAGATGCTGATAGCAATAATATCTGTTCAGTTTACAGATTTATTTGTTAGAGAGAAAATAGAGTTGTTAGTAGAGTTGGTATTAGTATATGTCAACAGAAATAGGTTTCTTTTCTTTATATATATATATATATATATATATATATATATATATATATATATATATATATATATATATATATATATATATATATATATATATATATATATATATATATATATTCTATCTTATATGGTACTTCAATAATACACACTTGAATTCACCTGCTTATATGGTATCAGATATTTTTCGATCCAAAATCGATATATCACCTCTGAACACTTTACCCAACCCTCGAACTAAACAAACCTTTCACCATTGTTATCTTTACAAATATCATCAAACTCACCCCAACAAACTAAATCACTTGGAAGCAAGAGATTTTGGCTACCCTTGATTGATGGGTATATCCTTGGTACCATTGATGTACCAAGTCGATGTCTGCCAAACATAGCCACCACAAGATCGACTAATATATGGTGCATTGCTTGGTAAATTATCTACTGATGGTGCCAGTTTTGTTGCCACAACCAAGACTTCTCGTGAGGTGCGCAGGTTTGGAACAAACGTTTTCCCCTTACTGGTTTGGGAGACACTTCGGCTCACCTATGGTAACCCATCCAGGGGTCACGTCAAACAAATCAAAGAGAGGTTGAGAACGATGACAAAAGGCACCGATTATGCGTCCATTTATATGCAGAGTGTGAGAAAAGCTACCAACTTATTATCCTCTCTTGACTCACCAATATCAATAGAGGATTTAACAAATTACGTGCTAAAGGGACTTGATGAGCCATACCTCCCTGTCGTTCATGCAATTAATGCCAGTGACACACCGATTGCTTTCGAGGAACTACATGAAAAGCTCTTAAATCATGAACTTTCATTGAAACATCATCACAAAGAAGCAAGTGAGGTGATGACCTCATTCACTGCTCAATCCAAGCAATGGAGGAATAATAGTAAGTCAAATTCGACTGCATTTCCACAAGCTACTCAGGCACCCAACAACCAAAATCGATTATACCAGCCTCCTAACACCAATAGTGGTCTATCTTTCCAATCCAACCAGAACAATACTCCCAAACCTTTCAATGGCACATGCCAATGGTGTCGTCAAGTTGACCATGTTCTGGCACAATGTCGAGTCTATAAGTCTCTTCATCTAACAATTGAGGTTCCATCGTCAGCCAGATTCCCATCCATCCCAACCCATTAGACCAACAACGTCACCACCCAATCTTCCTCTTTACCTTGGTTGGTTGATAGTGATGCTTCTCATCATGTGACGAATGATTTAAATAATCTTGCTCTTCACAATCCATACAACGGTGAAGATCAGATGGTAGTAGCAAATGGTAAGGGCCTATCCATAACTCATGTTGGATCAACCAAGATCACTCCCTCTAATGTTCATTTGTCTTATGTCTTATGTGTACCTACTATGTCCAAAAATATAGTGTCAGTCTCTAAGCTCACAAATGATACTTCATATTCTGTTGTCTTTTCCTCCAATGGCTTCCATGTGCAGGAGCAAAAGGCCAACAATATCATTCTTAAAAGAACCATGTGTGGATGGAGTCTATGTGTGGCCTCAATCCAACCCTATGACTAACATTGTTGTTCTTGTCTCGTCTACTTCCATGCATCATAAACTAGGGCATCCCCCCCACAGAAGTCTTTCAATTCCTCAATAAAAGTGTTAATCTAGGTTGTACTTCTTTCCTTCAGAAAGAATATCATGCTTGCAACATGAATAAAACACACAAGCTCCCTTTCATCATTCTACTATTGTCTCGACAAAGCCTCTTGAGGTTATCTTTAACGATGTTTGGAGTTCTCCCATAAATCCGTTTGATGGATTTAAATACTACGTGATTTTCATTGACCATTTTACCAAGTATACATGGTTATAGTCTCTTAGGTTCAAATCTGAAACAAAGCACACTTTCATCCGTTTTAAACACCTTGTTGAAAACTATTTCCAACATAAGATCAAGGTTCTGAATTCGGATAATGGGGGTGAATACATAGCACTACTCCTTCTCCTCGAAGATCATGGAATCACCCATCTTGCCTCACCACCACATACACCGGAACACAATGGGCTTGCTGAAAGAAAGCATCGTCATATTGTTGAGACAGGACTTGCTCTTCTTACACATTCGTCTATGCCTTTTGATCATTGGTCTTTGGCCAAGATCATGTCTACCTATCTCATAAATAGATTACCCTCTCCTAACCATGGTTATTCCACTCCATATCAAAATCTCACAAAAATCCCACCTAACTATCATAAGTTGAAGAGCTTCGGTTGTCTTTATTTCTCATGGCTCAAACCATACACCACTCACAAACTTGAACCAAAACCTATCCCTTGCGTGTGCATTGGGTATTCGGCTACTCAAAGTGCATATCAATGCTTAGATCCAGTAACAAGATGAGTCTTTTCCTCTCGTCATGTCCGGTTTGTGGAAGATGAGTATCCGTACAATAGCATGCAACCAAACCCTCCGATCATGTTACCTACTACACATGACTGGGCCCAATTTCACTTACCAATCATTGTTGCCACCTCACAATCTGCCACTCCTATAACTACGGAACCGCAGGTGTCATCTTCACCAATTAACACCCACAACTCTCCAGCTTTGCCTTCTACTTCCATTTTTGTCCCCTCAAAGCCCGACCATAACGATGCTCCTTCTTTACCTGTGCCTACTCTTCCCTCAGTTCAGCCATACCTGGGCATATTCCCTAGCCCACACCATGACCATGTGTTGTTACCAGATCCCGTAACAATGTCGTCAAACCCATTCATAAACTAAACCTACATGCCACTGTTTCATCTGTCATGTCTATCGAGCCTAAATCAATCACCCAAGCCTTGAAAACACCTAAGTGGTGATTGGCTATGCAGTTTGAATTTGATGCTTTATGTTCTAACAAAACTTGGGAGTTGGTTCCACCGAATAATCAGATCAATCTGGTAGGTTGTAAATGGGTTTATAGAATCAAATATCTTTCCAATGGGTAGGTAGATCGGTACAAAGCCAGGCTGGTTGCCAAAGGTTTTAATCAACGTCCTGGATGTGATTACACTGAAACTTTTAGCTCCATGATCAAAACAGCCACTATGAGGATTGTGTAACTTCTCGTTGTCTCCAACAGTTGGTCTCTACGAAAACTCGATACTAACAATGCGTTTCTGCAGGGAACATTAGTTGATGACGTGTATATGAGTCAACCGCCTAGATTCGTTGATAAGGACAATCCTAACTACATCAGCAAGCTGAAGAAAGCCATCTACGGCTTAAATAGGCCCCAAGGACATGGTATAATGAACTTAGATTATTTTTATTCAGCTTAGGTATCATTAACTCCATTGCAGATGCATCACTCTACATCTATACACGCGGTAGTGTTGTGATATATCTTCTTGTTTATGTCGATGACATAATCATCACAGGAAGCCATGACAATGAGTTGGAAGGTCTTATCAGCTTACTTGTTAGACGATTCTCTCTTAAGAATCTTATCATGCTGGCTTAATTTCTCGGTATTAAAGTTACTCCAAGTGCCAAAGGTCTGTTTCTACCTCAGAAATGCTATATAATTGATTTACTGGATAAGGCCGGCATGAGTGATGCCAAACCTGTCACCACTCCCTTGCAACCGGGTGATGTACTCCATGGGGGCTTTGACCTCCTTCCATCTCCTACAGACTATCGAATGCTTGTGGGAGTTTGCAATATATGTACCTAACTCGCCCAGATGTTGGTTACTCCGTTAACAAATTGTCACAGTTTATGCACCATCCAACAACAACTCACTGGACTATTCTAAAACGGGTCCTTAGGTATCTTGTCGGCTCACTAAATATTGGGGTACAAATCTCTCCAACTCGTGCACTCAATATTCACACTTTCTTAGATGCCGACTAGGCAGTAGACAAAGCTGACTATATCTCTACCACTGGTTACATGATCTTCATTGGGAAAACGCTGGCTAGCTGGAGCTCCAAGAAACAAAAGTCAATTGCTCGGTCGTCAACTAAAGCATAATATAAAGCCCTAGCAGACACATCTTCTGAGATCTTGTGGATCACTCAACTCCTGCAAGAACTCAAGTTATCCATGACTTTTCCACCTCTTATTTATTGTGATAACATGGGAGCCACTTCACTTTTTGCCAATCCGGTTGTTCACTTCAGAATGAAACATATTGCACTTGCTTACCACTTTGTGAGGGAACAAGTATAAAACAACAGTCTTAGAGTCACGTTTGTATCTACAGAAGATCAGTTGGCCGACATACTCACCAAACCTCTACTACAATATCGGTTTCACTCTCTACTACACAAGTTACAGCTTGTCAAGGATGTTTCACTTGAGGGGGAATGATAACAATAATAATTGTTCAGTTTAAAGATTTATTTGTTAGAGAGAAAATAGAATTGTTAGTAGAGTTGCTATTAGTATATCTCAATAGAAGTAGGGTTTCTTTGTGTATATATATCTTCTACGTTATTTCAATAATACACACTTGAATTCACCTGCTTATAGATGCTATGTTTTGGATTTTAGCGCCAAAATGTACTCGTCTCTTAATTGTCTCTGTTTTTTAGAGTTTTTTTTTCTTAAAATGAAAGTTTATTTAGACAACCGTATATGGTACATGGTCTTAGCAGCGGTTACAACTAGTGAGAAAAATATCTCTGATCCGCTAATACAGAAATTTGATCCAAAAAAATCCGACAATATCCGTTAATTGATGATCTGAATTGGATCCGGGAAAAAATTTTGGATCATCGAATACGGATAGGGGTTTCAAAAATAAAGTCGGATCGAATATATCCGATGAGTCTAGTAATCAGATTTCAGATCGGATATCCGAATATTCTCGGATTTAAATCGGTCTTTTATAAAATTATCGGATCGGATATCCAAGACTTCATTTTGGATATTCGGATATGCTCGTCCCTAGTTAGAACAATAACAACACAAAAAATTTTTTATTAAAATAACCTATCGCTTAATTTCCCAATGCGTCCCTTTTGAGTTTCATTGTCATCATGTAGTGGACACTAATAGAATAAATTATAAACTTGTAATATGTTTTTCATTGAGAAAGAGATATACATATATAAGAAAAGCTGATAAATTTACCTAAGAAAGAACACAAAATATACAGTTTCCATCTAGGAAATGTAACAGACAAATACTAGGGATATGATGTATACAAAGGGAAAATAGTGGAAAGCAATATATTATAATGTTTTTCCTTAAGTTGGAACATGAATGTATTGAATGCTCAAATTGGATAGAAGGTGTTGGAAAGATTGATGGCAAAAGCCTTGGTGAAGATATCCGCTAGTTGATTAACAAATTAGAAGTGGGTTGTTTTAATGGTTCCGTTTTGGACTTGATCACGAATGATAATATAATCCACCTCGATATGTTTGATACGCTCATGTAAAATCTGATTGATTGCGATAAGGAGTGTTGTCTGATTGTCGCAGAACAAGTTGATGGTTTGCTTCTGGGACACGAAACACCTAAGGATTGAAGAAGAGCTTTAAGTCATAGAAGTTCACATGTGTGGACGTCATGGTACGATATTCGAATTCAGAAGATGAATGAGTGGTTTGTTTCTCCGTCTTCCATAAAATTAATTAAACTTAGTTCTCTAATTATTTGCTCTTCTTGTTGTGATCATGCTCTTCTTCTTGTTGTGATCATGCTCTTCTTCTTGTTGTGACCTTTCTTCATTCCTCTTTGCACATGTCTTCTTGTTGTGTCATTTTTTTCCTACATATTGAGCAAGTGACCTGCATATAGTATGTCTTGGACAACTTCTTTGTACCAGGTGGTGGAAGGATCTCACCTACAAAACAAAAATAGTAACAAAATTAATTAAACTTAGTTCTATAATTACTTGCCACTTTGGTGAACTTAATCTTACCTTGAGATTGAGTCCTTAAAACAGGAGGTCTTCTAGGTTGCCTTCTATACAATGGAGGTGCAATAGGTCTACTCAGCTTCTCCCACTCTCTAACCCATGCAATTGGATTCATCATAGGCTCTCATGTATGATTCTTTATTGTAACATTCATCCACAAATTCATTTGGGGTTTTTCCAAGTGAAAAAATTGCATAGCATGCATGCCCACAAGGCAATCCTGACACATCTCATCTCCTACATGTGCATGTCTTCAAGTATAAGGTCATTTTGTGTTGAGTAGTGACTCCACTTATGCAAGCAACCCCCCTTCCATGAATCTCATACTTAGCACGACTGGATAATCTTCTATTTCCTTTCCTTACCATTGTTACAGTTCTAATCTCCTCTAGACACCCTAAGATACCTTTCTTCCTTGCACTTACAATGCTCTTGTTGAAGCTCTCACTATGGTTATTTAGCAAGATGTCACACTTGAACTTTGGATCAAAGTGAGACAAGCTCCAATGAGTTGCAGACCTTTCCTTGCACCACTTCCAGCCCCTTTTTTTAGTCAGCCTCATGTCCTCCATTGCTTCTTCATGTGTGTTAAGCTTTTAGCAATTGCCCAAAGTTTATTTTTCAGCTCCAATCCTTAGACAAATAAACAAACAACCATATCATTAAAGGCATAAAATCAAGAAAAAAATATTAGGCAAAGATATTACAAGAAGAAGAGTATACCCCTGAATCCATCAAGCTTGAAGTTATTATGTAAATGTCTTACACAATGTCTGTGTGTGGCTTCTGGAAAGATATCCTTGATTGCCTGCTCTAGACCCTTTTGTTTGTCACTCATAAAGCAGTAATGAGAGGATTGATTCATCTCCAAGTTAACCTTTAAAAACTCCAGGAACCAAGTCCAACTATCGCTACTCTCTTGCTCAACCACTGCCCTAGCAACTGGAAAAACCCCATTGTTTGCATCAATGCCTACTGCATACAACAATTGTTCCTTGTGAACAGATTATAGATGGGTTCTATCTAAACAAATGAATGGTCTACACCCAACCTTCCAACCCTTTTTCAATGCATATGTAAATTCTCTTGAACCTAGGAATGTCATTATCCAATTCAATTTGAATCCAAACTAATGTCCCAGGATTTTTCTTTTTAAGCTCGTGTGCATTACTATCCAACAGGTTATATTGATCCTCATGGTGCCCTTGTGCCATTCTGAGAGCTCTCTTCTTTGCCCTATAACAAGTTTGATTGTCAATCTACATCTCAAAGTCCTTGTTAATGGCATTTGTATACCCTCTCTAGCTACTCCAAGTAAGATCACTCAAGAAGAAATCTTGATACTCCTGGGCTATGAATGGTGCATGCAAATGATACACCTTTTTGTCCAAGGTACTACAATTGTGCTCTAGGTCGATGCTTTTAATCCAGATTGAAGGACAATCCTTGTCTGCAGATGATGCACACTTAGCAACCACCTTATGCCTATCATTAGTTGGAAATCTCAATTGCTTCCTTGTAAGCACAGCATGCTTCCTCACAACCTGTTTGAAAACTTTAGAGCTTTCAAACTCCATACTCAAACTGAAGTCAGGATTCTTCATGTGGATCTTTGCGTTAAAGGAAGGAAATTCATGGAATCTTTTCCTACACTTTACAGGAAATGGTGTACCTTCCTTATCCGGATCTCCATACAATTCATCATCTGAAATAAACCCATCTAAACCCCTGCCATTGTCATCCAATTCCTGACCCTTTTTTACCACCGTCTCCACCACATTAGCATCAAAATCTTCATCATCTTCATTCTCATACTCAGACTCTTCATAAGGGCTAAATTCTTCATCATTAGATTAAGATGAATCATTATGTTCACTTGCAGAAGAAGACCCATCATTAAACCTCACAACCTCTTTGGTCCTAGAACTTTCCTCTATGCTTCTTGTTGAATATGTATGACGTTTAGGTCTCACTGCAACTGTTTTAACCCTTTTTCTAGGTGTGTCTACAACTCTAGCATCCTTACTACCATCATCTTGGAAATTATCCTCATTCATCAAATCATCATCATCATTGTCCTCAATGTCATCAACATTGCCTCCCAAGTATACTGTGTGATCAATTTTATCCCTAGGCAGAGTTAATTCTTCTTTTGTGAACTCTCTCATAGGAATTTCAAAGACAATAAACAACTTTAACTCCCTATTTTTGTTAGTTACATAAGAAGACATTTCCAATGCCTCCTTATCACAACTTATAGGCAAGAAACCTGAGTCATCTTCACTACCAAGTATCCTAAACCAAAATAGAATTGGTGGAACCTCATATCTAACATCATACGCCCAAGTAACTATAACAGGCATAAAAATCATATCCATGTCTACATAGTCAAAGTACAAGACTTCTCCTCCAACATATATGCGATTTAACGCTCCTTTACTATAAAATCTACCCCCATAATGTATCTTCATAGTAAAGAAACTATCATCTACAAGTAAACAACACAAAAAGGAAGATTAAACCCTAAACTTACACAAACCAAAAATCAGAAGAAGTAGACAGTAAATAGGGGTGTGCACAGCCGGATATCCGATCCGATCCGGCTTATCGGATCGGATATCCGAATATATATTTTCGCTATATTTCATTCCGGATCCGATCCGGCAGGAGCCGGATATCCGATCCGAAAGTCCCGTATCGGATCGGAAATATCCGCCGGATATCCGGCTATAATCTTCTTCTCACAATTATAATGTTTTAATCCTTTTTTTTAATCATTTTGAGCAATCTAAATTAGGTTTTTTTTTTAATTTTATTAATTCGAACTTCGAAGGCCGCAGACTTGACTCCTGTGAGACAGTGAGACTGACATAAAAAAATACATGACAAATATGATGGCGGAGAGATTCGAACCTGTCTCAAATGGTACCTCCGAAACACTCCAACCAACTAAGCTAAGTGTTTTGTTTGAACATATTTGAAAATTATAAAATATATTGTCGGATATGAGAACTATACCCCGGATATCCGAAGCACTAAAATGCTCATTCCGAATCCGATCCGGCGATCCGGCATACTTTTTCGGATCGTACCGGATTCGGATTAAATTCCGTCGGACTCGGATTTTCTCGGATCGGATCTGCCGTATCTTCGGACCGGATCAACGGATCGGATTATTTTTGAACACCCCTAACAGTAAACAAACCCTAATCATCTTAAATCAGAGAAATAATGGTTACCTGAGTATCTTGGTGTTTCCCCTCCAACACGGAAATACTTCCACTTCATCTCTTTGCACAAAAACGAAGAGATAAACCTTGAAATTTTGAAATCGCAGGGAGAGAAGAAGAGAAGAAGATGGGGTACTTTTTTTAGAATTGGCACTTTTAAATGTGATCGTTGGAAAATTTAAGGCAAAAAGAACTAAAGGTTCATGGACAACAATACCCCTCACTCTTAACGTCGTTCTTCAGATTTAACGTGTGAATAGTGTCGTATACACTAATCTTCGGTTGGGGTCAGTAGATGGGATACCGTTATGATAGTTAAAAGGATGGGGTACTAAAAATTAGTCAGGCCAAAAGATGGGTATTGTTTAGATAATTTTCTCAAAATAAAAAAAGAAACAAACATGTTCTTTCATTTGCTTTTGTTACGTAAAGTAATTCCTAACTTTGTTTTTTATTTTCTTTTGTTTTTGCCATTTTATATTATCTTTTTTTTAATCTTTGGTATAAATTTAAGTATAATATTCATATCAGGAATTTTCATACTAGAAATTCATATCAGAAAATTCATACCAGAAATCTTTCACATTTTATCTTTTAATAAAATTCATACTAGAGTTTTCATACTAGAAATTTATATACTAGAAAATTTAATACTAAAAATTTAATACCAGAAATTTTATACTATAAAATTTAATATCAGAAATTTTAGCCTCTTCTCTCTCCTCTCTTTTTCTCCTTATCTTTCCCCGTTCTACGTTCCAGATCTCAATTGAGGGAGCTGCTTCCTTCCTCCTTCCCATCCGGACCTCTGGGAGCCACCGCCCACCATTTCCGCTACCTGCACTGTCAGCCAAAAAGAAGGTTGCAGAAGATAGAGGTGAAGACGAGAGGGAAGAAGAGAGGGAGATTGCTACATATGGGAGGTTGGGGAGAAGAATGGTCGAAGAGAGGGGCTTGGTTGCGTGAAGAGAGCTGAGAAGTTTAACAGAGAAGAAAAAAAGAGATGAAGGCAAGGAGGTTGAGAGAGGTTGTCGAATGAGAGATACCGAATGCATGGGGTGAGACTCGTGAGATGGACTAGTGGAGTCACTCGGTCCAGGTCGTGAGGGAAGAATGCTTTGTCTGGTTCCTCATGTTGTGAATTTTTTGGTATGAGAAAATTCATACTAGAATAAAAGATATCAACTGTGAATTTTCTAGTATCTTTTTAAAAGCCTTGACAAAGGCCTTTTACAATGAAACATTGTTTGTGTAGTCTACAAATGAAATGCAAAACTCGCCTTCTGTTTACAATCATCATTTTTTGCATAAATTTCTAAAAAGTCACCTTTTGCAATGAAACATCATTCTTATCATATGTTCTTGTGCACATCTTGTATTTGTTTGTCTTTGCAAGTGCTTCAATACTTGATTTACTCTTTGTCTTTTCATTACAATCTTAAGTTTTTACTTGTACAGTCATATAATAAAGCACATTGGAATGTTCACTTTCTAATCAAGTTGTTTTCATTCCCTTCGATTTCAACGTGACGTGAGAAATTTCTGGTATGACATACCTTTTTCCAGATTTTGATGTCATTGTTCTCGAATCTCCAACATTTGCAACATAGAGATGGTTACCAACAAGAACAATAGTGAAACCGTCATCTCAGTACGAAACCTTTTCAGCATCTAAGTAATCCATATCCGTCTTTTTGTATGAGATTCACAAAGAGATTCTCTTTCAAATACTCGTGAGCGAAGGCAAGGGTGAGGGCTAGTGGTGTGAGGCTGGCGGCGGGGTGCTCCTTCCGGTGGCATGGCGGCTCCAATCTCCGGCGAAGAACCCAAAGGTGGAGGGAGGGTTGTGATGAGCTAGTTGAAGGAGTGGCTTAATCTAGAGGGATGTGAGTTTGAGAGAAGCATAGGAATGAAGGACGGTTGAGGAAACAAATCTAGGGTTTGAATAGTAAAAATAAAAAAGGGGTACATTAAACGTTATGAGCCTAATTAGTAGATAGGAATCTCAAAAAGGACTACTTACCAAATTCAGCTTGCTTTTTTTGAGCGAGAAATTTGCTTCTTGCACCTTATGTGCGAGAGCTTTTGGCCTGCCCGTGAATATCTCGGAGCAGGCAATAGCTTGTCGAGACAAAGCCTTTATTATTATTTTTTTAACCAACTGATTTTTGTATGAAATCTAAACATACTTAACTTTGGTTTTCACGTACTAGCTCGTACATACAATACGACTTTAATTCAAAGATCATGTCATTATTTATCGATATCGTTTCTTCAAAATTATTTTAGTAATTTATTGATGACATAACAGTAAGGGACAAGTCATCAAAACACGTTGAACTTTTAGTAATTTATTGATGACATACCAACCGTATCAAAATTAGTTTATTAGATAATTTGTATAATAATTTTGTAATTTTAAATTTATATTAATTTTGTTCTTTTGTTATATCATAGAAGTCACACTATTTGTAAGTGCCTAGGTGGAGTTTGAATCGTTTGATCCATTTCTCTTTCAGCTCGGTTTATATGGTCAACCGGGCCTCTGGACTTTTGTGCAGGCCCATAACTTTGGCCCACGAAAGTATTGGTTAATTTTATGGGCCGCTAGCCCAAACAAGAATGTATATATATATTTGTCCTTTTTGAAAGGAAGTAGAATGAATACTGAAAAGAAATTGATAGGAAGAGCCTATTCGCATGATGCGTCTTGTTTGCCTTCTAATCGGAATGATTTGACGTATGAATTGAGGAATCCAATTCCAACGTTCAGGCAAATCTTCTCTTTATCCCCTATGTTTTTTTTTGTTTTGGTTTAGCCCCACCACTTTCGGTATTTACAAAATTAGAAGTTAAAAGGCTAGACAATGGAATTATCAAACCCCAAAACGCATTTTAAATGCGTCATGGTTATGCATTGCGAATGCGTGTCAAATTTATAACTGTTACGCATTATGAATATGGGACGTAATGCGTAGCCGTGATAAATTTCCTTTGTAATTCTATTAAAAAACTGAAATAAATTCTTATGCTACGTAACCGTGCCGGTGTCAGCATGTTTGGAAAAAAAATATTTATCTTCCTGACAAGTATATGACTTCTGAACCGTGACACAATTAAAATTTATTTCGTACAAAGAAAAGAGAATCATTAAATTATTACATTTTATTCAAGTGTAATAGTTTTTCCACCATGAAAATTATTACAATTAATTATAACAATAACACTAACAGTATGATTTTTTTCTTCTTGGTACATATAAAAACACAAAATGAATAGTTTTTAATGTTTTAGTACATGGAATATTTAAAGAGTCTTAAACTTTAACTAAAACTCTCATTTCTTAATTTCATGAATATTAAGTTTTATTTTTAAAAGTATTAACATTAAATAAATATGTGTAAGCAATTATTTTGAAAAAAAACTACTAGAGGGTATGTGGATAAATAATGTGAAATGGAGGGAGTATATTTAACATATAAATAAAAAAATATATTAACCTAATTTATTAAAATACAATCCAAAAAGTATTATTAAAAAATACTTGTAAATTAGACTTAAAACTATAAATTACCATCAACTTGCTCTGTTAATCTACTTATTGGGTTCTCGTGGTAATGTCCAACGGACCGGGACGGAGACCTCTATTACCTCATCCTCATCCCCATGCGAGGAATGATATTTATCCATCTCATTCTCATCCCCGTTTATTTTTTCCATCCCATGATGGTTATCTCCAATGATATCGGGGATTCTTTGTCCCATTGATAGCCCTAAGCCGGCTAAGCATGATTCAATATAGAAAAACTATTTAACACAATTCTATATGCAAACTATGTGTGAACAATTTCTTTCATGTTAGGTCTCATTGTCGAAACAAATATTTAACACTATGTACATACCAACGTGAAAGATATATTTTCACGCCAAGTCCATTTTCGTCAAAATTTTGAGCATTAAATTTTTAATTGAGAAGAATTTGGGGGAAAAAAAAGGAGATGAGATCGAAAAATAAATAGATAATTGATAGATTTATAAATATATTTTTGGCTATACTAATTATATATCCATTTATCATTTCAAAATATATTGATATGTTCGTTTTTCTCAATTTTAATGAGAATATTAAAACAAATAATATATGGCACTATCGCAGGTAGATAATTGTAGTTTTGTCTGGGTTAATTCATTCCCGGCCTCTCTATATATTAAAATTAAATAGATAAATTTTATCAATAGTACGTTGCATTATCCCACTTAGATAATGGACCTGAGATATAGATCTCAACCTAAAGCTAGTCAAACACGCAACAACTTTGACAAAATTTACACATGTTTAAGGTGTGTGTTCTTTCAAATCTAGGAATGGAAACGAGTTATTAACGGGTGGGGTGTACCACTTTTGCTAACTATCGTGATTATTTTTTTTTTTAATTTTAAGACTTTTGAGAGTAGGGTCAGTACAAATCCCGTAAATCCTGATCATATTTCGGTTCCGTCATGAACCCATCTCAATCCCGTTTGCTATTCCGACGGGTTTTTATCTAAAGTAGGAATCCCGAACTTGTTCCACAACAAATATTTTGGACGGAATACAAGTCTTTGCTTTATCCCGCTAGGTTTATTCCGTATATAATAAGAAATTTAATATAGATATAAATAAAATTGAATCCCTAATACTATAACATTAGTTATATATTTTGAAAAGGTTAAATTATGTAGGCCCAAATTGAAAAATAGTCCAATTACTCGAATACATTTTGATATTTTTATGGTTTGAACTTTTATTTTATGTTTAACAAAATTAATTATATTTTAGAAGATTATGTAATATATTATTATAGATTCTTGATTTTCATCAAAAAACAATTATGGTTTCTTGATTCTTGAAAAAAATATCGCCTTTTGTTTTAGGTATGTTATATATGAATATTTTTGCGTGTGAATTGTAAAGTTTAAACACTATAAACCATTATAGGTCAAGCGGGATTGACCTCATTCCGATCTCAATTGGGATAGGGCTCGGCGGGTCTAAAAAGCAAGGCCCATCCCAATCCCGTGTCATGTATAATGGCCGGGACAAGACGTAGGGTGACCTCAATCCCGTCTCATCCCGTGCCCACCCCTATTCAAAAACAGCAAATATAAATCAACACATATCTAGATCTACTAATTCACGGAATTCTATTCATCAAACCAATGTCGAAATGAATTCAAATGAATACAAAACGATAAAAAAAACAAATTTGTTTCCATACAATGAGCGTAAATCAACAAAAATTAGAAGTGAAAGATCAGAGAAGGAAGCTAGCGACGAAAGGAGTGAAGTGTTACATGGGTGAAACGGTTCGGGTGGGTGATGGTTCGGGTGGTGGGTGGTTGTACCTCCACCCGTACCCGCCCTACCACTCATCTATTTCACCTGTCAACCACCCACCACTGGAATTCTTCAGGTATCACCAGTATATTTCCGAAAATCTTCAAATTTTCATCCGTATATTCGGTTCGATGGACAGGTTGAGAAATAATATATTATTTATAAAAAAAAAAACTAAAAAGCTTTATGACTGTCCCCAAGCGCAGGGGACAGCTCTTTTTTAGGGGAAGTTTTCATGGAATCAAATTTAAAGCACAAAGTGGTCCTTTTTAATACTCATCCTTACAAATATAACTTACCCGAAATCATAGAAAATACCGTACATTATTTTTTATTGACAAATTTTATTTATCACATTTAACCAATGAGCACATAATCATCTTTTAATCTTTACTTTGAAATATTTTCACCCCATGCCGGCCAAAGTGTAATCTATACTTGTGGGTCTTGTTTCCCTAGAATTACTCTAGGTGAAGTTTCAAAAATACTATAGAAACAATCAAAGTCAATAAATGGTAATTGTAAATAAAAAAAGATTTGGAGAGAGAGAGGATAAACTTAATCTAGTTATTTAAAGGTTGAGATTCATTCAAGGTCAAATTTTTTTCATAAACTTCACCATAACTAAACCCTGTACTCGTGGAAAACAAATAAGTGAAGGGTATATTGAGTTCTAGTTTAATATATGCTTGATTGCTTGTGTTTCTAGATAGGCATATTCGTGATTGCTAGGGTCCTCTAGTTAAAATGCCTTCATCTTTTTAATACTCATCCTTAAAAATATACTTAAAATTACATATTTAAAAACATAATTTTCTAATTCAATTCTTTATAAAAAAAAAATAAAGCTACATTGCTAAACTTAGGGGGGGGGGGGGGG
>BSUD01000006.1:12475559-12584764 GCA_033239045.1 Fagopyrum esculentum | reverse complement strand
ATCAAAACTTCTAATGTAAGCCCTTATAATATATGGTACAAAATCGTCATAAGTGATAAGAATATAGAGAGAGTGGGAGGGAGGGAGGGGAATAGGGTTATGTGAGAATCTCGTATAGTAAAGAGTGAGAATTTTTAACAGATCAATCTAAATAAATAATAAATTTCATTTTGTCACTTGTTTGTGTTAGGTTCTTAGGTGCATGTGCAGGCGTACGCTTTGTTTTTATATAGGGGTATACGATAGTATACCTCTTGATTTTACACCATGTCAAATGTACAAGGTGACTGATATGATCGTGCACTATGATCGTCCGTCCCTAGTTGTTCATTTGCATTACTTTTTTATTTTTTCATTTAGATTAACAATCAAACAATACAACGTGAACAATTGATGAACAATATAACAAATCTCTTGAATATATATATATATATATATATATATATATATATATATATATATATTTGAAAGAATTTTTTGTTTGGTACCCTCAAGATATGATTTTTTTTGGTTGGTGACTACTAGTTTTGGTTTTTCCGTTTGTTCCCCTTCAAGTTTAATATATTTTAGTCTTGTACCCTACAATTTGACCTTTTTCTTATTGGTGTTCTTTAAGTTTTTTTTTTATTTGGTATCCTTCAAATTTGATATTTTTTCCTCGTGGTGTCTATTTATATTCATTCACTTGAAGAAGATAGAAAACCAACGAAAAATTATATGCTTTTAATAAATATATATATCAATATTTGTTCTTAAACTCATTTAGCTTTAAACCAAATTTATTTAAGTTTAAATAGTGATATCTATAATTATAAAAATTGGTGCCTCTGTTTGCTCTTTTCTTTTGAAGACCACTATTTAAAGTTTGAACCACTAGACGGCTAGTGGGTTGAAAAACTAAAAAAAAATCAACAGATGGACTCATCGTCATGAAGGCCACAAACAAAGGAGAAAAGAAATACACAAAAAAAAATCACAAAAGTCCGAAATCAAAATAGTATTGTATCAATGAAGGCAACGAACATCGAAAAGAAGGCAGCGAACATAAAAGTTCATCTTCTAAAGAAGTACACATGTTGGAAGCGTGAGGAACGACGGTAAATTTAATAAGTTTACAAAGTATATATATATATATATATATATATATATATATATATATATATATATATATATATATATATATATATATATATTTGAACTCCACACATAAATTAATTAATTTAATTTAAAATTGTTTTTTTTTGGTAAGTGGGAAGTTGGCTTCCCTGCGCACAAGACGCTTTATTAAAATGAACGAACTTACAAACGGGAAAAGCGAGGGAGAGAGACACCCCTCACATCGTCCATGATAAGTACTCTAGCGCTCAAAGGCGGTTCAAGCAATAGATGAATACCAAAATCTAACGAGAAAGCATGATTCGCAATAGCGTCAGCTACACGATTGCCTTCCCGAAACGTGTGAGTGAGATTGAGAATCCAATCTCTAGCAAGGAAGTCTTGACACCGAGTTACCAGGCTCGAAAGCGGGTGACGTGTATTCACCCCTTTCTCAATGAGGTCCATCACCACAAGAGAGTCCACCTCAACGATCACCCTTCTGTATCCCAACTTCCATGCAAGATCCATCCCGTAATAGACTCCCCAAAGTTCAGCCATGGGAGCCGAACACGCACCCAGGTTGACTGCCACACCTCTTAACCACTCCTCATCCTCATTCCTCAGAATCGCTCCTGCTGCAGCATGTTGTTCTCCCCCTTTTGAGGCCCCATCAGAGTTCATTTTAATCCAACCTGCACTAGGTTTGATCCATGATATTAACCTCTCCGTCTTTGGGATAGGCGTCGTCAAAATACTAGCCTTGCATGCATCCACGTATTCATCATATCGCTCCTTGATGAATCTTGGTTTATCCTGGACTATGATGCCTTCCTGGAACACTCTCGAGTTCCTCCATTTCCAGAGATATCAGGAAGTAATGGCAAACAAGTTCCTCCAGCTCCTTCTGCAATAAGAGGTCGAGCCAATGTTGAGATTCTCAAACAGCCAATCTTCCCACGAAAGATTGAAGAAGCTCTCCTGAAGTTCACTAGGAACCAGTTCCAACCAAACAACCTTTGCAAAGCTACAGTCCCTAAGGAGATGGAGAAGCGACTCCTCGTCAGTTGGACATGCACAACAGAATGGACTCTCACTCAGGTGACGCCGGAATCGTTGGAGATTAGTCAAGGGTATACCCCAAACAACTTGCCAGATGAAGAACCTGATCCTTTCTTGTACCTTCAAACTCCAGACTCGTTTAAAGCATCCTTGTCTAACCTCCAGAATAGGACGTGTAGCACATATCCTTTTGTAAGCTGATGCCATCGTAAAATACCCATCCTTAGACCACATCCACCTAACAGTGTCTGAGCAACCCACATCATCCCATAATCCCGTAGCAATAACCCGAAGGAGGCTCGAGTTGTCCAAGCGACAGGAGAGATATTGCCAATTCCATGCTCCTTCATCCAACCATACTTCTCTAACCTTCATCTCTAGCTCTCTATCTGTAAGATCCAGTTGGCATGAGAGGCGAAGAGGTTCTGCAGAAATCCAGGCGTCACTCCAAAATCTAGCCTTAAGCCCATTCTTTACATTCCAACCTATATTTGCTGCCACAACTAGGTTGTAACCCTGAACAATACTTTTCCAAGTATAAGAGTTGCCCTGCTTCCATGATAAGGAACTAGGCCATCTATCAGAGGATCTCCCATACTTGTGGAGCAGCACCTTCGCCCATAGCTGGTTCTCATCGCTAAACAGGCGCCATCCCAGTTTACTCAAAGCCGCAATGTTCATGTCCATAGCTTTACGTATGCCCAAACCCCCTAGTTCTTTAGGTTGACACACTTTGTCCCATTTCAATAAATGCATTTTTTTTGGTCATCGGTGCTCCCCCAGATGAATTTACGACATATTCTATCCAGTCTGGTTGTAACATTCTTCGGAAGTAATATGCAGTTCATCGTATAAACCGGCATTGTGTTTAGTACCGATCTTACGAGATTAACACGTCCTGCAAGACTAAATTTTTGGGTTTTCCAGCCTTCCAACTTCTTTGACATTCGTTCAATCATGGGATGGAAGATAGAGTCATTCACTGATTCATGAATAAGAGGAATTCCAAGGTAGGTGCCAAGGTTCCTAGTGCTTGGGAAGCCACATATCTCGCTCAGTTGGGTTTCAAGTGTACCTCTCTTGTTATGTGAAATTCAAATTCTTGATTTTGTGTTGCTTACTTTCTGACCCGATGTTCCACAAAACATGTTCAAGATTTTACTGATTTCATTAGCTTGAGCACAAGAAGCTTCCGCAAAGAGAAGAATGTCGTCAGCGAAAAACAAATGAGATAGCGGAGGACCTCCTCTAGATAATACCATAGGTTTCCATCTACCTTCCTCTACTGCTTGGGTGATGAGATGGCCCAGGTGTTTAAGGCATAGCACAAAGAGGTATGGCGAGAGAGGATCACCTTGTCTAATCCCTCTTATCATATCAAACTTCTCAGTGCATTCTCCATTCCATAAAAGACGCATGGAGCTGGAAGAAACACAGTGCTTAATTCTATCCACCAATCTATCCGGAAGGTTAATATCTTGAAGTGTATACAATGAACTCCCATCTCAACCTATCATAGGCTTTTTCAAGGTCCAGTTTCAGCACCATCCATCCTCTTTTGCCTTGCTTTCTTTTCATCGACTGAATGGCCTCCTGGGCAAGAATGATATTATCTGAGATGGCTCTTCCTGGAACAAAGCTGGATTGCATTGGGCTCACGAGCTTACTCATCAATGGCTTGAGCCGATTAGCTAACACTTTAGTAATCACCTTGTATGAGACATTACACAAGCTGATAGGACGGTATTGTTGAATAGATTCCGGACTCGTAACCTTCCCAATCAATACCAGAAGAGTTTCATTGACCGACTCAGCTAACAACCCAGTTTCATAGAAAGCTCTAACAAAGCCAGAAAGACATTCTCCAACAACACTCCACAGCTTTTGATAGAATATGGGTTGAAATCCATCGGGCCCAGGTGCTTTAAGGGCTCCCATTCCTTTGATCGCCTCTTTAATTTCGTCATCAGAGCACACTCTATCCAGATTTGTCAACTGGTCCTGTGAGAGTTTCGGAAAGAAGCCTCTTAATACATGCGTAAGAGTAGACAGATTAGACGGCCCATAAAGTGATTTACAGAAATTTATGGCATGATCCTCCAGTTCCTTTGGATCAAGACACCAATATCCTGAGTCAACCTTGAGTGCTGTAATTTTATTATGTTGCCTTCGAAGGAGTGTGGAAAGGTGGAAAAATGAGGTGTTCCTATCTCCCTGAATCAACCATTGTTGTCTAGCTTTTTGACACCAAACAATTTCCTCTTGCTCGAGCACTCTGTCAAGTTCGAGGGTGACTTCCTTCTCCCGAATAATCAAATTATTGTTTAGCTGAGATGCCAGTTATTCTTTGAGATCATCCAACTACTTGATCAAAGACTTGTCTGTTCCATGCGCAAAGGACCACTTTGAGTCGTTGGAGGGCATTGGGGAAGCGAGCAGTTTTCGCCCAAGCGTCTTCAACCAAGGTAACATATTCAGGATGGGTGAACCAAGCCGCTTGGAATCGGAAGGGTCTCCTCTTAGGATTACCTGTAGCTACCTTGTCAAGATTCAGAAGCAGTAGGTTATGATCAAAGGATAGTCGTGGGAGGTGACGAACCGTAGCTTCGGGCCATTGTAGTCTACCTTGATCATTCATCAAAACCCTATCTAGACGATTAGAGATTCGGGTTTGGTTGGAACAACCTCTCGTCCAAGTGAATGGGGGATCCAACATACCCAATATTGATTAGGTTATTATTTTCAATCCAATTGCTGAACTCCACAGCAGTACGGTTAAGTCTGTTTGATCCCCCAAGTCTCTCTTCTGCACAGCGTATAATGTTCAAGTCTCCACCAAGGATAACAGGCAGGGTAGAAGATCTCACAATCGTTCCTAACTCCTCCCAAACATAACCCCTTCTACCTGGATCAGGGGCAATATAGGCTACAATCAGAATGAAGGCATCAACCCCAGTCCCAACCTTCGCGTGAATGAATTGTCTGTTTTTTGATACAATTAACAAAGGGCAACTCATTGAATCCTATAAAAGCCATATACCACCCCTTTGACCCTCAGCCTCTATTCGGTCGACTGAATCAAATCCTATTTTCCCATAAATCTTATCTGCCATCTCTCCCGAACTGTGAGTTTCAAATAGGGCAAGAAAGTTCGGTTTATGTTTCCTCAACATGTATCTCATAGCTCTTCGGAAGCTAGGCTTAATAGTTCCGAAGCAATTCCACAATAGACCTATCATTTAAACTTATGTGAGAGGGGGGGAGTCTCAAGATTGAGAGTCCGGGACAAAGGAGACTTGTGTCTCCATCTCGACAGCTTCACCTACCTGATCCAGCTTCTCATTCATGTTTGATCTCTCTATCTCCGTACACACCTCCTTGATAGGTCCTCCAGCCACAAACTGCACATCAGTTGGAGAGGCTCTATTCAGTATACGGATCTGTTGTGGCATCATTATTTGTGCCTTCGATGAGTTAACTATCCTTGGTAGCTTTGATGTAGACGGTTTTTGTAGGCTGGATCCCGCTTCCTGGGCCAACGGTGGATTCCCTGATGGTCTCAGGCGCTTTCTCTGGACTAAAGGAGGCTCTCTAGCAACTGTCTTTCCCTTGTCCTGAACATTGCCTCTACCCGTATCTTTCTGCTTACTCCTCATATTCTCCCCCACTGTGTAGCTTGGTAGTTCATTATAACCTTTCTGATTGATCTTCCCCTTGTTATTCCGATTAGATTTCCTACGTGGAACCATCATCCATGGTCCAAGACCATCCTGTTCTATCCGATCCCCTATGTCTTTCCTTGTTGTTGATGCTACCGGAACCTGCCCATGTGTTACTTCATTCCCTGGTTCCTGTGATTACTCCTCTCCTTGCACCGGTGCCATTTGTTCAGTTTGTGCTCCATCCACTCTCCTTGGTGAGTTAACACAAGTTCCGATCAAGTGGCCATAACAACCGCATCCCAGACAAATGGTATGGAGGTTTTCATACTCCAGAAGAAGTCTTTTCCCATTGAGAATGACATCACCTTTTAACGGTCTCGTCAGGTCAACATTAACACAAACTCGGGCATAGCGGCATCTGGCCACCCCCACCGTATTAGCATCCAAGCGTAGGGGTTCTCCAATGGACGATGCAATAGCTTTTAGAACCAAAACATTGTACATCGCAAACGGAAGTCCCGATATTCTAACCCAAACCCCAGTGGATGATAGGATAGACGTATGTGGGTGTTCGCCACTTAGCGTGCGTGCAAATAAGCTTTAAATTTATAAAACTAGAAATCAAGCAAGCGAACCCGCAGTGTACGGATCGATATAGTTGAGCAAGAATTCCAGAGTATCGAACACAGGGATTTGGGGGGAACAAATTCAATTGCAGATTATCAAGCAAGTAATGTAAGAGCTTTGCAAATTATTGGGAAAACAACAATCCTAAAGATCCAAGTATCCAGCTGTGGCTATCGATTCAAGATGTACTAATGATATAAGGACAGAGTTAAGATATGCAAAGGTAAAACAACTGGCCTGGACCGACATGGAACGAAAGAGGTAAGAATAGCCTGGTACTCGAACATCGGCTCGGGCTAATGTAAGGTAATCGTACGGTGAAGTTCCAAAAACCTTATATGACTCACCTACAAGACACTCTCTATAAAGGTTGTTGAGGCTTCAATATAGAAAGGTTCTAAAAGTGAGAATTAAAGTCAAATACCCAAACTTGTAATTCAAGGATCAAGACTTAACTAAATCGATCAAGGTTGTGACACTCACAATCGAGGTAGAGGTTGTTGAGGCTTCACTACCACCTAGAAAAGGCAAGCCTAAACTAAGTTAAAGCAAATCTTTAACTTTGGATTAAAGTAAAAGCAGGTTCGTAAACTTAAGGGAAATCACGGTTAGTTCTTGAGGTTCCACGGCCGTGGACTCAAGAACAGCCCGTAATTTAGGGTTCGTCGACGATTCTCTCTAACTCTCAGGGTCCAATCTGTTTACGATCGATCTATCATCATCTAAACCACAACTTTCAACCCTTCACCTTAGAATTGTTAAGGGTTTTTAGCCAACAATAGTCATATTGATATCAATTTCAAGGATTAAAAGATTGAAAGGTGAGAACTTCCGAAAACTTTCAATAAACTTCAAACCAATCTCAAAGTCACAATCAAGAATAAATATCGTCACTAGATTCGGAATAGAACAAATGAACACAATATTAGATAAGAAGGAAGAACGGGATGTCAATCCGTCTTCTAAATCAAACCTAAACAAGAAGGGGAATCTTCTTGCGAACAATCTTCCGAATCTTCGATCTTCCGTCAATCCGGAAATCTCAATTACAATCTCCACCAAAGTGCGAGATTAGGGCAACTCCAAAGATGAGCGCAAAATCCGTCTTTTGCAAAAGTCGCAAAGATCTCTAAGTCGCGGCGTGGGCGAAAATGCGTCTAAGCAGAAGCGCAAAATTCTCTAACCGGAGGTGACGGAATCTCTCTTCGTCCGTCCTTTTATAGGGCAAGATAAAATATCGGCCCGGCCCAATCTTCTGAAAGATCGTGGCTTAAAGTGTTGCGAAAAAGATCGCCAAGATCACGGTCGTGGATGGTTCCACGACCGTAATTTAGAGCGTGGAAATCAACACGGTTTGAACCATGGATTCCACGACCGTAAAAGCTTCTGGAATGAACCACGCTTCTCCTGCATGGTTCCACGGCCGTGGAACTGAACGTGGTTTGTAGTACGGCCGTATTTTAGAGCGTGGTTTAGGGCAAGAACGTGATTCTTCCCTAGCCTCATGCATTCCTGAAGTTGACACTCATTTTGCTCCTAAGAATGCCCTCAATCCATGGACATACTCAATCAACTCATCCTTGCTCAATTCCGTTCGAAAATGGCTCTCAATCACCTATAATCAACATAAAGCTTGTGTAGACATCCATATCGACAATATAGGCGAACTAGCTCACAAATGCGACAATGCTCAATCAAAGACTATCAATATGAATCAAATATACTTAGAAAACGTGCCTAAAATATCACAATATTTCATGCTAACGTTCCAGCCTCCACTTGGTTTGGAAGATCCATAGCTCACAAAGTGTACCTTGTAGCAGTATGTCTAGCATATCCTTCTCTTTCTCAAATCTGATAAGGAAAAACTCGTTTGGAAGATCCATAACGTTCCAGCCTCCACTTGGTTTCCATAGTCGTCGAACCGTCCTCTCAAAGGCCGAAAAGGATATCATGTGTCCTAATAACTTCGTAACTATAGAGTAACGCCAAGGAGCGTTCAAGATCTGAACAACGTCTGGGGCTACATTAATGACAGGTGTAGCATCTTCCCCTCTCGGATATTCAATCATGATCTTTCCAGTTTCGATCAGATTATCAGGCAAAATGGGAAGTTGCTTCCATACCACTTCTCCAAATAGCATTGAACTCCATGATGGTGCTTGGTGCGGGTTCTGTGTTTCCTTTTGCTGTGGTAAAGTTTCCCCATCCGGAGTCGTAGGCAGTCTCAACGCAGACGGTCCAAGAGACTCAGGGGGGACAAAACGGCATCGGGATTGGGTGCTGGAGGGGGAAAAGGTGATGTCGCCTCTTTTGTCGCCATGTGCGCCGCCAGAGGTAGGTAGATATTGTATCAATGAAGAATTATCGCTTTTTATCATAAGAACACTTTTTTATAAGACCCTTTTTTACAAGTAAAGGGTGTAGGCAGGTAGATATTGTATCAATGAAGAATCATTAGGTAGTTATTTATTTTATTTTTTGACAAGAAGGTAAGAGATTAGGCCTGATCAACATCGATTTGTTGACCACCCTATGGCGTCCCTGTGGACGAACAACTTGACATCATCTAGGATCTCCGAACCGTCAGTAGGGTTATCATGGCCACTTGTTGTAAGATAGTCAGCAACACCATTGATTTCCCTGAAAATGTGGTTAACCTGCACATTAAGAAACTTCATTAAGAGAATTGAGATATCCGTGATAATAATGTTCATTTCCCATTGAGGTTTCCTGTTTTTTTAACTGTGTTGATGATCGTAAAATTGTCACCTTCGATCTCAATATTATTTATTCTCAAGTCTCTGGCTTTCATTGGGCCATATTTTAGTTCGCATGCTTCCGCACCTAGTATCGATGTTTTTTCACAATGTCCATGGCCATAGGCCATGACTTATGCCTTGTGGTTCCTTAGAACATAGCCAAAAGCGCAATTCCCATCACTTCTCTTTGATCCATCGAAATTAAATTTGATCACTCCCTCTTTTGGTGCTGAACATTTCAGTTTTCTGGTTTTCCTCTTTTGTGCCGCGTTTGTTGTTTTTTGATGCTTAAGCTGTCAGCTGTGTGATCATTTCATTCCCTAATTTGATTATCTACAATATGTGAGATAGTCTACTGGAGTAATATTTTCAAAGATAGTTTTGTTTCTCATATGCCAGATGTTCCACCAAGTGAGTATCAGATTGGTAATTGTACTATCATCGAGCTTCTCTCTTATTAAGAGAAGAGTTTTTGGGATTTTCTTGTGTGTTATGTTCAGATCTTGTAGGCAACTTTGTGCTTTGGAGTTAGTTAAGTTGTGCATGGTATATGGACATTTGAGGAAAATATAATCAGCTGTTTCGTAAGGGTGTTGGCATAGGACACAACTCATAGGAACTAGAACTCTTTGCCTTTCTAGATTTTCTTTAGTTGGAAGTCTATCTAGCAAGAGTTTCCATGCAAAATTCTTTATTTTTGGCATGATATTCAAGTCCCATATCCACTTGTTGATGTATGGATCCATTTGATTTATTCTCATTATCAATTGCATTGCGTCTCGAGTGGTGAACCAACCATCTTTATTAGGTGCCCAGTAGACTCTGTCCCGGATCCGGGAGAAAGGGAGTGAGAGATTTAAAATTTTATCACCCACATCTTTTGATGTCAATGGTTCAATCAGGTTTATGATCTTTTTCTAGTCCCATGACCCATTCTTAATGATGTTACTAACAGTTTCATCTCTATTGATAATGAGTTCTTTGTTTTTAACACATTGTTCTAATATCTGGTCTCCGATCCAAATATTTTTCCAAATTCTAATAGTTTGTCCATCACCAACATTCCATTTCAGTCCTTTCTCAAATTCCGAGCAAAGTTTCATAAGTCTCTTCCATTGCCATGCACGAAGTGTTTTTTCCCATCGTGTAGTGCCATAGTCAATTTCCTTTAAGGTATTTTTCCTCGATCACTTTGACCCATATATTATCAGGTCAGCCATAATTTTCCAAAGAAGTTTCATTTGTAGTGCTATATTCATGTCCTCGGCTTTCCTTATTCCAACCCCGCCAAATTCTTTCGGTTTAGAAATTTTATCCCAGCAAATTAGTGGATGATAGTTTCCATCTTTATTCCAAAAGAAATGTCTGTTAATTTGGTCAAGTTCTTTATGTATCGATGCCTGTATCATGAAGCTTTGCATGATAAAGTTGGGTTTAGATTGGCTTTGATTAGGAGAGTTCTTCCCTCCGGAGATAGGGTTGAAGCCTTCCATTTGGATAACTATTGTTTGGATTTATTAATGACCTCCTTAAACATAGATTTGTTCGCACGTCCATTGATAATTGGGCAACCTAAGTATTTTTCATGGCTTGTGCTTGGCGAGATATTCGTGTTTTGTTGGACGAATCTTTTAGTTCCGTTGTCTACATTTCCGGACGTTTGAAAAACTGATTTATGGTAGTTGACTTTTTGTCCCGATACTTGACAATATTTGGATATAATTTCGAGGACTTTCTTGCAGGCCATATTGCTGGCTTTTGCGAACATAATTATGTCATCAGCAAATGCAAGGAACGGAATGTTGGTTCCAGCTCTAGAAAAGGGGAATCCAATACTTTTACTGTCTTCGTAGCTTGCTCTTTGGATACTTCTTGCCAGGACCTCTGCGGCCAGATTGAACAGAAGGGGAGATAAGGGGTCCCCTTGACGTAATCCCCGTTGTGGGTGGAAAATCTTAGTCGGTTTGTCGTTGATCAAAATTCAAAAAGGAGGTTGTGGAAATACACTCATTAATCCTACCAGTGAATTTACTTGAGAAACAAAATTTTCTTAAGATAGCCATAATAAATGGTCATTCTATTCTATCGTATGCCTTTTCCATGTCTAATTTGATTGTCACATAACCTTCCTTTCCTTTTTTCGATTTAAATACATGAAAGATCTCGTGGACTATCAAGATGTTGTCGTGAATTGATCTGTTTTTGGTGAAGACCCCTTGTAGTGGGTGGATTAGCTTTGGAATTACTTCTCTTAGTCTATTCGTCAGGATTTTTGCAATGATTTTATATATTGTTGAGCATAAACTGATTGGTTTATAGTGTGTTGTAGCATATGGGTTATCATTTTTCGGAATTAAGGCAATGAAAGTATGGTTAATTTGTTTGAGTATTTTCCCCGAATAGTAGAAACTTTCGACTGCTCGGATAATAGTAGGGCCCACAATGTGCCAATACTTGTGAAAGAAGCCAGGTGGCATCCCATCTGGTCCTGGTAATTTGTCCCCACCAATTTCTAACAATGCTTTGTTGATGTCTTCATTGGTGAAAGGACTAATTAATTTTTTGTTTTCCAGTTCAGTAATTTCATGATGAATATTTCTAGTTGTTTGTGAAGTTCCGACGTATTAATGGTTGTGGCTTTAAATCTATTATCGTACTCTGAAATGAACTCGTTTTCAATATCATCTTCAAAAACCAGAATATTTCCATCATTCTTACCGATTGTTGATATGTTATTGTGGTTCCTTCTTCCTATTGCCTTTCGATGATGGAACTTAGTATTTCGGTCACCAAGTTTTATTTAGCTAGATTTGGCTCTTTACATCCAGTATTTTTGTCGATATTCAATGAGACATTCTCTTTTCCTGCATAATCTAATGAGTCTGGCGTTGATTTGTGCCGAAAAGTTCCTATACAGTTCAACTTGCAGTTTTTCGATATTTATGTCAACCTCCCTAACTTGTGTGTTTATGTTACCGAATTTTTCTCTGCGCCAAATTTTTAGCTTAGCTTTTAAAAGTGTAATTTTCCTTACTAGATTGAACATGTGGCTTTTGGAACTAAGCTCTCCATGTTTGTTTAACCAAATTCTCACAATCCTTCCTTTGTGTCCACGTCATTTCAAACCGAAAGGGTTTAACCTTCATTTGTTCATTAGCACTATGTAGATCCACCGAAATGCATGGTTCCAAGTAAAGATTTGCTGGTAAGCTTGTAGAATTGGTTGTGCCATTGCTCTATCTAGTTTTTCTAGAATATTATTCTCACCATATTTACGCTTTCTCCAGGTAAATTCATTTTCTTTTATCGCAAGGTCCATCATATTGCAATTTTGAGTGAACATATACAGCCTTTTAAGCTTTTTACTTGTAAATGGTGCGCCTAGCTCCCATTTTGTCCGATACCTTGAGGAGGTCATTGAAGTCCCCAATGACCAATGTCGGGTGGGAGTTTAGGTTATTATGACTTCCCAGTTTGTTCCAAAACGCATCTTTGTGAAGCTCATTGGGTGGAGCATATATAAATGTGAAGCATATTTTAACATTAGTGGAAAGATTAGTATGCATCACAGTTACAAATATTTTTTCTTACATAATCACTTCAACTTTTCATTATCAGTTGGTAGCTTTTCCATAGGAGGCAACGACCCCCTGAAAAGCCGTCAGCTGGGACGAAATAAAGGTTATCGAAGCCCGCTTTTTTCCAGCAAATCTCAACTAGTTCAATACTAGTTTTTAGCTCTGCAAGCATGATCATGTTAATATGATCATTCTTACATGTCATGTTCAGGTAAGTCCAAAAGTTCTTCTTCCTCATACCTCGACAGTTCCAAAACACAAACTTCATTTAATGAGATAGTAGAATTTAGGGTGGGAATGCCCTAGGTTTCTCCCCTTCTGAATAGTTCATTACCTTGTCTTAAGTTCATGATCATGAGATTATTGCAATTAGTCCTCTTTCCTGATATGTTTCCATATTTTTTACATTTGGTTTTCATATTTACTTGCACCTTAACTTCTTTCCGGTATTGATAGTACCTTATAGCAACCAGGTGCATATAATTTCCCATAACCTCGTATTTTATCATTCCGCAACGATATATAGATAGCTTATGTAGGTGCTCGGATTTTCTGCTTTTAAGAGGAACAGGGAAGTGCCTTTGATGGCAGTCTTTTCCTGTAATTTGTCCAGGTTCATCTAAATTGGTAGGATCAATTTCACAAGATCTCAATAGTTTCATAGGAAAGGTGAAATGAAAAGCAAACTTTATGGAATGAAAGGGAACATAAATTGAGAGTTTAATGTCATAACAACCTGAAGCATAATTGAGCGTTTTCGTTTTGTTTGGTCAATCATTAGGTAGTTATGTATCAATGAGTAGAGAATAGGCCCATCCCAATTTTTCAGAAAAGATAAATGACTTAATAATTGAATATCCTTCCAATATTAATAAGATCTTCTCTCATAATTATTTTGGCTACTTTGTAATTAAATAAAGACAAGGATATTTGTTTCCTATAATTAAGGAGACGTTTTCTCCATATATTTCTTTCAACGTGCGTCCCAAATCACGATTGTGAAAGATTTGAGGGGAATAAGTACCATTTTTCACTGAGAAGCTTTCATCGTCGTCAAACATCGTTGATTCTCATAACTAGCGGGATACGGTTACTGGGCATTTCGACGAAGAGTTCATTACACTTGACGATCGGTTTCTGCAATCTGCTTCAATTTGGCGTCAAAATCATTGATTGATGTTTTTTGCATCCAGATCTGTAAGGTGAGTTTTGTATTTCATATTATGTATCATGATACAGGTTGTTGTTCAACCTTTTCGCGTTTTTTTCATGGGTGGAGTCGGAACTGTATTTGTGTGTCATCCTCTTTATAATTAGATTTGTGTTGTCTGTGAAAATTATGTACAGATTTGTGTTGTTTGTGAAAATTATGTACGGATTTGTGTTGTTTGTGAAATTTATGTACAGAATTTGTATCCTTGAAGGATTTAGAGAAAAATAAATTTATGTACGAAATGATAAGTCCAGGAAAATTCATGTACATTAATGTAGGGAATTCTGTTGACGACGAAGAAGGATTTAGGGAAAAATGAATTCATGTACATTAATGTAGAAAATTATGTACAGGTTGTGTTGT
This sequence comes from Fagopyrum esculentum, assembly GCA_033239045.1. NCBI lineage: Eukaryota > Viridiplantae > Streptophyta > Magnoliopsida > Caryophyllales > Polygonaceae > Fagopyrum > Fagopyrum esculentum. Next base: position 12,570,402 of record BSUD01000006.1, on the reverse strand, counting down.
CTGTGAAAATTATGTATAGATTTGTGTTGTTTGTAAAGATTATGTACATAATTTGTATCCTATGAAGGATTTAGGGAAAAATGAATTTATGTACGATGATAAGTCTAGGAAAATTATGTACAAATTTGTGTTGTTTGTGAAACTTACATGGATTGCTTCAGATTATACAAACTAGGGCTCCGATTGCAGGTTGAAGACGAAGAAGACGACTGTTGTTGGAGTTGTGTCTGAAGAATCTCCACGAAAACAATGGCGCTTTTTTCGAAAGGAGTTGAGAGTGGAAGTTGAAGAGACGAATTAAAAGACTTAAATAGAATCCCTAATTTCAGCAGTTTTCAATTTTATTTACTTTTATTTTTTGGCTAGAAAATAGAGGGGTTATATTGTATCTACAATAAGGGCTTTTCCAACACCAATTTTCTCTTTTTTACTAAAATCTGACCGACTCTAAGAGCCTTCGTGTGGAGGAAAACAGATGAGAGATTTAGTTCATTGTTTAAAACCTTATATTATATATTAATTAAGATTTAAGAGTCTTTTTTTTTTTTTCTTACCTTGATCCTTTGTTTGAAAACCAATTGATCTACTAGAAGCCCTTGATGAAATTCATTTCTTACTCTATTCATTCCGCTACAGAAAGCAATGCTAGTTAGTGATGAAATGCAGAGGGCTCACTTCTGCCCACTCATTCCTTCAATCATGTCATCTTCTCTCTTTATATTTTTCCATAATAAGTAAAAAGAAACAAACAAAAGAAAGGGAATTCTCTTACCATCTTCTCCACCACCACCACCACCACCACCATTACCCTTCTCCTCTCCATCCAAATCCGCCAAATCTTCTTTTATCTTTTTCTTTTAATTATTCCTTGTATTTTAGTTCATCTCGTTCATGTCCCCTTGATATGACCAGTCCAATCCTCACTAACCTTGTCATTAATTTGCCATTCTATATCTTCTTTCTTGCCCTTCCTTATCTTTCTAAGCTTCCTCTCTCTCCCTCTCTTGTATAAGAAGAATCTTCTCTTCTCTTTCTTTCTGATCTGAGCTAGCTATCCCTAATTTCTCAGCTTTTTTATAGTGGGTTTCAATTTATTTGCATATAATATGTCAATGGAAATGGCTTCCGAGCGTGTCTGCTATGTTCACTGCAACTTCTGCAACACCATCTTAGCGGTACATATTTTTGCTTCATTTTTCTCCTGTCCTTGATGGTTAATAAAGTTACAGACGATGATTCAATTAAAATACCCATTAATCTAGATCCATGATCTTCAACTCCTTCAAGTAGAAGAAGAAGAAGAAAAGGGCAAATTTGATGAACAAAATCTGCCCTTTTATGATTTTTCAACGGTTATTCTTGAAATTTCACCTAATCTTCTCATATTTCATGCCCTTGCTTTTGAAACAATGGAAGGTTTTCATTATTATTGTGCAATAAAATTGCAGCAGCTTGCTGTCTTTCAACCCTAGCTTTCTATACATATATGTACATACAATTAAAATTGCAAATTTGCTATTTAGAATTGGGTGTTAACCATCTATTGAGATTCAATTCATTTGGGTGGCTATGAGGAAGAGGTAGGCTAGGGTTTGATTAATAGCTTCTAGGGTTTCGTAGATAAGTTTGCTGCTTGCTTTTATGACCTCTGATTTCTTTCATAGTTTCATGCTCTTATAATCCATAGTTTTTGTTGCTCATCATCTCTCTTTACTTAAAACACATTTATTTGTATAAAATATTATAGATTTTCGTGTATCTTCTCCTGTCCCTCTCTCTCTCTAAATTTTTGTCAGATGTTTCAGCTGTAAACACTGAATCATCATTTACAAACATGATAAAAGCCTATATGGCATTCTGATGTATCCATGCATGTAGATATACATACATACCCTTTAATTCTTGCTTGGTGACAATAATAAAGGTTCGGATGCACTGATCTTACCTGATTAAATACATATAAGAGTATTGTGATCAATAGAAATGATTAGCCATGACGAATTCTCCTTTAAACAGGCTTTTTTTTGTTACCCTTTATTTCCTTTTATCATTTCTGTGTAGCAGGCAGCAATTTTGCTCTCTCTTTTTCAACCCACCAACTTTTTTCTCCGCCAAAATCGATTTCTGTTTTGTGGAAGCTTCAGTCACATCGTTTTCATGGCTTCTTTCTCTCTCTGGTAGTGTGTCAGTGCAGTGGAATTCATAACAAATGGTTTTTTTCTTCTTCTTTTTTTTTTTAAAAAAAAATTAGGGTTGTCGTTTCCCCATGTGATACCCTCTGGTATATATGAAGAGAAAGACATGGATCCGTGTTAAGATTCAGATCAACTATATAAAGTTGCAGTTTTCTTTTACTTTGTAATTCATTCTCATTTCTATATATATGCTGCTTACTAATTAGGACATGCAAGATTCAATCTTATGTATATCAACTTACAGGAAGAAGTATTGTAACACTGTGACATAAAATGAAAGTAAAGATATGAACAACAATACATATGAGTGTGTGCAGGTGAGTGTACCTTGTAGCAGTATGTTTACAATGGTGACTGTGAGATGTGGTCACTGTGGAAACCTTCTGTCTGTCAACATGGCTCCTGCTACTCTTCAGCCTGTTTGTCATACTGATCTTCTTCAAGTAAGTTTATGATCTTGTAACCAATCCAAAATTTGTGATTTAACTGTACAAGATTTAATTTTGTTATATTAGACTAATTAAACATAGATGCAGAAGCAACAGTTTACAGGTTCAGAAGATATGATGAGCAAGAGCAGCAACACAAGTGGCTCGTCTTCATCTACCAAAACTCCGACGTCTTTCGAGTCTGCTGATCATGATCCGCCTCGTACTCCGCCGATTCGCCGTTAGTTTTCCTCTTTCACGTACATGCTGTCATGTATACTCATCTTTACAAATTAGGGTTTGTTTGACTCAACCACCATATATATTACAATTTCGAAAATTGATTCAGTTTCAAAATGATTAATAAATTTCATCCAATCTAATGAAAATAGGAACCACAGTTTATAATTGGAGTTTGATTATTGAATGCAGCTCCTGAGAAGAAACAGCGAGTTCCCTCTGCCTACAACAAGTTCATTAAGTAAGTGTAAATTATATATCTTCCCATCACTAATCATTTTCATTCTCTGAACTTAAAACTGAAAATAATAGGAGTAATAATCTTGTTGAAATACTTGAGTATCTGACATTCAAGGTACAGCTGCTTTAGCTCATTGCAACCCAATTATTAACTGGAAAAGACTGCTTGGTACACAAAGTTGTGATTGATACAAACAATGCAGCTTTTATGTATGAATATTGGTTATCTTTTTATGGTAAATTTCAAGTAACTGTATGATGTATAACTATGTACTACTGATGTTTGCAGAGAAGAGATCCAAAGGATAAAAGCCAGTAACCCAGAAATCACTCACAGGGAAGCCTTTAGCCTTGCAGCTAAAAATGTAAGCCTTTAGCCTTCGATTTAGAAAATGTATTTCTTAACATCCATTTTTCCTAATAAAATTTTATGCTCGTGTATTGGACACATTAGGGTTTATTACAAATATAGTGAAAACCCTAGTTTCTCTCTCGGGATTTTAGTACACCGTAAGTGCCCGTTTGGTTAGAGCAGTGAATGGAAACGGAATGAAATCTAATAAGGTTAGAAAATGGAAAGAGGGTAGTTTTTTATTGATTCGGAATCATTCCGTTGTCAGGAATGATTCTAACCGTTTCCAAACGAGCCCTAAATTTTGTTGATCGTGCTTACCCCGTCTTTCTAGTAACTCAAGTTAACTTCTAGAAGAATTCTTCTATAAGCTAACTTGAGTTAGGTTTCCCTTCACATTCTCATGTTATTACCAAAAGATTGTAGATTGAATACAAACATAGTTATCATGTTTAATTTGCTTTGCAGTGGGCTCATTTCCCTAGAATTCATTTTGGTCTAAACGTTGAAAGCCGAAAGCAAGCAAATAAGTTGGAGCAGGCAATGAATGGTGAGGGCGCACACCAAAAATCCCCCGGATTCTACTGAAAGCCCCAATATTATACAATAAAACAAGTCGGAAAAAGAATCTATCTTTAATTGTTCTTGCTTATTAAGGCCCTTTATTAGCGGCTATGTACTATGTTTTTTTTCCTCAAATTTAACCTTAACTTGACGTCTTCTAATGACTAGCAAGTTGTATGACACATCTACCCTAAGTCAATCAACATTATTTCATATGATATTCTTTCACTGGTTTTCTTCTTGTGACTTCGTCTCAAAGCTATTATCTTCATCACTTGAATGATGCCTTTTCGTAGCAATCACGTCGATATAAGGAAATGAGTACTTTGGTGACGTTTGTAGAGTTTCATGAAATGTTGCTTCTTACCTATCAAAGGATGTAACTACTATGTTATGTCTTTTGAATCGAAAGGTAATGTCAAGGCTCACATGTTTTTATGTCTACAATGTCTTGTATCATGAAACAATCGGGGCCCATATACAAGAGATAGTATTGTCATAAAATCGTCGTCATGCATCGATTTATCGTCACCAACTCATTTTTTAAACTTTTCATTTTGATTCATTAATTAAAAAATAATAATTTCTAAAATAAATTGCATTGGCGTCAAAAGCGTCGTCATGCATCGATTTATTGTCACAAACTATATAATCATCAGTTGTAAGGTCATTAATAGTATTATCATTAGTTGTATTGACATCAATTGTATTATATGGTGTAATCAAGCGTACATCCATCAACTGTTCGTTGTAATCAAGTGTTATTGTCAACAATTGTGTCGTCAACAACTATGTCATCAACTTAATTATCTTTAATTGTATTGTCATTACTTGTATTCTCACCAACCTTACAATATCCAATTGTGTTATTATCAACCTAGCAATCGTACTTTCAATAACAATTAAAAAAATAAAAAAAATAATAATTTGAAGGCCTTTAGAAAACATTTCAAATCTCTTCCTTTTGATATTGTATTCATCTATAAACTTTTTATCAATTAGATATAAATTAATAAATAAAAAATTTAAATTATATTTATAATATAGGTATTTAATCTCAAATATTTATGGAAATTTGAGATGAGAAAAAATCTAATTTAAATTTAATTTTTATCATTTTTAATTACAGTTTTTTTCTAAGATATAACTCGTCACTTAAAATTTATAAACATTACATCCTAAATATTTTTTTTAAAGTAATAAAAATTTATTATGCACACATAAGCACAATCTATCCATCTCCAAATTTTATTTCTAAATTTTAAGGTGTCAAGAATGATAATTTATAACTAAAACATAATTAAGTCATACAAGTAATTAAAGTAGTGATAATAAAAATATCTGAATTAAGAGGTGGAGGAATTGATAGCAACGTGTCCTATGATCAATGGTCACAATCAAACCAGAAGGGACATTAAATGTAGCAACAGACAAACCAAGGACTACACCGAATTTGATGCTATCAAACAACAAAGGGTCCCTTGGCTATTTCATTCATAATTTATAAAAATTTTAAGTAGCAACAACTATAATTAGCGGTTTAAGATATTTATTTTAGTCTACGGTATTATTTATAAAGAAAAGAATCGAAATTTTAGCTGGTGGGCTATTTTTATATTTTTAGTATTTGTTTGGATGTAAATGTGTAATTTAGTGGTTTGTTTAAAGTTAAAATTTTACTAGAAAAGCATGGTAAAAGTGGTGAATGGAGTAGAGTCGACAGTAAAAGCGGCAGGTGATTGGAAAATGCAAAGAAGAGAGAGAATGTCTGAGAGGTGGGATAAGGTAAAGCATGCAGAATCTGTTAAGTCAAATCATGTTTGCCGTTTTTTTTATTTTTAATACTGCACGGTAATAGATAATATTTTTTTACCAAATGATAAAATTATATAAAATAATTATTTAAATATCAAATTTCTAAACTTATTTTCCAATATAATAAATTAGATGACAAAAATATATTTAAAAATTAAATTTGATCCGAGTATGTTTTATTTAATATATTAAATTTATACAATAAAATAAAATAATAAAAAAATTTATAAGATGTGAGACATGAAAACGGGTGACCAAGAACAGCCGTAAAATGCAAACCATCATGTTATGCCATGTTGAATTCATTCAATATATATATATATATATATATATATATATATATATATATATATATATATTAAAAGATGAACATAATTATTAATTCATTTAAAATTAGTGTTTAGTCTTTTACAACTTTTAGGTTGATAAATTAAAATCTTATCATATATGTATCAATAACTTTTTTTTTAAATGTAATGATTAAATTTTGTATGAGGTTTATTTATTTATTTATTTATATATATTACGGAGTAATAGATTTAGAATATGCTTATTACTCCCTATTATATCAAAAATGATAAATTTTGTTGATTCGTAATGCTTAATGCTTCTTATTATATAAAAAATGATTAATTTTTTTACGAGGTTTTTCATTATTTTTTTATTTTTTAGAACAAAATTTCCGTGCATATATTTTTAAAGTATAATGTATAAATTTAGAATATATCAAAAATGATTAATTTTGTTGATTAGTAATGCTTCGTTCTTCTTATACATTTTTTCATATAATGCATTTTTAATTAACAATAATTTTATATAAATTTAATTATTTTAAGATTTTTTCAAATTCGTATGCCTTCACAAAATTTTTTATTCTAAAATATAAAAGAAATAAGAAAAACATCCAAATTAATCAACCCTCCACCCATTGCGGTGTATGAAAATCAATTGGACCCCAAATATGCATACACCCATTCCCTTGTAAATACCTATTTGGTATGATTCAGGATGAACCTGGATCCATCGAGTAAGTTTCATTGGCAAACCGACAAATTTCGGATTTTAATGAGACAAATTGACTAATGGGGATGTGTAGAACCCTATAAAGTAGAGTTTGAGTATACAAATTTGATTTTGGGAAAAGGAAAAAAAATTGGAGAGGGTTAATAGTTAGGGTCCGTTTGACATGATATAGTAGATTAATTGGGAGATTAAAATTTTACAATAACCTCCAATAATCTTCCAAATATTCTCTCGAGATTATAACTCACAATAACCTCGATAATCTATATCCACCGAACACACCCTTAGTTACGGTTGTTAGAGTAGATAAACAATGCTGTAAACTTACTTGTTTATTAACGTAGAGAAATGGCTTTATAAATAGCCTTACAAAACTGCAAAACAGAAGATCTTAACAAGCTGCTATATAATAGCAGTGAGTTTAACAAACTGAACAGCACTACACAGAGTGCTAACAATATCCTAGATAATAGACATTTATTCTAACTTAATAGACTAAATCCTAACATTGCCCCTCCTAAACTAAACCAGCACTAGTTTATCTGGCTCACATCACAAACTCCAAGCTTCCTTCTGAACTCCAGAAAAGTATCCAAATTGAGAGGCTTTGTAAAGATGTTTGCTACCTGTTGTTGTGTGTATGCTCCCTTCATTCACCAAGTCACGTGGAAAGTGGTATCTGACGTCTATGTGCTTGCTCTTACCATGCATCACAAGATTCTTTGATAGCTTAATCGTTGAACTATTATCACAAAATATGACTGGACTGTCACTACCTTCATAGCAGATTTTCTTTAGCACTCTCTTCATCCATAGTAATTGAGAAGCACAACCAGCTACTGCTACGAACTCAGCTTCAGTAGTACTTAGGGTGACAATAGCCTGCTTTCTAGAGGACCATGCCACTGCTGCGTTGCTTAAGAGGAAAGTGTAGCCGGAGGTACTCTTTCTGTCATCTATGTAGCCTGCATAATCGCTATTAGTGAAGCCAATCAGCTCTTTGTTTCTTGCTTTCTGGTACAGAATTCCAAAGCTGGTGGTGCCTTGTAGGTACCTTAGAATTCTCTTAACAACCATCAGATGAAGTTCAGTAGGTGAAGACATGTATCTGCTCACTACGCTGACAGCATACATCACGTCTGGTCGCGTAGCTGTGACATATATGAGGCTTCCTACTAGTTGTTTGTAGAGTGAACTGTTTGCCTTAATTCCTTCATCATCTCTATGAAGTTTACATCCTGGGACAATAGGATTTGCAACGGAGTTACTCCCCTCCATTCTGAATTTCTTCAACATTTCTCTCACATATTTATGTTGACTTATGAAGATTCCGCCACTGAATTGCAGAACTTCAATGCCTAAGAAGAACTGCATTTGCCCTAGATCAGACATGTCGAATTCCTTAATCATAGAACTCTTGAATTCTCTCATCATGGATTCATCATTTCCTGTATAAATTAAGTCATCCACATATAAACTGACGATCAACCATTTACCTTTGTAAACTTTGGTAAATAGTGTCTACTCACTTGCATCCTTTTGAAAGCCCAACTGAGTGAAATACGACTCTATCCTTCTGAACCAAGCACGTGGTGCCTGTTTGAGTCCATATAAAGCCTTTTTAAGCTTATACACCTTGCTCTGTTGATCCTTTATCTCATAGCCTTTGGGTTGCTCTACGTAAACATCTTCAAGAAATTCTTCTTGGAGGAATGCAGATTTTACATCAAGCTGATAAACAACCCAATTTCTCTTAGCAGCTAGGGCCAATATCATCCTCACAGTGTCCATCCAAGCTACAGGGGCATACACTTCCTCATAGTCAACTCCATGCTTCTGGGCATAGCCTTTTGCCACTAGACGTGCTTTGTACTTCTCAATTTCTCCATGTTGGTTCAGCTTAGTCTTGTATACCCATTTCACTCCGATACTCTTGGCTCCTCTAGGCAGATCAGTTAGAGACCATGTGTCATTCTTTTCAATGGAATTGATTTCAGTATCCATGGCTTTCCTCCAATTTTCACTTCTTACAGCTTCTTCAAAGCTTAATGGATCAGATTCAGCAAATATAGATTCAGCAAATAGAGCAGCAAACTGAGCTTCCTCTTCATCTCCAATGATGTAGTCACTCAGCCAATTTGGAGCTCTTCTATTACGATTGCTGCTTCTTACGCTTCCTGATCCAAGTTGATTTGGACTTGAGATTGCAGCAGCTGTTTCACTTCCTAATCTAAGCCGAATTAGACTTGAGACTGCAACAACTGTTATTCCTTCTGAATTACTAATATCACCCTCTATATTAGGCTCATGCTCCGCAACAGTTGTTTCTCCATCTCTGATATCAGCTCCATCTCTGATATCAGCTACTAATTTACTGTTTTCTTCTCCCCAATCCAAAGTCACATGGATCATATCTGAGTAATTGGCATCCCAACTCCACTTCTTGTCCTCTTCAAATACAACATCGCGGCTTACCAGGACCTTCCTTGATAAAGGATCGAACAACTTGTATCCCTTAGATTCTTGACTTATTCCAAACAATACATAGTCTCTGCTCTTGTCTTCAAGCTTAGTTCTCCTTACATCAGGCACATGAGCATGTGCAAGACAACCGAATACTCTAAAATGCCCAACACTTGGCTTTATCCCACTCCAAGCCTCCTTTGGGGTTATATTCTTCACAACTGTTGTAGGACTTCTATTAAGCACATAAACTGCCCAATTGACTACCTCTGGCCAAAAGTTCTTTGGAACATCTTTCTCTACCAAAAGACTCCGTACCATATTCATTACTGTCTTGTTCTTCCTCTCGGCAACCCCGTTTTGCTGGGGTGTGAAGCCTGTCGTCAATTGCCGCTTGATTCCATTTTCTTTGCAATAGTCAGTGAATTCTTTCGATATGAACTCTCCCCCTCGATCTGTTCATAAGCACTTTATAGATAGACTAGAATCCTTCTCAACTAGACTCTTAAATTGTTTAAAAAAGGCAAATGCATCTGACTTATATGCAAGAAAATACACCCATACCTTTCTAGTGTAATCATCAATAAAGCAAGCAATGTACCTCTTTTGACCATTTGACGCTGGGGATATTGGACCACATAGGTCAGCATGAATGAGCTTCAACCTCTTTGAAGCCCTCCATATAGCTTTCTTTGGAATGAACTCACGATGTTGTTTTCCTTTTAAACAGTTTGAGCATATTGCCTTAGTATCAGCAAACTTTGGTAACCCCTTCACCATGTCGTTGTCCTTCAAGGTCTTTAAGCTAGTGTAGCATAAATGACCATATCTGTTATGCTAAAAGTGAGTCAAATCTTCTACACCTGCTTGGAAGCATTCCTCAACTGCTTTTTCCCTGGCTGCCCTAGGTGGTTGGTTATTTGTGATCAATGTGAACATTCTGTTGCTTGTCATATTGCTCTGAATAATTAGGCCTTTTGTTGGGTGATAAATCCTGCATTGTCTATCCTTAATCAAGATAACCAGACCTCTTTCCTATTGTTGACCAAGACTAAGTAGATTGCTCCTTAAGTCTGGTACATAAAGAACATTAGTCACCAAATGACTAACTCCGCCAAGAACTAGCCTCACTCTCCCTTTTCCAGCAACCTCCATCTTCGTGTGATTGCCTAATTTAACCACCTTGTTAAGCCCTTCTTCCAGTTCCTTGAAAAGAGCTGGATCGCCACACATGTGGTTGCTACATCCTGAATCGAGATACCATACATTATCTCGAGTCACAACAGTTGCTTCTTCATTAGCCATGAGCATCATCTCTTCCCTTTCAGCTGCAGCTTCAAATTTACTCATTAGAAGCATTTCCTCAAACTCTTTTTATCATCTTAGCGTAGTTGGCCTCTTTGGTCATACTTGGGCACTCATACTGAAAATGACCCAGCTTGTAACATTCAACTGTTGCCTTGCTATAATTCTGACGACCTCTACCTCGGCCTCTTCCTCCTCTGTTAGCACCGTACGTGGATCTCCCACGACCTCTGCTACCACTCCCTTGTCCTGGATTGTAGTCTACTGCTAAGGCTTGTTCTTCACCTCCATCCTTCTTGAACTTCTGCTCATGAACAAGAAGGGAACTCTGCAAGGCATCGACGGATAGCGTGTCAATGTCTTTTGACTCCTCGATCGAACAGACAATATAATTCCATTTGTCTGTTAGCGTCCTTAGTATCTTTTCCACAATTTTGACATCAGCCAAAACTTCTCCGGAATTCCCCATATCGTTTGCAATCACCATGACACGCCCAAAGTAATCACTAATTGACTCCCCTTGCTTCATTGCGAGAATTTCAGATTCTCTACCAGTCGGTTCAATTGGGCTCTTTTGACCCGGGCATTCCCTTGGCACTTCATCTTCATGGAATCCCATAGCTGTTTGGATGTCTTCTTCTTGGTGATTGTCTTCAGAGTTGTCCTGTCGAGAGACTGAAACAAGTAATTCTTGGCCTTCAGATCCTTGAGTTGATTTTCCTCCAGCATCTTCTTCTGTGTTGGTGTGAACTTTGTGCCTGCAGCAGGTTGCTCATAGCCCACATCTACAACGGTCCAATACTCCTTTGAACGAAGTAGGTTCTCCATGACCATGCTCCAGTGGTCATAATCACCATCATATTTTGGAATACAAGGTTGAGAAAAGATATCCCTCTCTGATCTCATCGTTCTTCACTCGCAGTGACTCTCTGTATTTTTCTTTGAAGCAGGTTGCTCTGATACCAGATTGTTAGAGTAGATAAACAATGTTGTACACTTACTTGTTTATTAACGTAGAGAAATGGCTTTATAAATAGCCTTACAAAAACTGCAAAACAAAAGATCTTAACAAGCTGCTATATAATAGCAGTGAGTTTAACAAACTGAACAGCACTACACAGAGTGCTAACAATATCCTAGATAGACTAAATCCTAACAACGGTTGTGAATTGAAAGAGAATTTTTTGTTCTAGAGAGGGAACTCGATCAAAGTGAAGACAGATTTTACACGTCAAAACGCACAATTTTAAACTGCTAGTTTCTATAAAAATTAAAATTTATAAAAAAACTCAAACTGCGAGTTTCAAAATAAAAAAATGAAACTTGTCGTTTTAACTTACGGGTTATTCATGTAAACCTTTAGTTTAAAAAGACGGGTCCGCTCTAACCTAAGTTTCTTTTTATATTCAAAACTAGTTTTCTTTCCTACCTATTCTAAGAAATATTTTTCATTTTTTGATTATTATGAAAATAAAACTAGGATAAAACACAATATGTCATTAAAACACACGCACCACTAAAGTAAATCAAGGGCGTGGGAAAGAAATACACGTGTAATTCATATTTGCAAGGTATATGAAAAACAGTAAAGCAAGATGGCACTAAAGACTTTGTTTACGCTGTTCGAGTCTCTCCTACATCTGGGGAACCTCGGAAGGGGAGGATCGTCCCATTCCACTAGATAATAGAAACAAATTACAGCCAATAGCAAGTGTTTGCATGCGAGTACACTAAGAACAACTCCTAGACTAAGAGCATCTTCATCCCAGAACTCTTCAAAGAATTTCTTATCTGTTTTTTTAATCATCTTTTATCCTTAGAATTATTTAAGGATCCTCTCTCTTCCATCCCAAAATCTAAAAAAGTTTTTAAAATTTCTGTAAATTATGTAACTCCAATAGAACATCCAATAGAACAAATCCTACTCCCCTACAATTGGGCAAAAACAAAAATAAAAATTCATAATTTCCTTTATTTGGGTGAATCAGGCAGGAAACTTGTCAAGATTCATTTTTTCCCATAGAAACTTCTTTCCACTCATAACATAGATTCTTTAACTCATACTGACATTAATTTTTATTTTTATTTTAAGAAATAGCTAAAGAAACTCTCAGTATATGGGTTGAAGATGCTCTAAGATTTATGAGATAAGAAAAGCAACATAGAGTTTCAAGGTGAAGAACAACCCTTGGGAGGCTCTGAACAAAGTTTTCTCAATGCTTTTTTAGTCATTTTGTGCAATGCTTGACAAGAGATAACCAGATTAAGGATGACTCGTCTTGATCTCGTGTTTGTGACCTTCATACCTCTTCCACTTCTCTCGACCTCTCTCTCTTTCTTGAGAGAAAACCCTAGCTGAACAAGAGCGATCTACAGGGTATTCCTCTCGTACCTAGAGAAGAGAGACTCGAAGGTTTATATGGCGTTGACCATCAAGCTTCTCCTAACTCTGTGTTTTGATTAATGAACGCTCTTCCAAAACAGGCCTCCAAACAAGTGAAACGGATCCAGACAAAGTTGGGTCGCAGGTCCAACAAGCATATCCAACTCTTATACTTAGCAGAAGAGCACATAAGATGAAAACTTAACATTGTTGTGACTTAAAACCTTCTACATACCAGCTTATTCTGAACCACATTATTACCACAACTTACTCAAGCTACCATAATCTTATGCTCAGATAAGATTGGTAACTCAAGTTTACCTAGACTCATAACAAGGGGAACAAGAGATCGAACCTTAACTTAGGAGCTATCTATCTAAAGTATACTTTACCATGTCATACATAACTTGTTACAATATAATGTAAACATGCGCAAGAACCAAAAACATAACAACACGCAAGTTGTGTTATGACGTCCAATGACCGTGGATATCGCGACCCGGCTTGCGTGTATGGGATATATGTTTTTATGTTTTTTTGCTAGAGTGTATTTAGTATAGTATGCTTTATGAGTTCCAAATTTTTAAAGGGTTTTTCCTATATTTTAGTCACCTAAGTGATCGTCTATATATTTTTGTTAGGTAGATTTGTACACATCGAGAGGTGGTAAAAGCAATATCAGTGAGTTGCCTAACTTCTGGCTAATTGAATTCATGATGTTCATATACTTGACCATTAATTGATATTGTTGTGATAATAGTCATAATACCTATTTCATAGATCCCTTCTCATATACTTTATTTCCACAATAAAATCAGTTAATTTATCTCTCTACTCCAAAAACTCACACAAAATAACTTATAAGCCTTTTTCTCTTTATTGACTTGTTGAATTACCTTCTTGAAGTTGCAATTACTATAGTCACAATCTTTATAATTCGGCACTCGATTATCACAATTGATCCGTCACACTTGTGGGATAGATTTTAGCATATCACCCTTACTAGGTCGTAAGTAGACTTGTATGCAAATGTATGTTGACACAATTGTTCTCTGCCTTAATGTACCTAGTTAGGAACGTCACCTCCTCCGATCTCGGAGCTTCAACGATACATGTCCCTTAATTGCGGTGCAAATCCTGTCTCATTACCCTATTCCAACTTCTTGTCTCACTTCTCTTATTGACTCACTACACCCTAAAACTAAATATCATTCCGTTAAATTGAAAATTTTCTACATTTTAAAATAATAGCGAGTCGATGTAAGAAGCGAGACCTAAAGTTAAGACATTTAATAACACAAGGGATTTGGACCGCCTCAATTGGAATGCCAGTTATGTAACATTTGGTTTCATTTTAAAGAAAGACATGCAATCTTATCATCTTGTTGTAACTCGTAGTTGAAAACAATATACATCAAAATTAAGGTGGATCTAATCCAAACAAAAAAGTTAGAACAAGTCATATTCCTTTCGATAATCAAATGTTGGTTTGTGGCTTTAACATAGGGGTGTTGTTCAGGTAAGACACGTTATTTCGGTAGGGCCGTGCGGCTGAACGTAGAGCTGACACGTGTCCATTTTTTGTTTTTTTTTTCAGAAACGAGTGAAAGTAATAGTTCAAAACTTATTAAGAAATAATTCATAACTTATAAAAAGATAGTTCATGAATTATAATAGAATAATTTATAGTGCAAAATTTATAAAGGAGTGAAAGTAATAGTTCAAAACTTATTAAGTGATATTTCATAATTTATAAAAGGATAGTTCAAAGTACAAAATTTATAAAGAATAATGCATAACTTATAAAATTACAATTGAATAGTTCATAACATATAAACGATTAATTAATAAATAATTTGATATAATATATTAAAAAGTAATAGTTCATAAATTATATGGGAATAGTTTAAAGTTTATAAGAGAATAGGAAAGATAATTATAACATGGTAGTTCAAAAAATTTTTCATTCGTTTCTGGAAAAAAAATAAATAAATAAAATTTGGGACACGTGTCGGCTCTACGTTCAGCCGCACGGCCGTACCGTAAATTAGCAGCCGTACCTGAACAAAAGCCAATAACCCTGATATCAGGTCTAAAAGTAAGATGAAAAAAAGATCAAAATTGGAAAAAAGATCAAAATTCCGGATGGTACCCTCGTGGTTTGGGGTATTCCGGATTTTGCCCAGCAGTTTTTTCTTTTCCGGGTGGTACCCTCGTACTTTTGCAAATTTCCTGATTTTGTCCTGAACCGGTTCAATAACAACCGGTTTAATAAAAAGCCCTCCCACCAAAAAAAATAAAATAAAAAGCCCTAAGCCCACTCCTTCCGTCATCTTCTTCCCTCATCTACAACATTGCCAGAAATCCAACAGCCACAATTCACAATTAAAACCCCCAATACCATAGCAGTATCTTAGATTCATAACTAGACTTCTTCTTTTGATCAATATTTGGTTGATTTTCAAATGAATTCTCATCAATTTCAATTCAGGAACTTCCAATTTTAGTTAACGAATGATATACTTAGAATTTGGCCGAAAATTGTGAAGAACAAAAAGGGATGAAGAAAGAGGGATGAAGAATGAAATTGAGGAAGAACAAAAAACATTTGAGCGGTTTTTGAGTTGATTTTGGTGGATCTGAGCGGAATAGGCAAGCATAAGGTTCATAGTTCTTTCGATAGAGTGTTGAGCAACCCTTATAATTTTTTTTAATCTTGTTCTGTGCAATTTATGTTGAGATGAATAAGGGAGTATCTGCACATTTTTAGGATCTTGATTTGTTGTAGTCTTTTTTTGTCAATGCTCATGGATTTAATATATGGTGAACCTGGGTGTTTCTAAATCAAGTTTTCCAGCAAAAATTTGGAATTCAATTATAATTCGAAATTCAATCCTGAATTGAGATTTTCATGATTCTTATGAGAAATAGACATGGAAGAAGATGAAAGGAAGAGTGGAGTTCATGATTCTGATGAGAAACAGACATGGAAGAAGATTAAAGGAGGAATGGAGTTCATGTTTTTTTTTTCCTTTCTTGGTTTGAGTTTTAAATTAACTGTGTTTACATTTTTATTAATTGAACCGGTTCAGGGCAAAATCAGGAAAGTTGCAAAAGTATGAGGGTACCATTCGGAAAAGAAAAAACTGTTGGGTAAAATCCGGAATACCCCAAACCACGAGGGTACCATCCGGAATTTCCCTTTTTTTATTTAGGGGAATATAGAAAAGTTAAAGTGCATAAATAAAAGATGAAAAAAGAAAGGATGTAGGGTGCTGCCAAGTAGGGAGCAAAGCAGGGATCATGTAGGCCAACCCATTTCAGCTAAATACTTGACATACTTGATAATGGCCCATATATAAGGCCCTTCAGATTCGGGTATCCATTTTAACCCAACAAAATCCGACTTCAATTGTTATGATAACCGGTTCATATGTGAAATGCACCGTCGTTGTACAGCAAGAAGCTGTCGTGGTCCTCCAAACTGGGAGCCAGCATTGAATCCCACGTTATGTACCAAACAGGTGGGATCAGAACAAGGCAAAGCCACATTTTTCTCATACATATCAAAATATATATATACATCGGATGATGAGAAATGTTCCCCCACCCTCACCCCCACCCTAACTAGCAATTAGGCTGTAGATATGATGAAGACAGGTGCTTCTTCGAGGTCAATTTCACCAATTGTCCAAGATTAGCCCGTGGGTCTGTGTGTGGCTGACTCGATTAGGGGTGAGCATCTCCGGATATCTGATCCGACAAACTTTAAAAAGTACGATCCGAATTCTATCCGAGAACACCCGAATATCCGACAATTTTATTCAGACGGATATCCGATCCGCTCCGCTCCGACCTTTTCATCTAAATCCCGATCCGTATCCGATCCGATGATCCGAAAAATATGCCTGGATCGGATCGGACTCGGATCACCAATTGTCAGATATCTTTGGATTCGGATTTTTTCGGATCGGATCTTCGGATTAGTCGGATCGTATATTTTTGCTCACCCCTAGACTCGATATGTGCCCTCCAACGTCATTTCACTGTCAGACATAAGAAAAATAACCTGGTATTGAAGTATGTCCGATCCGAATCCGTTTTGTTGACTTTGGGATTAGTGAAAAAGAATTAGATGCAAAATCCGCGAATATTTGTAGGAAAACCCATATTTAATCAAATTTCAAGTGAAAACACAAAGGACATAGCACTATAGAAGTGATCACATGAAAAAAGTGATACCTTTGATGTATACCTAAATCAATGGCATGCCATAAATTACAGATTTCGTGCAATTTATGGTAGGGACAATGAACTCGGGAAGAGATAGATAGAGGGCACTGTGAAAAAATCACTAAGGTTGTGGATGACGTGTCAGATAGCATTGTGTATTGTTCTTGATAATGATGAAGCCCAACGGTGATCCAATATTCGGCCCATTTCATGCTGGGCCGAAGCCCAAACTTTTGAAATTTAAACCCCCAGCATTATGCAACTTAAATAATCGATTACATAGCCGACAATATTGTCTACACATTAAAGTGATTAATCGGTGCTGGGTAGGTAAACTTATGTTCTATTCTTATTCATATAAGACCAGAAAAGCTATACAAAAATAGGTCTAACCTAGATGCTAATAGTCTGGGTTTTATAAAGTGTGTTAAGGAAATTTATTTCTAATAGGGTTCATTGGTCTGATTAAGTGAAACTACGGTTTGAAATTTGAAATAACAAACATTTGAATGCTTGAATTTCAATTAGCAAAGATATTTTTACTCGATTTCCCTCCAAAGTGGAGCAATCATTTATTTCATACTCCGAAAGGGAAGCGCATGGCGCTAAAGTGAGCGGGAACGGACAGTTCTCCACCTCGATTTCTGTGTTACGCAATCCCCGTGATTGACGACTACGTCTTGTGCGTGAAACGGAGAAAGAGAAGGTCGAATGAAAGCGACTCACACCCCGAAACGACGTCGAATTTGCTCATTAACTACTCAAATTTGCGGCTAATTTAAGAAAAGTAGCCGTTAAATACTCATATTCACAAAAATAGTCTACAAAAAATTGAATTTACAAACAATACTCCTTCCGTTCATAAATAATTGTCGTTTTAGCCTTATAATTTTGTTCAAGAATAATTGTTATTTTAGCTATTTTGTCTTTCACTTTACACATTTACCCTTCTAATCATTAATAAATACTTAATTGTGATTTTCAATAATGTAAAAAGTAAATAAATAATTGGTGATAAAATAATATATTTTATAGTCTTCTTAATAAGTGTGCAAAATGCTAAAACGACAATTATTTATAGCAGCGGGAGTAACAAGTTTCAATTCTGTATTTACTGTTTACAAAATCCATCAAATTAACTTTAACTTTTACACAACCTCACATATTGGGAGAACACTGAACCTCATTTTTTTAGCATTTCATGCATTCTTTTCAACATAAAATTAACTTCATATTTATTATCTCATCGAGCTTTTTAGGGTTTTGAATATGCGTAAATTTTTATATCAATTTGATTTTTAGAAAATAGTTTTAAAAAATCACATTTAATATATACACCAGGAAATAATAAGCCATGCAAATAATATTAGAGCAGCATCTTCAATAGAACGATTATAGAAAAAATGTGTAAAAAACACAGTGTCTTACTTTACTGGTTCTAAAAATATATAAATTTTAAAAACATTGTAATTTGAATAATTTCCAAATATGAATTTAGTTCAATCATACCAATTTGTAGTACTAAATTGTTAATGTTTCTAATATTTTTTTATATCATAATTTCTATTTTCTCCTAACACAAGGCTTACATTTTAAATGATAAAAGTGAAGGATATTAAAAATCAACTAAAATAAAATAAATCTGTCAAACTAAATCATAATTTCTGACTATTATTAATCCTTTTATTAATAAATACTTTGTTCGTGTATGTTTCAATCTATGCAAATTTATGTGCCCCAAAGTTAATTTTATTGGGTCTTGCCCCTTACAACAACTATATTACTATCCGGTCGATTTTCCGTAATTTCCCCTAAAGTGAATTTATCATCTTCCGGCGTACGTTAGACTCCAGCTGTCCCTACAAACATTTTCTTTTTCTTTTGTTTAATTTATCTCTCCCTTTGTGGAAATAAAATCTACATGTGAGATGAGATGGAGCATGGGGAGTGTATGAAGTGTCACAACAGTGAGTCGAATTGAGATAGATACTAGATAGCTTAAGGGGAAGATGCAATGGGAGTGTGGTGGGTATGACTTCGTCTGACTAGTTGATAGATCCTTTCACTGTCAAATCTCCAAGACGACGGCTCCCTCAATTCTACTTCAACGCTGTTTTGCTTTGTTCGATTGCTCATTAGGGTTCTTCTTCCTTCTTGCGCTTCTGGTTAGTTCGCTAATACGGCATTTGTTTTTCTTTCAAATTAATCCATCTTAATTTCTTGTTTGTTGAAGCCTTGAGCAACTTTCTGTACTTAGAGCTCTCGATCTGCTTATATATGATTGCTTGATGCTGCTATTATGGGCTTTAGGTTATAATTTGTCAGTATTTTACTAAAACTGTGCAGTTTATGATTGAGCTTCAACTAAGTCGGCCGCTATTCTTACTGTTGTCGTCAGCTGCTTGATTTTGTCCGCGCTATTTTACCGGTGTTGAATTGCTTGCTCAATGTCAAATTGTGTGGATGAATTTGAATCGACACGCTAGTATTATTGTGTTGTGCCTTTTGCCTTGATTTGCTGACTGCATTATGAATTATACATGTGTTATGGAAACAATACAAGTATTACAACTGAGAGATAATTATAGAGGGTTGTCTTTCACACTTTACATAGTTTATTCGGGGAGGCTACTTGTTCCTACAGCGGCATTTTACCTTCAGGTTTTGGGTACCATGCTGTTTTTCTATCGAAGCATTTTGAGTTTTATTGTATTGTGTCTTCTGCCTTGAGCAACCTTCTTCCCCCCCTCCCCTGATCTTTGTTGAGAATATTCTCTTATTACTCGTTTTTGGATTTGGTTATGTTCGTTGATAATTTGCTGTTGAAATCAGACAAAGTTAAGTAAACTATATTATTTACCCTGATCTGGAAAGACTGGAATGTGTTAATCCGGATCCATTTGTCCAGCTTGGTCTTTATTGACATGTAGTGCAGTATGAGGTTGCACATATTTGTTACCTTATATTGTTATATGACAATGTGCTTGACATGATTCTTGATTTACTGTTTAGAGAAGGAAAAGGGAAAAGTTAAAACACAGTCTCATATGAGTGGGAGGTTTCCTTACTTTCCTAGCTTGAATTCCATATTTTTTTTTAATTTAATGTCTTAATACATCGAATCATATCGAATAGGTCAAATGAGATATTTATACAACTGGAAAGAAGGGATCGACATGGGTGGGGATTGGGAAGCACTATGCCTTGATTGGCTAACACATTGAGACAAATCATGAGTTACATGGTTGACAAAGGAAGCTCAATATTGTGGGAGTAGATCAGTTGTTAACTAGGTTATGGAAAAATCTCAACTAGTATAAATGCTCAATGAGGAAAGAAATGATCGATTAATAGAGACTTTAGGCATAATTATTTTATTCCTTCTTTTTGTTTTAATCATATTAAGTCAACTTTCTTAAACTATAAGAACTTGTAGCTCATTATTTGTTCTGCATTCCTCTTCTTTGCTTGCTTTAGTTTGGCCTTTTCTACTGCCTGCCTAACAGCAGACCGACAAAATGTATCTTCACAAACAAATTGTAAATGCTTTCTGTTGCAGAATAATTGACGTGACATACTGTAAAGTGTCATGGGTGTCTCTGGGAAGTGGATCAAGGCATTAGTGGGTCTAAAGAAATCCGAAAAATCTCAGTCAGCAGAGAAAGATGAAAGAGTGAGTTTCCTGTCTGATATATATATAAATTTGTCTCTGTTTCTTTCTCATGCTATGCTATCCTGCATTTCTTTTCATTTTGCAATTGCATACCTGATACATTTATCAATTTACTGCCTAATGTATGGAATGCATATCTTCTTCGTCTTGAGGCTTGCTTCAGTTACTTCAACCCCTTTAGCGTTATCCCTTGATTGGTGTGAGGGGACTGAGTACGCAGTACGCACAATTTGACAAGCTTCATTTCTCCTAACACGTGAACAATTTAAAATGAGCCATTGTGAAATCCCATTAATAGGTGATTGATGGAGGCCACAAATATGAAAGCCATCTGATGATATTTACCAAGCTAAGGGAATAAAGCAACAAAAGTTTTCTTTTTTTTGACAACTAAATGCATGTGGCAATTTCTTCATAGACGGAATTTTGAATATTTTGCATCTGGGGTTTTTTCGCAAAACACTACTTATTCATTGTAAGCTCTTATGAGGTGGAAAAGGGATCTTATAAATGAAGGCCTTATAAGTCCTTTCTTTTGTATGTGCCAAACAAATCTCTGGTTGAAGTGGGAAGTATGCTGCATAAGTAACTACTTTTAAGCATGGCCATGTTGACTTTGAATGTTTTCTTTTGCTTTTAGGCTTCTGGGCACATTTAACTGTTGCTTCTCTTCAATATTGCAGAGAACGTCTTCTACGCATAGATATAGACATCGGAGAAAAAAATCAGTTGAGATGGATGATGAGACAGTTCAAGAAGGCCTTATTCATCACGGGGAACAGCTCGACAGAGATGAACATATCAGGTCAGGTTCAGATGATGCCCCTGCTTCATCTACCTCAGTTCAAGAACAGGGTGAAGTTGAGTATGAACAGCAGACGAGTGAAGAATGGGCTGCTACCTACATCCAAACTGCATTTCGAGGATTCTTGGTAAGAATGACTTGCCTTCTTTCATTTCATGTCAGTTATTTTTATTTGATCATCTGATTTTCCTTAACCTCTATGAGCCTCTCTTGTGGTTCAGTGCACTTCTTGAGCTAGTTCCATAATTCTAAGCTGCGTTGGTTTTGTTTTCCTGTTGTATTTTCCACCTTACTTATTATACTCTGTCCGTTCATAAATAATTGTCCTTTTAGCCTTATACTTTTGTTAACGAATAATTGTCATTTAGCTATTTTATCCTTCACTTTACATATTTACCTTTCTAATCATTAGTATTTTGTTAGTTGTGATTTTCAGTAAAGTAAAAAGTAAAGGAATGATTATGGGTAAACTGGTATATCTCATAGTCTTCTTAATTAGTGTGCAAAATCTTAAAACGACAATTATTTATGAACGGAGGGAGTACTGGATAACCATTCCCTTTTGCTGCCAGATTATACAGCTTAGAAAAAGTATCAGAGGCTTTGGGATTACTAGTAGAATGCCTAATAGATAATGCCTAAATCTGCTAATATCTGTTTCAATTTCTACATTATGAGTCAAGATACATTCTGGTAACACTTGAGCTGAAATTTCATTCAATTTATCAAAATGATTACTTGTTACTTCTTGATAACCAAGTATTTCATGCTTTAGCTGTATATATATATCTCTCCTATCCTTCTTCCTGTTTATTCCTGGCGCGTCCAGTCCTACAATCGTTCGGAACGTGTATCAGTGGCTTCTGATAAGTTAAAGATGATAAGAAAATAAATAATAAACTCATGCAGAATACCTTATACCTCTCACAACTCCTTAAATTAGTGACATAGCTCCACTAAGAAAAGAGAATAATGTATTACCATTCTGGATTGAATGATTCAATATCTTCAAAAAATTTTAATACTTTAAAACATATACTTCCAAGTTTTTATCCAATGGATTGCTTTAATTGGAAAAATTGTAATACATTTCTTGTCAAGTGACAAGGCTAGTTACAACTTACAAATTAGGCCTTCATCTTAGGGGGGGTCAGAAGAGAAGATCATGTGAATCTATTCTTGGAGTGATGACAGGATAGACAGTGACATTTTTTTTCCTGCTTGAAGAAATTAGGATATGCCACATAATTTTGCATGTGTTTTTTTTTTTCCATTTCCTTATTTTCAGTGTATCACCATCCATCTGTTGGCAAATTTTGTTAGGCTAGGCGAGCTTTACGAGCACTGAAGGGATTAGTAAGGCTTCAAGCACTTGTTAGAGGCCATGCAGTGAGAAAGCAAGCTGCTATAACTTTGAGATGTATGCAAGCTTTAGTAAGAGTTCAGGCTCGTGTCCGAGCAAGACGTGTCCGTCTAGCATTGGAAAGTCAAACAGCCGAGCAGAAAGTTCAGCAGCAGCTTTTACATGAGGCTCATGTTCGAGAAATAGAGGTGGGAAGACAGAAGAACGGCCATGTAGCTTTGTTTTTTCTTTCTCTTCATATAAATCAATTAGGTTGTCCATATACTCATTTGGACTATCTTACTTAACATACTAAAATCGTTAGTCAAGCCATATCATCAACATCTTTGTATTTAATTAGAATATCCTTTTGCTTGAGAAAAAAACAAGATGATTTACAAGGTTGAAAAAGGAGATCAACGTCTTCTCTTTCTCTAGTTTATAGTATAATGAAAGAATTTGGGTTTTTTTACCAATGAAAGTTACACAGAACTAGTGTTTAGTACTGGATAAAAAAAATGATACTATTAGTTCAACTTGATCTGGTAAGTGAGTTTTTTTTTGTACCACTTAACTCTTTGGCTTTGCAGGAAGGATGGTGTGACGGTGTTGGATCTGTAGAAGATATCCAATCCAAGTTACTGAAGAGGCAGGAGGCTGCAGCTAAGCGGGAGAGAGCCATGGCATATGCTTTGGCTCATCAGGTAATGCAACTGCATCTGTAGGCATTATCAATTACTATGTATAATGTCGCATTTTGCTTCACTTTGAGTATTATTTTTACCCTCTTTTTTTCCTATCATAAAGAAGTAAGGAGAGCAGATACAAACACAATATTGTTATTATTAGGCATACTGGAAAAAAAACTGAAGAAAGTGAATGATGACATTTAGCATTCTTGAAGTTCACACCCAGTTCACAATTAATCTTTTTTTATCTATTTAATCATTTCACGTTTTATAATTTTTGTGCTGGAGTTTGAATGAATGTATGCCTATTCAGTGGCAAGCCCGAACAAAGCAACAAACAGCTCTCCCAGGCTTCCAGCCTGACAAAAACAACTGGGGTTGGAATTGGTTGGAGAGATGGATGGCCGTACGGCCTTGGGAGAATCGCTTCCTTGACATTAATCTGAAAGACGGAGTGACTGTATGTGATAATGAAGCATCAGAAGGAATGAATGACTTCAAAATCAAAACACATCAAAAACCAATCAATAAGAAGCCTCTGCCTTCGGAGACTTATCCAAACCAGCCTAGTCAGAAAGTTGTCCCCTCCCATTCTGATGGTTCTTCACCCTGTCAATCGTCAAAGAAACAGGGGACCTTTAACACGAGTTCTGTGAAGACAAAGCCAAAACAAACTTTTGATTCTTTGGTTGAAGAAGTCAGCTCTAGACCTGGTGGGGCCAGATCTCGTAGCAATCCAAAGGAAAGGGCCCCAGATCAGGATAAGCTGTCTAAGAAGCGTTTTTCTTTGCCTAATAACGGTCAGTCCTCGTTTTTGTTCGCATTTCCCCTATATTCGCTTGTAATTGCACTTATTTTTCTCATAATCTAGTCTAAGACTGCAAAATTGGTCTAGCAGTCTGGGACTGTAAAAGGACCGTTTTATTTTTAACTATCTCATAGATTTGGCTCAAGTGCAGTTGAAATAGCACTTGCATTTCTCCTTCTTTTTTATTTTTCCTGAAGTAAAGTTGGAATTACAACATCTTTTAAGGCATGTTCCTTTCTCAGATCCAGTAAAGTTGGGTATTACTGAGTTTTTTGTGTGAATTATACGTTTTTTACTACTTTGCATTTGAGGATTTCCTTCTACTCAACCTCTATGTGTTTAAGCACTTAAACAATGAGTTTGCTTTGATATCTGATATACCTGATATCAATCTCATACCCATACCGATACCGATATCTGATATACTGATATCAGGATATGGGAAAGAACTGAACCATAATTAACGTTTTGATGTTGTGTTGCTTTGACAGCAAATCAAGGGCCTCAAATGGGCAAAACGCCGGCAAGATCTGCCGGCAAAAAGAATCCAAGTGCAGAGAAATCAATGAAGGATAAGCCGAAGTCAAATGGAAGCCTGATAAAATCTACTCAACATTCTTAAAAAAAAGGTTGTACCTAAAGTCTCTTCTATCAGTTGTAGTATGTTCCTTGCTGTTACAGGTATAGATGCTGTATATACTGAGTATTCAGAGGGGAAGTTACAATCTCGCCCATAAGTGAACCCCTTCAGCTCATCTGAGCGGTCAACTGTGCAGCGTTGAGAAAACCGTCTTCATTTCTGGAAAATAAGATTGTGTGAACCAGAGCTTGTGTGCCGTATAAGCTGCAGTTAAGTTATGTTGGTACAGATATGAGCAATAGTATATTATTCAGGTTCTTCCTTGTTCTCATTTGTGTTAATAGTTTGTTTAAAGCTGGGTGTGAATAATTTGTGTGCTGTGATTTTGCTGCATCAAGTGTCGTAGACGGTAGTAGTTTCCTCATTTACATGCAATAGCTTGTGGTTCTCTTTTGTTCTTTGTAAGACGGTAAATTCAATGTGTATTTCTTTGATGCTTCTTTTGTAAGGCAAGTATGCTGTCTAAACTTGGTTCGAAATCCGTCTACATACATTGAATTGCTTAATTTCATAATTTTGCTGCCCTCAAAACAAAAGTTTAAAGAAATACAATGAATTATTATGGATTGGCTTAAACAACACTCTCTAACCCTAAACCTCCCCTTAAAAAACCTAAAACGGTCCGGGCCGTAATGTTTTGGACCGGACAGTAACGTTACGGACCGAATAGTAACATTACGGATTGGACTGTTTGGACCGTTAAACTTTTGTATGTAACGGTTTAATAAAGTCCGGACAATAACTCTTTTTTAAAGGAAAAATAATTAAAAATAATATCATCTATTAACGTCAACTTATTTACCCAAAATAATACGTATTACTTTTTC
This sequence comes from Fagopyrum esculentum, assembly GCA_033239045.1. Taxonomy (NCBI): domain Eukaryota; kingdom Viridiplantae; phylum Streptophyta; class Magnoliopsida; order Caryophyllales; family Polygonaceae; genus Fagopyrum; species Fagopyrum esculentum. Next base: position 12,544,377 of record BSUD01000006.1, on the reverse strand, counting down.
AACAAAAATCCTAGCTTAGGCGATTACGTGACAACCGGTTTCTTATGTGTCATTAAAAATATGATTAATCGTGTGATGTGACTTTTATTTTTTGAATCAAGTTAATAACATTTATAATGTTAAAAAAATTATTTTTTTTAAAAAACAATTGATTTAAAAATTATTTTGTAATTATATAAAATTATTATTTTTAAAAAACTAATTTTTATTAAAAAATCAAAAGTTGTCAAAAAAAATTAAAACGTTTTCTTTTGACCCCTTTTGTTTTTTTAAATGAAAATTATTAAATTTTAAATAAATTAAAAGGTTTCATTTCATACAAAATTCTAAATAGGATTAAAGAAACTTCTAATAAAAAGTTTCCAAAACTTTTTACTAAAAAAATCAATTATTAAAAATACATTATTTATATTTTTAGTATATTAAATAATACTAATTTATTTATTTTTAAATTCACATTGCACACCTTATTCAAATTTTTTGATGACATTTAAAAAATATATTGTCACGTTATCGTTGAACTAGGACTTTTTCCCATAAAAATAAGACGTATTATTTTTTTGTAAATAAGTTTATAGTTTATATCGCTCCTATTAAATTTCAAAGTTGGTATTATTTTGGATTCAACGTTGATGGTTGGTTATTTTTCCTTAAAATTTATTTTATATGGGCTAAATATCAACCTTATTATAATCATAATAATGAAATTATTGAAAATTTGTTTCAAAAACTTTTGTATTTCGAAACAAATTTTTGTAACCGCTTTCCTTTCAAAAAATAACTTTGTAACTGCTTATTCATAGATTCTCTAAGTGGATATTTCGATAGTTTGGATTTCAACAAACGATGTACAATAAACTATTATAAGTAGAGGCAAAATATATATGTACATAGAGTTAGATTCCGGTGAGAATTAGTGTTATGGTAGGAAATGAGAACATATCTCAACCATAAGATTAATAACTGTTATAATAAGACAATAAATCTAGGTATACTGATACGATGGGCCAAGGACCGAGTTACACGAGCTCTTCTTGGGCCGGAGGCATAGAAAGAATAGCGAGCGAGCAAGGTTTAGGGTTGTATTCTTTTATCCACGAAATTATATTGAAAACCCTACATGCAAGGTTTGTGCAACAAAACCACAAACGTTTTGTCCTCTCTCTATTTTCACTAATTAACTCGACGAAAATCACAACAGTAACACTCAATGATTGTGATAAGCTAATCAAAGCAAATAACTAACATTATATTGTTTGTTTCCTTATATGATAAGATATAAATTGTCATAAACAATAACATACCATTATTACCTAATAAACACAAGTGCACTAGTGCAGTCCATCGTCTTTCCCGTTTCTCAACAAGAAGAATATTAGTGAACTTGTGCTTGTCATTGTGACGGATGAACTTGTGTACCTACAAATTCATACATACACACCTAAGTTCATTCAAAGTGCATGAGTGGTTAAAAACCGTAGAAATCTAAGCACGACTAAGTTCAGACATGATGCACAACTAAGTTCATACAATTTCAGTCCTGCCCAACACGGCCAATGTACACTTATATACTAAACACGACTGGATATCAAAGTGCACCTACAAATTCATACATGCACACCTAAATTCATTTAAAATAACACGAATAAGTTTTCTAACTAAGACTACCCTACTTCAACGTGCACAATTACTCGTAGTTTCAAAATATCGTATTTCCTTAATGGTAAGTAACGATCTTATATGTCGTTTACGACTTAATTACTTAGCACGTAATGTTGTCGTTAAATGCATGATTACAATATTAAGTTGTTAAATCTTCGACGTCCACTATTTAGTTTTATTCTTATTTTTTGATTGTAAACACTAGTTATCATTGTAACCTAACCTTATGTATGTGTATATGTATAGGAATTGATTTAGGTGAGAACCATTCTTACGGAGAGGAGTGATAACTTATCACAATCGTCGGGTGAACAAACATCAACGGTTGCGATAAGGAATAGATTTATATCATTTTTTTAAAAATTGGTCAAATTAATGCAGTTTCCTTTTAATGCTGAATGATAATTTTAGTTTCCTTAAATGATTTAATACCTTAATAATATCATATTCATGCACATGAACGCTAATTTCATCACGTTCAATTAAAAATACACGATAAATCGATGTCTAGAGGTTTGTTTGAGTAAAACTTAATGAACACGAACGCTCATGCACATGAGCGTTCAATCACATAAGTAGTTAAATTAATGTACACGATTGATGAGCCATTTAATTTTGTGATCACGGGCATTCATGCACAGTGTGGATGAGAAAAAATGAAAACAAAGGTAAAACAGGAAACGAACACCGTGAACATTATGTTCATGGTGGTGTGTTGATCGAGTTATACCATAAACATGTGGATAAATGATTAATAATTGATGAGCATGAGCGAATGATATTTTCTTGCCCAACCAACTCAAATTATTTGTTTGTAGATGATGATCGTATTAAATGCTTATATCTCATAATAAATCATTAATTGTTCTTGATTGGAATGCAATATCTTTTTGATATTGTGGTATAAAGTTGTCAAGTGAAGTCTTACAATAACATTTGATTTAGGAGTTCATCATAATATCCGACGACTATTTGAGTCATCATATGCATGCATTTCATATCTCATTGGGTCTGATTTGTGTTCATGTAGAACATGAATCCTTCATATTGTGTTTTGTGGTGTCTACTTTAATTTGTTTCATATTTCAAGTGTTCGATGTTAGAAATGTGCAAGAGCGATGAAAGAATGTCAGAGTATGAGTTTCAATCCTCCCTGAGATCAAGAACATCATAAAAGACATATATATTAAATGAGAATTGAAGTTTCAAGGTAGATCTTTGTTGGAGAAAGAAGAATTTAAAAGTCATGTACATGAAGATCATTGGTATTGGAGCGAGATTCATTACTAAGTCTTAAAGATGACCATTTTGACCATCTTCTATTGGGAATTGGACAATTGTGTTACCACAAAGTTTTAGATCTTCAAAACAACTTCGAAAGTAGTACTCATGGGTTTCATGGTTCAAACTAGAGTAGCGGGAAAGTCAGTTTACTAAGTTGACAAATACGAATAGTGGAGAAGTATGACATGTGTGTAAACCTAAAATATAATTTTTTTAATCTTATACTCTCTGCAAGGTGTATATTATTTACTCATAAACCATATAATTAACTTGAAAACCGTATTTGTCTCTTAAGACGCCAAAATCATATTTTATCCTATCGTATCTTATGTGTATGGGTTGAGCTTCTTATTTCCACCATAGGGTTTGATCTAAACATTATAATAGACATTTCTAGGTCAAATTAGAGGTGTGCGGAATCTGACTAAGTTCTAGGATTTCAAGGTTCCAAGTCCGTCCCGTGATACAATAGAGTTAGATTTCCCTTTCTCTTGCTTTGTAATTACTTTTCAGCTTTTATATTTATGAAAGACTCCTCTTTTATTATGTCTCGTTGATTCCTCTTGATCTAAGGAATGGTTGAACCCTATTTTGATTGATTTATGATTGTTTATATGAATTGAAGAATTGAGATATGTAGATTTGCTTCTTTTCAAAGTACTTCAATTTCAGCTTTTATTTATCTTCGAAAGAAGTGGCGTTTATAAAAGATTTGATAAAAGAGCTTATGCTACCAAGCGAGGTTACTTTATTGGATTTATTAAAAAAGAATTTGGTCTTTGTACCTTTTCTTGGTCTTTTTTGGAATTCTAAGTTCTTAATGGATTTTTGGTTTTCTTATATACTTAACACAACCGTTGACGATAGAGCGCAATCAAGTTGGAGAACACAATCTTTGTTTGTCTATGCCAAATGTTATATTTGATGGTTATGTGCATATTCACATGACCAATGTTCAACTATATTCATATACATGGTTATATTTCATCTATCATAGTGGTGATACCTGTCTTCTTAGCAGATGGCTTCCCTCCTTATTCTTGACAACAACAACCATTACTTTCTTGTTCTCTATAAACCTTCAAAGACATATTTCTTTTATCCCTTCCCTTTCCATTCTCCCGTTACTTAGTTTAATTTATGTCATATATATCCAAACAGACGCAGTCCCTGTGAATTCGATATACTACATTTGATCTCGTTACCCTTACGAGTGAGGTTGTTTATAACTATTGATGTAAAACTTTCACATCAAGAATCATGTTCTAAACAAAAATCAAATAACAAGTTTCAAAGTGGGTAACAATAATACACATTTCTTCTATTGCAAATGCTCCACTACCCAACGAAAAGCTTCATCATCTTTTTTGAATCCTTTTTACCTATATCTAACCACCAGTTATATATTTGCCCGATTTTGAAAACAACTCAAACATTTAAAAGCTTTAAGCCTAAGTTCCATTATGTTCTACATTTGTGATCCTTTTATAGATTTGCTTTGCTGTTGTCAAAAGAAGATATGCCTTGTTGTTGTTTGAGGTTATAAAACTACAATAGAGTGAGAAACCTGTTTACCCGAGTTTGTACCTACGTTGAACATATTTTTATTTGGCTGAATTTGTGTGTTGTTGTTACAAGAGAGAATATGCTTACCTAAATCTGTACCTAAAATGAGCATTTTTTTAATCCTATTTGGCATGTAGTAATCATACAAACTTATTTGTACCTAATTTGAGCACTTTTAACATATGTGGCATACAATGATCATACAAGCAGTAATATGAAAGAAAATTGAGTACTAATAACATAATAATTAAGAAGCTTCCCATGATAAAATTACTACATAATTAACCACAATATATGTAGCAATATTATCATTACATTCACCATTGTTTAAACCGAGTTGATAACATATAGAAAAGCATAATAAACCGCAAAAACTACCATAATAGCTCCATAAATATCATTCTATCACACAAACGATAATCATGGGCAACCTATGACAACACTAAGGAAAGTAGAATAATAATAATAATAATAATAATAATAATAATAATAATAATAATAATAATAATAATAATAATAATAATAATAATAATAATAATAATGAACAAGCTTACATAGATTGCAATATTTTTTATTTTGTTTGTCTTCAATACACCATCATGTTTCAATTGCAATTTACAATTTTTCAATGACAACAATAATCCACAAGTTGGGAGTAATAGTCCATTTCATTCTCTCGAACCTTAAAGGATACGTTCAGTTAGGGCTTTCACTTGTGCTCTTAGATGTTTATTAGTACTTTTTGTTTTTGCACATGACAAGAATAATCTTGCCGATTGTATGAATATAAACTATTTAACCTAAAATTATGCTAACACAAAGTGTTTAATTTCAATAGTGTGTTATATACAAACACCGATGACATTCATGAAGAAATTTATAACCTGATCAATTGTGACACTGTACTATGTAAATTGAAGTTATGTCAACACAAAGTGTTCAATCTCAATTTATCAAACTATGACGGTAAAATATCTCTATTACAATAACATCAAAAAAGAATTTTGTGACCTAAAGATTTGTCATAATACTTGAGATAGGTTCCAAATGTGCAAAACTAGGGGTGTCAATGGGTCGGATTCGGGGCGGGGAGTACCCTATTCATCTCCATCCCCGTTTAGTATGATGTCCTTCGTCCCCGTCCTCATCCCCATTCGGGTATTGAGAATTGTCCCCATCCCCATATTAACATTTTGTGGATTTTCTCCGTAAAAATCTTCATCCCCATCCCTCGTTTAAAATTTTGGAGTTTGACAAAAACATTAACTCTGTTAATAAATGTAAAATTAGACCATAAAATACAAAATTCTTACTTTTTAATTATATAAATAAAAAATACGAGAAAAAAGAAAGAAGAAAACTTCATTTTTTTTAAAAATACAAATTTGCCAAAGTAAAGTTATATATACCGTGTATATATTAGGTTTCGTTTGTTCAAGTAGGATCGAGACTCGTAGTACAAACTAGTGTTAACTAAAATAGTTATATCTTACTAACATTTAGATAACATTTAGATTACCGATTCAAGATAAAGTGTTATATTATTTTATCAATTTAATTTTACGGTTTAGGATTTAGGTTGCACCACCAAAACATGTATTTGAGAGACTGATACACACCTAAAAAAACACAACACATAGTTTGTCATGTATTTGAACATCGTGATTTGACATTTATGACGTATTCAAAAATTTCATAAGGATATTATCCTTATATGATCGAAAAACAAATTAATAAAGGTTAGTATTAACATGTATATAATTTACGCATATAATATACATTTTAATTGAAATGTTATCCTCATATTTTTCAAAATATACTTTGTGTAAGTATGAACGAGTATGATAGTGTTAAGTCTTAAAGTACAAAAGTGTATATAGTTTGATAACCTTTAGTTTAGGATTACAAGATAAATGTCAATTTATCTTATATTAATATACATTTTAATTGAAATGTTGATGTGACTTAGTTTGTTGTTTGACACACCACCTTATCAAATTTGTCAAAGTATAGGTATAATATGTATATATTAAATTTCGTTCGTTCTAGTAGGATCGAGACTCGTAGTACAAACTAGTGTAAACTAAAAAAATTATATCTTACCAACATTTAGATTATGATCTCAAGATAAATTGTTATATTATTTTATCATTTTAATTTTACGGTTTAGGATTTAGGTTGCACATCAAAGCACGTATGTGAAAGAGTAAGACGCATAAAAAACACAACATGTAGTGTGAAGTGCATTTGATCATCGTGATTTGACGTTCACGACGTATTCAAAAATTTCACGAGGTGTTATCCTCATATGATAAAAAAATCAAATTAATATAGGTTAATATTAGCATAATTTACACATATAATTATCAAATAAATATTTAAAGTTAAAATATATTTTGTGTAAGTAGGAGCGGGTCGTCTTAAAGTACAAAAGGTATATAGTTTGAAATTTTAGTATTGATCGACAATTTTTTAATTAAATATAAAACTACAATGAAAGTCTAAAATAATTACAATTTGTTTATTTATGTATCCCCGACTGATATCCCGTCGAGGTTCTCCAACGAGTACGGGTTCGAATCGGGGAGCGGGGCGGATACTCTTATCTTCATCCCCGTCCCCATCTCCCAAAGGGGAATCAAAAATTTTTCCATCCCCGTGCCCGTCCCATTTAAAATCTCCATCATTGTCCCCACGACGGGTAATACCCGCGAATTTTGGGAAATCTCCATCCCACTTATACCCCTATGCAAAACTCACTGCTCATAAGAATAATATTCAACAACTCATGAGAAAAAACCCTCTTTGTGTTTGCACAAAATATTCAGCATATAGAACCCAAAACTACATTACTCAACACCGATGAGAAAAACTGTAAAAATGGAATAAGAAAATTACTTACGGACAAATTCGAAATCAATCAACAAACTACAAGTAATCATCCTATAGTATAAAGAATGGAAATAAATATGAGAATCTAGACAAAACCCTATTTTATACTGATGCAAAACATTAAATTTTTGGTTCGCAATCTATGACGAAGAATTAATGGAGATAAAATCGAAAGCGGAATAAGAGACACATACCTCTTTGTGGGTGGTTTGGTTGAGATCTTCTTTTCTCGGCCACCTTCGCCTTAGTAGAGGAGTGACAACTATGAGATAATTTCTTCTTGGTTCGTCGATGGAAAGAAAGGAGATAGAGATTATCGAGAAAACAGATTCATCTTATAAAAAATATGTATTGTTTTTTGCAATTTCAGAATTAAAAATTAAATAAATCCAACCTCCCGTAACCTTGATCCATAGAGGTTATTTTGGATGAATTTTTAAATCCAAAAAAACCAATCTAAAATAAATTCCATCCATATGTAAGTTATGTAACCCCGTACTAAAATTAATTAATCCTTAATTTATAAACTAAAGTAAACCGAAGAAACTAAAGTAAACCTGCCCTTATTTCTCCAGGGGCCGTATTTCCACCGCCATACGGTCGCTGGAAAACCCTCGTAAGGAAATTCACGCACCACCTCTATAAATTCATCTCTCGGAAAGAACCATAAGCAGAGAGTTCGATTCCTAGGGTTTTGTCGATTTCTTGTAGGTGGTTTTTGAGTAGTTGCTTAAACATGGGCAAGAGTGATAAGACGGGGCTTGGGAGGGCGCTGGTGAAGCAACACAATCAAATGGTTCAACAGGCCAAGGAAAAGGGAAAGCTTCAGCGTAAGAAGGTTCTTGAATCCATCACTGAGGTCACAGATATCGAAACCGTAATCGAGAATGCCGAGGGGGCCGAGCTCCTCCTGGATGCCGACAACCCTATACCTTCTCTCGTCAACCTGTATGAGTTGATTTCTCCTTTGCCTTTGCTTTTGTGATTGGTGAATTTGATTATTATGGTTATTTGACTTGGTCTATAGAATATGTGATCGTCGCTTGGTTGTAAGTGGCGGCCGCGCGGTGTATGGTTTTTGCGGAATTGCCATTAGGCTTTCGATCGACGGTGGACTAAATAGGCTTTGGACCTGATTTTGTTTGCCGCATCTATCTGTTTATGAGAGTAGAGAGAAGATTTTTATGAAGTGACTCATTGTTAGGGTTCAAGTTTAGATTTGGACTGAAATTTTGTATGAAGTATAACCAACTTTAGATTTTGCAAGATTTCTTCTTTGCCTTAGCTTTTATGATCGGTTATGGATAAATTTAATATGTGGAGTTCGATTGTGATTGACAACCACTCGGTGTAGAGGTTTCTAGGATTTGAGGAATTTTAATGGACATTAGGATTTGAATCAAAGAGAGGGCTTGATTAGGAGTGCAAAGCATATGCATTAGCTCATTCTTGAGTTGCTTCCAACGACTTATAAGCTAAAAGTTTCTGCTAGTGTTTTGTTTGGGCTCAATTTTCACTGGGTGTATGCATCTGTTTCCAATGAGAACAGGGATGGTAGTTCTAGTGTTGATGCTGTTGCATTAGAAGAATGTAGAAAACAACAGAAGATAGAAGAGGAGTTGTATGCAAGCAGCATCCGTGTTCCTCGCAGGTGCATGATGCTTTTCTTCTCAAGATACCAATTAATTTCTTTCTGTTTTCTTTCACCCCTAGCAAAAATGAATTTGGATTCTGTCGACAGACCTCCATGGAATGCTGGTATGTCCCCAGAAGAGCTTGATACCAGTGAGAGACAGTCCTTTCTCATTTGGCGTAGAAGTCTTGCAAAGTAAGTTTTGCGATATTGAGACATGCCTGTTTCCCAAATGCATATGTTTTAATGTCCTTGCAAATGTTTTGTTCAATTCATTAGGAGAATATATCGTCCTTTAAGCTTGCTAGATCTCTAAGGAAACCCATATATATATATATATATATATATATATATATATATATTATATATATACTGGACTTATGCATCAGGAAACGACTTCTAAGATTCTTAAAAAAAATTCAATGTATTTTTCTGTTGACAACTGAACTTTTACTTATTCAGCATCAATATACGGTACTTGAGGTTCTGTTTTAAACTCTATTCTCTTTAACATATGTAATCTTTTAGGCTTGAGGAGAATGAAAGACTTGTTCTTACTCCATTTGAGAAGAACCTTGACATCTGGAGACAGCTTTGGCGGGTCATTGAACGTAGTGACCTGGTAAGTTGATAATTACCTTCTGTTCAACAATCATGTATGTTTGCAAGTTATAAAAAATTTATGCACACCTTTTCTGTCTGCCCATGACAAGCAAAAAACTACTTTTTGCATTTCAGATGTACATCTCATTTGTTTTAGTACTATTTAATGATCTAAGGAAAATGCTGGTTTCTTTCTTGGTTTCAGCTTGTCACGGTTGTTGACGCAAGAGATCCATTGTTCTACCGTTGTGCTGATGTTGAGGTATTACTCTTTCTGTTGTTTTATCTGTATTAATTCTTGATATGTTTTCGGCTTGTGTGGTATAAGGAGTCCCATCTATCCCCTTGCCCTAATCAAAATAACTTCTTAGGGAAAGGTCAGCTATACATAATGGCCAAATGCTTGTGCCAAAAGATTCTGCAATAGAACTCGATGCTTGTATGATAATTTTTGTTAGAAGTTCATGTTGGTATATTAGGGTCTAGAAATTGCTTTGAGGCGTGAAAGATCACTATCTTTAAAGTGATATTTGTCCCCTTTATAATTGTTGTAGGGTTTCAAACAAATTCACCTCCTAGGATACAACAAAGCCCTCTAAAAAATCTGACAGCAAATCTGATTTCTTTCTTATCTTTTCTTTGTGAAGATTATTCTCTATATATAGAGAAGTTTCTGAACTGTCAGCGACAATTAATTCAGAAGTTACAGTTAGGGAAGTTATCTGTCAGCGACAATTAATCTGTTTACTCCCTTTTCAATAATAAAATATATATATTTACTTAATTAAACAAGTCCTATTAATAGACTTTTATTTTTAATGTCATACATAATGAAAGTGTTTTTCAACTTAAACTTTCAATTAGTACAACTCTATCAAAGTGCCAACAGATACAATGGTGGTCAAGTCCTTAAACCATCTTTCTTTTATTAACACCGGATAGAGCATACATATAACATTTTCCAGCTTCTTCACTTAATGTAAAACTTGCTATTAAGCCTTGAGTTCACCCCAGATTCATAGAAAACTTACAAAACAACTGTTTTGTTTAAGAGCAACTCCGCTCTTATGTTATCTACATAGGTAAGATTCACTAACACCATTAAAGTCTTGTAAATTTTTAGAACCTTATTAAGAGTATCAACACTCAACCTCCTCTGCATTTGCATCTAAGCTCTTAGAAATGCAGTAATCAAGTCACTAATCATCAACTTGTTATTATCCTTTAAACTTCGTAACTAGAACTCTAGAAAGAAGTTGGGTTCCTGTTGTGGTAACTTAGTTTAATCCCAATCCCATTGCAATAGAGGTTTTCCTTACCGCTTCTCTCGAGAGTGCCTTTGTAAAAGGATCAGCCAAATTCTCACAAGATTTGACATAAGTAATGGTAATAACCCCTTCTTCAATTAATTGTCTAACATAAGCATGCCTCAAGCTTATATGTCTAGATTTTCCGTTGTAAATTTTATTATATGCTCTAGACATTGTAGCAGCACTATCACAAAACACAGAAATGGCTGGCATCGGTTGTGGCCAAAACTTTATATCCAATAGAAAATTTCTCAGCCATTCTGCTTCTTTTCCCGCTGCACCAAGGGCTACAAACTCAGATTCCATTGTTGAATGAGTTATGCATGTTTGCTTCTTTGAAGCCCATGAAATAGCCCCTCCTGCTAGTGTAAAAACCCATCCACTAGTCGACTTATTTTCATCTGTACTAGATATCCAACTCGCATCTGTAAAACCTTCCAAAACTGCTGGAAAGCCACTGTAGGATAATTTCAAATCCACCGTCCTCTTTAAATATCCAAGAACTCGAGTAATTCCCTTCCAATGTTCAATTCCAGGATTATTAGTATATCTAGACAGCTTGCAGACTGCAAATGCAATGTCTGGTCTTGTACAATGCATTGCATACATTAAACTCCCAATTGCACTTGCATAATCTGTTTGGGAATTTGATCTGCCTTCATTTTTAAATAACTTACATGAGGGATCATATGGAGTGTTTGCTTCTTTAATTATAAGATGCTTAAACTTTTCTAACATCTTATGAATGTAATGAGACTGAGTAAGGGTATACTCCCCACTATTTCTGAGTATTTTAATACCTAGAATAGTGTCTACTTCTCCCAAATCTTTCATTTTGAATTTTGACTTCAAGTAATCTTTAGTCTCATTTACTCCATTCATATTATTGCTTAATATTAACATGTCATCGACATAAAGACAGATTATAGCACTGTAGTTTTCAGCAAACTCGGTGTAAACATATTTATCTGCCCCATTGTGTTTAAAACCATAAGACAAGATGGCTGAATCAAATTTCTCATGCCATTGTTTTGGAGCCTGTTTTAATCCATACAAGGATTTTACTAGTTTACATACTTTCTTTTCTTTACCAGGAATTACAAATCCTTCTGGTTGCTCCATGTACAACTCTTCATCCAAATCTCCATTCAGAAATGCCGTTTTAACATCCATTTGATGCACCTCTAATTTATACAACGAAGCAAGTGCTAAAAGCACTTTAATTGATGTTATTCTTGCTACTGGTGCATATGTATCGAAGTAATCAATACCTTCTTTTTGCCTATACCACTTGGCAACTAATCTGGCCTTGAAGGTCTGTATTGTTCCATCCATGCTGTATTTTTTTCTAAATACCCATTTGCTGGATATTGGTTTCGATCCCTTAGGCAAGTCCACAAGAATCCAAGTGTTATTGGATATAATTGAATTCATTTCATCATTTACAGCTTCTTTCCAAAATGCTACATCTCTTGAAGACATAGCTTCTTTAAACGTCTTAGGATCTCCATCTACTTGGTCAACTTGAAAGACTATAGACATTTCAGTCAACGATTCAGTTCTAGAACCTTCGACTAGGAGCAATACATCATTTTGTAATGAAAAATCAGAACCAAATTGTTGTTGAATTCTGACCCTTTGACTTCTTCTCTGCTCTATTGGTTCATTAAATTGTCTCTTTCTTGAAAAAGAGGTTGATGGATCCATACTTGTATTTTCAGCAATGTCACAAGTTGAATCCCCACTGAATTTTGTCTCAAAAAATTCAGCATCCCTAGATTCAATTATCAAGTTTGATTCTACATCCAGAAATCTATAAGCCTTAGAATTTTCTGCATAACCTAGAAAAATACTTTTCAATGCCTTAGGACCCAACTTAGTCCTCTTAGGATCTGGAATTCTGTAGTAGGCTATACAGCCCCATACTTTCAGATAACTTAAGTTTGGTTGTCTACCATTCCAGGTTTCGTATGGTGACACCTTAGTTCTCCTTGAAGGTATTCTGTTGTGTAAATGACATGCTGTCAGTAAAGCTTATCCCCATAGGTTTGAGGGAACTTTTGCATTCAACATCATTCCATTAACCATATCACAAAGTGTTCTATTTTTTCTTTCAGCCAAACCATTTTGTTGTGGCGTGTAAGGGGCAGTTCTTTGATGAATAATGCCATTGATTTCACAGAATTCATTGAATTCAGAAGAAAAGTATTCACCACCCCTGTCACTTTTTAAAATCTTAATTCTCTTCTCCTTCTGATTTTCTACTGCAGCTTTATATATTTTAAACTTCTCGAATGCCTCGTCCTTTTTCTCCATTAAATACACATGAGTGTATCTAGACTTGTCATCAGTAAAAGTAATAAAATATATATTTCCTCCTCTAGTCAATACACCATTTAATTCACAAATATCAGAATGAACAAGGTCTAATATTTCATTTGACTTCTCTACCGCAGGAAAAGGTCTTTTTGACATTTTTGCTTGAACACAAATTTCACAATCCTTATTTGTAGAATTAAAATCTCCATTAATGATACCATTTTTGGACATAAATTTAAGTATTCTAAAATTAACATGAGCACATCTTAAATGCCACAAATCAGAAGACACAACAGAATAAACAGAATTATCAGTTTTATTAATAATACTGAGTTTAAACATTCCATTACAAGAGTATCCTTTGCCTGAACATCCCACCTTTAGTTAAAATCAGTTTATCTGATTCTAAAACAGCCTTTATACCGGCCTTACATAGCAAAGATGCTGAAATCAGATTTTTCCTAATTTCAGGAACATGTAAAGCATTTGATAATTTCATTCTTTTTCCAGAACTGAATTGAACGTGAATATCTCCCATTCCCATAACTTTAGACACATTATTGTTGCCCATTAGAATGCCATCATCCTTCTCGGAAGCCTTGTAATCTGTAAATTGAGAGATATCATTACAGACATGGACTGTAGCACCAGAATCATACTACCAGTCCTTGGTGATCACTGCTGCAGCCATGTTCAATTCAGTTACCATGCCAATATGTAAGTTAGAAACCATTGCAACAATTTCTTGAACTTCTTTTTCCATCATGTTGGCTTGTTTGTTTCCGCTTTCCTGCTGTTTTTTCTTCCAGATTTTGCACTCCCTTTTAAAGTTATCTGGTTTATGACAGAAGTGGCATTTGGATCTGTTATCGTTGCCTTCCTTTTTTGATCTCTTGTTGTTGTGGTTGTTCCCTTCATAAGGTTTTTTCCTTTTATTTCCTGCATTCTTTTCAGAACACTCACCAACAACATTATTAACCTTTGAGTCAGATTCCACTTGTTTATTGTATTGTTTCCTAGTTTCTTCCTCTATCCTTAAATGCTTTTGAAGTTGCTCTAAAGAGAGTGCCTCAGTGGTATGCAAAAGTTTCTTCTGGTAATTATTCCAAGAGGCAGGAAGTTTTGCAATTATGGCTCCCACTTGTAATGGTTCAGAAATATCTATTTTCAATTCCTTAAGTCTGTTGACTATACTTTGCAGATCATTAACTTGATCCATCACAGGTGTATCAGTTTTCATGGAAAATTCAAAATACTTCATAATAAGAAACTTATATGCTCCTTGTTTCTCATTGTTGTATCTGGTTTCAAGCGTCGCCCATATCTCCTTAGGAGATTTGATGGCAGTGAATAGATTGTATAGTCTATCTGAGAGTCGGTTCAGGATGTGGCCTCTGCACAAGACTTCATCTTCTTCTTTTTTCTTTTTCTGTTCCTTGATTTCTTGGCCTTCCTCTTCTGTTGGAACGTCGTAGACCTCTGGTGCATCTTCCAACACATAGGAAATCTTCAGGGCTGTTAGTAAGAACATCATCTGGTCCTTCCAGCGGTTGTAGTTGGTTCCATCAAATCGATCAAGTTTAAAGAAATCTTGATTCATTAACATTAGGGCTGCTGCTTGTGATCTAACCTCCATGACAGAATATCACTTTAAAATTGTTGGTACAGTAGGGTCTAGAAATTGCTTTGAGGCGTGAAAGATCACTATCTTTAAAGTGATATTTGTCCCCTTTATAATTGTTGTAGGGTTTCAAACAAATTCACCTCCTAGGATACAACAAAACCCTCTAAGAAATCTGACAGCAAATCTGATTTCTTTCTTATCTTTTCTTTGTGAAGATTATTCTCTACATATAGAGAAGTTTCTGAACTGTCAGCGACAATTAATTCAGAAGTTACAGTTAGGATACAGTTAGGGAACCTGTCAGTGACAGTTAATCTGTTTACTCCCTTTTCAATAATAAAATATATATATTTACTTAATTAAACAAGTCCTATTAATAGACTTTTATTTTTAATGTCATACATAATGAAAGTGTTTTTCAACTTAAACTTTCAATTAGTACAACTCTATCAAAGTGCCAACAGATACAATGGTGGTCAAGTCCTTAAACCATCTTTCTTTTATTAACACCGGATAGAGCATACATATAACATTTTCCAGCTTCTTCACTTAATGTAAAACTTGCTATTAAGCCTTGAGTTTACCCCAGATTCATAGAAAACTTACAAAACAACTGTTTTGTTTAAGAGCAACTCCGCTCTTATGTTATCTACATAGGTAAGATTCACTAACACCATTAAAGTCTTGTAAATTTTTAGAACCTTATTAAGAGTATCAACACTCAACCTCATTGGGTCAAGAAATGATAATGTTTAGCTTCTTTTGAGTTGAATTGTTCAATTAGAAGGAAGATCTGAACTTTAGCTTAAAATTCAGGGGTAAAGGTTTCCCAAGCCTAAGGATAAGGCTAGTGATACAATCCTATTCCTGCGGGATCCTTGTTTAGTGCAGAGTGCTGCTTTCACAGTTGACTCCATGCCTCCATGATTTCCTACAAAAAATAGATTGATAGCATGACTTGATTTACTCTTAGTGCAATTGTAAAACGCAAAGTGCTTTTCTTCTCCTAAGTCTAATCTAGAGGAGTACACTGAAGTGAAAGAGAATTCACTATAACATTTTTTATATCAGAACTCTATTTGTTATGATATTATACATCACATTGTGAGTTAGTTAAATTGAATTACCAAATATACTAATGCTTGACGTGGAGGAGAGCATTTCACTTTAGTTTCTATTGTGCTTCATGGATTTTCTATCTTTCGATGTAGGCATACGTGAAGGAGGTTGATGAGCACAAGAGGACATTGCTTCTCATGAATAAGGCTGATCTTTTACCGTATGATGTCAGGTGTGTCTTCTCAACAGTTCTTTGATTGTGCTGTTTTACCATATATTCTTCTGTTGTGTTGCCAAACATTGCCTTGGTTGTTTTCTTGTACAGGGTGAAATGGGCTAAATACTTCCATGACCGTGGTATCCTCTATCTATTTTGGTCAGCAAAAGCTGCTACTGCTGCCCTCGAAGGCAAGCCACTCGCAATATCAAGTGAAATTGAGAGTATTCCTGAAGAATCTAGTAGCATTGATGTGAAAGTCTATGGCAGGGATGAGCTTCTTGCCCGCTTACAGTCCGAGGCTGAGGACATAGTATCCATGAGAAATAATGCAAGGGTCACAAAGTCTGTTTCTGATTCTTCAGTTTTATCCTCCGGGGTTGTGACTGTAGGTTTTTTGGGTTACCCTAACGTTGGGAAGAGTTCAACCATAAACGCTTTGGTAGGACAAAAGCGTACCGGAGTCACATCTACACCTGGAAAAACGAAACATTTTCAGACCCTGTTAATGTCTGACAAGCTCACCTTGTGTGACTGTCCTGGATTGGTGTTTCCATCCTTCACTAGCTCAAGGTTTGAGATGATTGCTTATGGCGTTCTGCCAATTGACAGGATGACAGCTCACAGAGATGCCGTGCAGGTGGTGGCAAACCGAGTCCCTAGACGTGCAATTGAAGCAGTGTATAAAATCAGCCTCCCAAAACCAAAGTCTTATGAACCACAAAACAGGCCACCTTTGGCATCAGAGCTTTTAAGAACATACTGTGCTTCTCGGGGTTACGTTGGCTCTAGTGGTCTTCCTGATGAAACCAAGGCTGCCCGACAAATCTTGAAAGATTATGTCGATGGAAAGCTGCCTCACTTTGAATTGCCACCAGGAACGATATATGAGGAAGAAAAGAATGAAACAGAATCAGATTTGGAATCAGAATCTGAATCTGAATCAGATTTATCTGATGTTGAAAGTTTATATGATTTAGATCCAAGTGGCTCGATTCCTAAAAATGTAAGGAATGACCTCAACACTTTTGATATGGCCAATGGAATGGCTGATGTAGATCCAAGTTGCTCGGTTCCTGAAAATGTAAATAATGACCTCAACGCTTTTGATATGGCCAATGGAATGGTTAAAGAGAAGGCTAAAGCAAAGAAGAAGAAGGTACAGCGTGCTCCACACAAGCTGCAGCAGAAGCCTCAGAGGAAGAAGGATCGAACATGGAGAGTTGCGAACTATGATGGTGACGGAATGCCAGTTGCCCGTGTTTTTCAGAAACCGGTGAACGTTGGTGCTCTTAAGATATAGTGGAGCTGGAAGGAGGTCCGTAATTTGGTCGCGTGGTTATGTACGTTATATCCTGACATTTAGCTTGGTATGCACTAGGTTTTGTGAGTTAAAGTTATCAACTATTTAAGCTTGTAAGTTGTGTTAAGATTCTGAATTTTTTTCTATACTTTTTCATAATATTTTCATTAATTTTACGGTTCACTTTTTTGTTAAAGACCAAAGCAGAGTTTCTAAAGAGGGGTACACTTCTTTGCCGAAGGCGAAGCCGTCGTCGCTGTGTCTCTTTCTTAACCTAGTTGTTTGAAAACGTCTCTTGTTTTTAAATCATGTTTGTTTTGATCAATCTGTGAGATCAAAGAACACGATCCCGACTAACGCATAAATGAAACTAGACTCGAAACTATTTCCACGAAAATCTTCCCCTAAAATGAGATCTGATATTTAAAGCCAATGAATACAATTTGATGTTAATATCTTCATCTTGGTGGCTTGGTGGTATATGCTCGCTCCACACCGATGGACAAGCCAATAATCAAAACTCCAAATCAAACCAGCCAGACAAAATGATTGCATCAATCAAGGGAAACTCGTATCTATTCGAGTATTGTATAAGGGGTGATGAACACAACAATCTAAAAAAGCTTGATAAACTCAAATGATGTAACTAAAACAAAGGTCATTTTTAACACCAAAATGACTGCACACACTTCTAATCGAAAGCAAATCCAAAAAAAAAGAACTTTCCAAATCAAAAGCAACTCAAACGAATTAACCAGAGTGCGAGTTTTTCAACCAAGGTGTTTCAAGCAAAACCCTTAATTTACACTTGTAACTGAAAGAGCACAGTTGGTTGAAACAACATCGCCGAAAACCAATCTGATCCTTATTTATGGACAAACTGAATAAAGCATGAACATTTTAGTCAAGACTAAGATGCTCGGAGATACCAAACTCTTCTTAGGACAACCAATAAAGTTTTTTTGAGATATAATGACAAGCTTGTGTCTTGATTGATACTCAACAACCATCAAATATAAAGTCCAAGAGACGATAACCACCGTGCAACAATGCCAAAGCTTTCGGCTTGGGGTTCTTGAAGAAACCTCTATTAGTTTTCATCCATTGAGAGAAGAATAACAACATTCATCTCCAACTATTTTTTGAGGAAAACTCATCTTCATCTATAAGATACCAAGAAAAATAGAGTAACATTTTTTCCTTTCTCCCCATGTTTTTCCTCTTCTAGAAGTTTCGTTTTTGTGTTTTTAGTTCTTCAATCTCGTTTCATCTTCATCTCCTTTTTGTTTGGAACTCAAGTTCCCGTCTTTGTAATATCTGAAAATCGTATGAACTTTTCTAAATTTATTTTTAGTATTCTTAATTGTTTAACATGCTTTTTTTAAGATGAACGTTTTAATCATGTTTTACACAACAATCTAAAAAAGCTTGATAAACTCAAATGATGTAACTAAAACAAAGGTCATTTTTAACACCAAAATGACTGCACACACTTCTAATCGAAAGCAAATCCAAAAAAAAGAACTTTCCAAATCAAAAGCAACTCAAACGAATTAACCAGAGTGCGAGTTTTTCAACCAAGGTGTTTCAAGCAAAACCCTTAATTTACACTTGTAACTGAAAGAGCACAGTTGGTTGAAACAACATCGCCGAAAACCAATCTGATCCTTATTTATGGACAAACTGAATAAAGCATGAACATTTTAGTCAAGACTAAGATGCTCGGAGATACCAAACTCTTCTTAGGACAACCAATAAAGTTTTTTTGAGATATAATGACAAGCTTGTGTCTTGATTGATACTCAACAACCATCAAATATAAAGTCCAAGAGACGATAACCACCGTGCAACAATGCCAAAGCTTGCGGCTTGGGGTTCTAGAAGAAACCTCTATTAGTTTTCATCCATTGAGAGAAGAATAACAACATTCATCTCCAACTATTTTTTGAGGAAAACTCATCATCATCTATAAGATACCAAGAAAAATAGAGTAACATTTTTTCCTTTCTCCCCATGTTTTTCCTCTTCTAGAAGTTTCGTTTTTGTGTTTTTAGTTCTTCAATCTCGTTTCATCTTCATCTCCTTTTTGTTTGGAACTCAAGTTCCCGTCTTTGTAATATCTGAAAATCGTATGAACTTTTCTAAATTTATTTTTAGTATTCTTAATTGTTTAACATGCTTTTTTTAAGATGAACGTTTTAATCATGTTTTACACCTATACATTTTTAAGTTTGCATGGTAGGATGATATCTTTGTTTTGTTCATTTTTTTGTTGACATAGTTTCCCAATATCATGGATCCAAACCCCCCTTATATTTTTCTTATACTACTTGCATATCACAGGTCTAAAATCATCATTATCTTTCAGTTTTGTTTTACTTTAGTGGCTTTCAAAGTTTTTTTTTTTTAAAAAAAAAACAAGTCAACCCTAGTGCCCAACCTTTAAACTCCTTTCTTATACATCCGATCTTCAGACTAGTTTGAAATTTTCCTCAAAATTGAGTTACACTCACAACAATCAAAATCTAGAACCTTTTCTCGCGCCCAAATCTTTTATATGACCTCAAACTAAATTAGAACCTACAACCATCCACCAACGCTTGACCTTTTGAGTTAAGTGGAAGAACAAGAAAAATTAGAGTGAAAAGCATTGATTTCAAATTGAGTTTAGTTCATGGAGAATATCGAGAAAACAAGTATACTCTTTGAACAATCTCAAGTGCATGCTTAGCTCATTCCTTGAACAACCATGAGCGATTTATGCTCTTGTGAGCAATTTTAGGTGCGATGTTCTCTTGACTCTCGTTTAACAATATACAACATACTTTTAAGACTGAATTTTCTAACTAACCTATTTGAATTTTGAAAATCTAACCCACAACTTTCATCTTTTGGTTTTTGACCTCTAATTAAAGAAATATAAATATTTTTATAATTGATTTTTTCCTTGGGTTTGATTTCAATTTAGAAAAAAAAAAATAATGCCTTGACATCCGCTCTCTACTATTCAGAGAGATGAAAACCCCCCAAAAGTTGTATAGCTACCCTAAAACGAACATTCAACAACGCCAACAACAAATCCATAACAAATCATCAACAAACTTTGATCTCCCCTTTAAAGTTTTTATCAACAAATCTCAAACAAACCATCAACAATAAATTTTACTAGTGTGGACAAACTTTTCTAGTTCTGTTCTCCGTTAAAGGAAGACACTTCTCAAACACCTCGGCTTTAGAATCGGTTGCGGAACCGGCCGCAACACCACCACCACCACAACCATGTTCTCCCTTTGGGATCACTCGACTCTCCCTCCTCTTTGCTTGAGTGACAATCTAGATTCAAAGGAAGACTTGAGTGTTGAAGTTAGAGAGGCCCCCCTCTTCCCTTTTGAGAAGATTTATCCTCTGTCTATGCCGTTTTGTCTTTACGACATAAAAAATCTAATTTTCCAGTAATAATCTAGATTAAGATACTCCACTTTTTACAAGCAAGAGAGGAAAACCCAACCACCAGCATTGGCGGCGGAAGCTCCCCAATCTACCAACTCTTTCCACGAGATCTGAAAAACAACGTACTCCTACACCCGTACGCCATTCAACCATATCTTCCTATTCTTCTGCCATAAGTGGACTCCGACCCTTCGACGACCACCGTCAACTCCATCCCTAATCAACCGCCGACTTATCTACCCTTAAAAGGATATATACTCCTCTGACAGACCTCGACACCTCCAAGCCCTAGATATAACCAAATCTGACCTCCACCTTTTGCTCAAATCTCTAATCGCCCGCCGTCTCTCCTTTTCCTAACATCGTCGGAGGAGTCAGAGTGCTCCATCTCCTCTCTCGCCCCTTTCGTCGATTCCTTGCAGTCAAACGGCTAATGAAAGCCCTTTCTCCACCAGAACTCCTTCACGAACGAACTTCATTCACCCCAAATTTTCCGTTTGACTTTCCTAAACTTTCAAATACAATATCGAGTTGAACCCTAATTAAACAGGAAAAGAAAAAGAAAAATAAAGAAGAAAAAAAACATGTTTAGTGTTGGCATAACCTTCCACCATTGACCGCCATCTTTGCAAAAACGTTTTTGATTGTTGATTAAAAAAAAGGATAATACTTGTTTACAAAATATCAAGACAAAAAATCCTTTTGATCTACCTTTAATAACAAATCTTGCTCCCCTTGTTTCTATTCCCAACAAGAACCGGAAAGACGAGAAAGGAAAAAATAAACGCAAAGCGACTCACATACAAAGCCAAAATCAATTCTTTAAGATACATAAAAAAAGAGAGTAAAAAGTACAATATCACTGGAAACAAAATTTACGGTTATCAATTTGTTATCCAACCGTATATTAACACTTTTCTCCTCACAAATCGTTGATCTTTAAACCATCGAGTTTTACAGGTTTATATATCATGATAACCGTTTTCAACAGTTTTGTCTTTCGGGGTTTCATGTTGTCTTTTGGCGGCAGTTCGACCGTTTGTCGAGAAGGGGGCATGTGATTGTGATCGACTACTGATGACTTTGTTGCAGTCCAAATCTGAGGTGTCCACAATTATTTCTCGAGCTTCTTGTCTGTGTACTTTCTTCGGAAATGAACGCTTATGCTCTTTGCCTCTTGTTGGCTGGATCATCGCTTTCCCTTGAAGAGTTTTTGCTTTCGGGTTCAATTGATGTATTTTTGTGTATATCTTTTCTCCTTTGTTGTGTGGCCCTTCATGACAATCAGTCCGTCTGCCGATCTTTTTCGGCATTTCGTTCCACTAGACATCGCACCGTGTAATGGTTTCGAACTGCTTTCCGATTTCTGTAACACCCCGAATTCTCAAAACTCGGGACGTTACTGGTTAGGACCTCACAATGGGTCCCGACCTCAGTTTGACAACAATATTACTAGGATCTTGCAACAAGACACAAATAAGAAAAACCGAAATTCATAAAATAGTATTTTTAAAAGAATGAATGCAACAAGGTTTAGCAGCCTATAGTACTTAAACAAAGGGAAAGACGATCAACTGTCTTAATAAAGGAAAGAACGACAAACAACAACCCCAACCCTCACTCTAAGGAGTACGGAGACCCAGCTGACCACTACTTCCGGATCACTCAGCTGCTGATCTAACTTGCGGTAAATCTAAAAACACAACAAGAGAAACCATTAGCTAGTTATCTAAATATTAAGAGAGTAATAATAGCGCACACACACATAAAATATAAACACCCGTCATGCTTTCAAACAAGTCCATTTATTATCTTCAGTTAAGTTATTCACTCTTACTAATGATACTTATTTTGTGACACGAGGGATTCCCAAACCTCGCCTCCGCCCCCGTGTAACCATCAGGAATGGATCCGATGCATCTCACATTGTACCTGCCTGGTCTGGGTATAGAGAACCTCCCAGTCTCCTGTCAGAGCTGGGCAGTGATGTCACGGCCCGTTATATATACACTTGGGCCTTAAACATAATAATAACGGTCGTCATAACAAGTTGTTGTTATTATAATCACGCACATCGCACACACACAACCACTATCACTCAACTAATATCCAAAAACTGGCTAAGTAAGTCGCAAGGACTTACCTGAGTCAAATCACACTCTAACAAGTCTCAAATCGGTCCGTACTCGTGGTAACTCCAACGCCTGTCAAATAAGGCATGTGGATCAAAATCACATCCAGATGTCCAACCTCATGCGAAGGAATTACGGAAAAAGGTCTCTTACGGTAAAATATCATTTTACCCTTAGTGCCGAAATTCTCAAAGTTTATTCTTGAATTCTACTAATTTCTTTTTAGAACTTGTTTTTCATAAATTGTTTCTCTCTGATAGTTTTTATAAGTTATAAGTTAAAACTCGAAACCACTCCTCAAAGAACAACACTCCTCTTCTTTCCCGATTACCACTCTACTCTTCCACATGTATATATACGTATGTATATACTCTAACTTTTTCCTTCAACTCGTATAGTTCCGTGACTACTCGGTATTTATATATATATAGCTACAATTTCATAACTCCCAACTCGTACTTATATACGTAACCCATATATCTATACACAATATACTTATACTTACAAATATATTCCTATATATAATTTACATATGCCTACTATTCTTATGCTTCTATATACTTACACATACTCCAACTTATACATCTATATATATACCCGTATCACTGTACATCTACATGATAATTCAACCATCCTCACATTCTCATCATCAAAATATATATATATATATATATATACCTATACACTCGCACTTTCACCATACTATCTATATATACTATATATATATACACTTACTGTAAAAACTGCACAGCTACACTCACCTTCCAACCTTCCTTTTTCGGACTCACTTCCGCTGGAGAAGACGAAGCCAACCGCAGTCCGCCCTTAACCCGCTCGTCGACCCAGTACAGGCTCGCGTCGTCCCCGGTTACAGCCTGTAGTTCGAGACGAGATTCAGCATAGGAGGAGGAGAGTAGTAGAGGGGAGAGACGAAGGACTCACCGTATGACTCGCGACCGGCTGCAAGGTTCGGAACCAGTTTGCTTGTACTCCTCACGCCGCCTGCTCTTCCTAACTAGCGTCTGCTGCAGCGCCCGGAATCTTCGTCTGTGTTGATCGTCCTCACCGGCGTGACTCGCGACTGTTGTGTGATGCCAAGGTCAGACGCTGCTGCGATTCGAGAAATAGAGAGCAAAGGGAGAGATAGACAGAGGAGGTGGCTCACCTAGCGGCCGATATCGCCGGCGACGAAGCTCTCGAGTTGTGTTGCTGCGTCGTCTGCAGATGAAGGTGGAAGAGAAAGTATGGGTTGGTTGCGGTTGAGGGAGAGAAGCGGAACAACGGCACGTAGCAGATGAAGGGAGATTAGATTTAGGTTTAGATTAGGTTAAACGTATAATTAGGTTAGGGTTAGGATTAGCTTAAGGAGGTGGGCCGGTGGGCTTGGGCCTAGTGTTGGGCCAGAACTGGACTGCTCTCCCATTAAAACAAGGGATACGGAAAACTCGTTACTCGTCCCGGATCGAAGAAAAAACTTTGCGGGAATATTTACGGAATTATTTTCCGTATTATATAAGTTATTATTTTAATTTAAAGGTACGTAAATTATTTCCGGTTACATCATTTATCATTTTATGTGAATTAAAGGTCAAATAAAATGATAGAAATTGAATCTCGTTTTACTTCATTTACAGGATAAAGGTTGGCGGACCGGAATCCGGTTAAATTCAGGGTTAACGGAGTTTAAAATTTTCGGTTATTACATCAGTGCCCCCTTAAAAGAAGTTTCGTCCCGAAACTTAGGATAATATACCTGTTCATATGTTTGTATAATTAGTTTCCAAAATTTACCATTTCCTACCATGCAACTACGCAACCATCATAATCAGACATGCATCACATAAACCATAAACACTCAATCCAATATAAAAACCTGAATGGTCAAACAACACAACATCCGAGTACTAACTCGTCGATACAGGAGTAACCTCTAACCCCGCAAAGAACTCGGGATAGTTACGTCTAATACTCTCATCGGTCTCCCAAGTGGCCTCATCAGCTCCTCGTCTAGACCACTGGATCCTCAACATAGGTATCTCCTTGGACCGCATACGTCTAGTATTGCGCTCCAAGACAGCTACTGGGTACTCTATAAAAGTGTGGTCGGGCGCAACTATCAGATCCTCATGGCTGATGACGTGTCTCGGATCCGTGTTGTACTCTCTCAAATGAGATACATGGAAGACCGGATGGACACCCTCTAGTCTCGGCGGTAATGCTAATCTGTAAGCCACCTCTCCAACTCTCTCTAAGATCTCAAAAGGTCCGACATCTCGGGGACTCAGCTTCCCCTTAATGCCGAAACGCCTGACTCCTCTCGTGGGTGACACCCTCAACCACACCTGAGCACCCACCCTAAACTCCAAAGGTCGACGTCTTTTGTCGGCGTAGGATTTCTGACGACTCTGAGCTGCTAACATACGCTCCCGAACTAGGGCAATCCGAGCAATGTCATCCTGTATTTGATCTGGAGCTACTCCATCAGCTCTACTAGGCTCATCCCAGCATAATGGCGTGCGACATCTTCGCCCGTACAAAGCCTCATAAGGGGCCATCCCAATAGATGCATGCCAGCTATTATTATACGAAAACTCTACTAGTGGAAGGTGATCTGGCCATACCTGTCCCCAATCTAGTACACACGCCCGCAGCATGTCCTCTAAGGTCTGAATGGTCCTCTCAGACTGACCGTCTGTCTGTGGGTGATAGGCAGTGGTAAAGTGGTGACTCGTCCCCAAAGCAGTATGTACCTGCTGCCAAAATCTCGAGGTAAAACGTCCATCTCTGTCAGAGACAATAGTCCTCAGTACCCCGTGGAGTCTCACAATGTGTTTGGTGAACTCCTCAGCTAGACGACTCACCGACCACGTTTCCTTAATCGGAATGAAACGTGCGGTCTTCGTCAGACGGTCTACCACTATCCAAATAGCATCAAAACCTCTGCTGAGTCTCAAACCTGTGACAAAATCAATAGATATATCCTCTCACTTCCACTGTGGTACTAGAAGTGGGTGGAGCTCTCCTCCGGACCTACGATGCTCAACCTTGACCTGCTAGCAGGTCGCACACTGAGCTACATACCGAGTCACATCGGGCTTCAACCCACCCCACCAGAAGGACCGTCTCACATCCTTGTACATCTTACTCGCTCCAGGATGTACTGAGTATGGGGTAGCATGAGCCTCACCTAGTATCCTCTGACTCAACTTATTGTCTGACGGCACACAAACGCGGTCTTGACGTCTCATCACTCCATCAGCACCAATAGTGAACTGTGGGGCCTCATCTCGAGACATCCTGTCTCGGATCCTGATCAAAATCGGGCAAGTCTCCTGCTTCTGTCGGATCTCATCCAACAGATCAGGAAGTAGCTCCAAAGTGGCCAACTGACTATCAGTATCGAGAAACTGAATCTCTATCTCTAGCCACGCCAAATCCCTCTGCAACTGTGGTTGTACTGTCAATCGAGCTATCGCCCTCTTCCTAGGCGTCTTCCGGCTCAAAGCATCAGCTACTACATTCGCTTTTCCGGGGTGGTAGAGAATCTCAAGTCGAAGTCCTTGATCAACTCTAACCACCGCCTCTAGCGGTTATTCAACTCCCGCTGAGTGAATATATACTTCAGACTCTTATGGTCTGTGAAGATTTGACATGTCACCCCATAGAGATAGTGACGCCAGATCTTAAGAGCATGAACTACTGCAGCCAACTCTAGATCATGTGTGGGGTAGTTCTCCTCATACATCTTCAACTACCGACACGCATAGGCTATGACCTTACCCCTCTGCATCAAAACACACCCCAATCCTAGCTTGGATGCGTCACTGTATACCACAAAGTCATCGGTACCCTCAAGTTGTGCTAAAATCGGAGCTGACGTCAATCTCCTCTTCAGCTCCTCAAAACTCTGTTGACACAACTCAGACCAGACAAACCTAGTAGTCTTCCTCAAAAGACAAGTAAGTGGTCGGGCAATCAAGGAGAACCCTTCCATAAACCGACGGTAATAACCTGCCAAACCTAGAAAGCTACGAACCTCCTTAACATTCTTAGGAGGTTGCCAAGAAGATACCGACTCGATCTTCGCCGGATCGACTTTAATACCCTCAGCAGTCACCACGTGACCTAAGAAAGCCACCTCTGACATCCAAAACTCACACTTGGATAGCCTAGCATACAGTTGGCTATCCTGTAGAATCTGCAATACTGTCCTCAAGTGTCCGGCATGCTCCTCTCGACTCCTAGAGTAAACTAGGATGTCGTCAATGAAGACCACTACAAACTGGTCTAAGAAGTCAATGAATATCTCATTCATCAACTCCATGAACACCGCTAGTGCATTAGTGAGCCCAAATGGCATCACTACGAACTCATAATGACCATACCTAGTCCGGAATGCCGTCTTAGGTATGTCCTGATCTCTCACCCTCAACTGGTGGTAACCTGACCTCAAGTCTATCCTCTAGAACACACACGCTCCATGCAACTGGTCCAACAGATCATCTATGCGCGGCAGTGGATACTTGTTCTTGATGGTGACTTTATTCAGTTCTCTGTAGTCTATACATAACCGCATCGATCCGTACTTCCTCTCTACAAATAATACTGGCGCGCCCCAAGGAGACACACTAGGGCGTATGAAACCCTTCTTTGCTAACTCCTCTAACTGCTTCTTCAGCTCAAGCAGCTCTATCGGTGCCATACGGTACGGAGCCTTCGAGATCGGTCTCGTGCCCGGCTCTAACTCAATGCTGAAGTCAACGCTCCTCTATGGGGGTAGTCCTGGCAGGTCGTCACTGAATACCTCTGCAAACTTGCATGCAACAAGTATCTCCTCTATGGCCAGGCTCTTGCTTTCATTCATGGCATAACACCAAAAGGCCTCGCAACCCTGTGCTATCAGTCTCGCTGCTCTCACTGCATTGATAACTGTGCCGGACTTTCCGAGGTCCCAACCTCGGAATATCACTCTATGACCCTCCTCAGTGGCAACAGTCACTGTCCTCCTACCAATGTCTAAGACTGCTCCGTGTCTCTTCATCCAATCTATCCCTTAAATTACATCCTCATGAGCTAAGGGCATGACTAGAAAATTTACTAGCCAATCTCGATCTCCCATGCGAACGGGACATCCATAGATCTCCCTAGTCCCTCTTACCTTACTCCCATCAAGTAAGCCTATCATAAAAGGTATCCCCTCTATAGTAGTTAAGGACAACCTATCTACGCATGCATCAGATATGAAGGAGTGTGTAGCACCCGTATCAAATAAAACTCATACGGGTAAGTCATGGATCTGGATCGTACCTGTGGTAGTCGGTGCATCTAGCTGATCAGCACTCCTCAACTCAAACACCCGTGCCTGAGCTCCTTTGGTATCAGCTACACTGCCACGTCCTCTGCCCCGACCTGATCCCTGCATAGAGCTTTGTGAAGATGTGTGTCCCGGAGCCCTGTAAGGCTGCTGTTGACCAGGGGTTCGGTACTGCTGCTGCTAACTCGAAGCTCGGTACTGTGGCTGCCTCTGTACACTCCCTGATAGACCTGTAGGGGAAGAACCCTGTTGAGATGGAGCCTTGCCTTGGCGGCAAAATGCAGCCCTATGTCCAACCTCGCCGCACTAGAAGCAGGTCACTGACGGCTTCGTGCAGTTCGATCGGATGTGTCCATAGCCACTGCAGTTGTGGCACTGTAAGCCACCAGCTGAAGTCTGACCAGTAGCGGTATGGCTATGTCGCCCCTGAGTCTGTCCCCGTCTAATAATAGCTACTCCTGTACTACCACTAGCATATCCTGCCCTCTGCCGCTTATCTGGCCTGTCTGACTGAGCAGCTCTCCTCTGGACTGGTCTATCTCTCTCATATGCAAACGCCCTATCCTGATAGTTTGACAGAGTCTCACAGTGAAATCCTACCAGATAGGAACGGGTGCTTTCCCTCAATCTCCGTGAAAAGAGATACACATGCTGCTCCTCAGGAGGTGCAGCTGGTCCAAGTAGAGTCAGTTCCTTCTGGAACTTCTTGATGGCAGCAACAATCGGAATGTCTTCAAATCCTGCCTCAATGAAGTCTTGAAACCTCTCTCTCCTCAACGAGACAGGGCAGTATATGTCTCTAACAATGCTCCTCATCTGCTCTCAACTGGTGATTCGACTACGTATGGTCCGCCACCAGGAATGAGCATCCTCAGTGAAACATGTCTGCACCAAATCCACCTGTCGATCCTCTAGGCAACGTATCGCCTCTAGTGCAGTCTCTACCTGTCCAATCCAGTGCTCCACCTCCATCCCTATCTCTCCACTAAATGAGGGGACCTTCTGAGAGTTGAAAGCCTTCAACCACTCATCCGGCCTCGGTGCTCTAGACCTAGTAGTTGCTCTATCAGCCACAACTCTCCTCTCAGGTACAACCGGCACTGAGGCACTCCCTGTGTCACCTGAAAAGACCTAGCCGGTACTGGTGGTACCTGGGTAAGTCTCTTTATTCTAGCAGCCTCCTCCATATGCTCGACGTATGCTCGGTACTCTCTGTATTCAGATGCTCCAATAGAAACACGTCCTGACTCTGTCGAACGTGTTCTTTGCGCTCCAAACCTAACAAGGATCTCATTCCTGACCTCGGGACCTACACTCTCAGCCACCTCCTCCACTCCAACATCTGGCATGATCACTGCTGGTGGATCCTCTCGAGGAGCTCGACCTCGACCTCGTGCTAGTGGAGGTCTACGTCCACGGCCGCATCCTCTAACTATAGGGGTCCCATCCCCCCTACCTGGTCCAGCTAGAGGGAGAGGTGGACGACCTCTACCTCGACCAGTAGCTACCGTAGCTCTAGTACGTGCCATCTGCGCGAGGAATAACAACTATAAATATAACTAGCTAATAAGTCCAACTACAGTAAAAACCTAAAGTCCATACTAAGCATATTGAGATCCGCGGTAGTAGTGGTGGTCAGCCGTACTTTTCTATTCCAACCAGACTATGCATGCCTTTGAAAACTAAAAGTTCCCTTTTTAAATCTCAGATCCCTTTCGGGTTCTGCTTAATACTTATTCGGTCTTTCAAAAGATTTCAAGTGCCATTGTTGCCAACCTAGAGCTCTGATACCATGTTGTAACACCCCGAATTCTCAAAACTCGGGACGTTACTGGTTAGGACCTCACAATGGGTCCCGACCTCAGTTTGACAACAATATTACTAGGATCTTGCAACAAGACACAAATAAGAAAAACCGAAATTCATGAAATAGTATTTTTAAAGGAATGAATGCAACAAGGTTGATAGCATGAATTATAGTTTATATTTTGGGGTTTGTTTGGACGTTTTATCTTTCATAATCTGCATGTTTGTATGTACATTATGTGATTTTGCTACCATTTCATCTACCTTTGCGAGAATCGAGGTCTACACCTAGTTTCGTTGTAATTGCAGGTAATATGGTACGTTTTGCATCAAAAAGGAGCAAAAGGAGTCATGAGTCATTTGGAGCTACATCCAAGGAGCATAGCCATGGATTAAAGATTTACTTTGGACCAGTTTTGAGAGATTTCACATTCAGTTGTGACTCACCTCGGTTGACCACAGATTCACCTCGACCGAGGTGATCCAGAGACGCCGACTCGACCGAGGCGAACACCTAGGACGCGGCGAGAATATTTTATTCTTGGAAGAGATCTTTTAAAATTGGAAAGTGATCTTATATTTTTGGGTTTGGCTCCTGGAAGGAAGGAGATATGCAGAATCATATATTTTACCTATATTTATGGGAGAATATCTTTCTAAGATTTATTATCTTTGGATGGTTATTTTCCTATAAAAAGGGTTGGATTTCCACAATTCCATAAGGCCGCTTACAGTTGGAAATCCCGCTTACAGTTGGAAATCACGCAGCAGCAGCAGCCTTCTCCAAGTTGGGAGATTTGAAGAACCTTTTTGAAGGTTGAAGGAAGATTGAAGTCCATAGCTTTTATAGCTTTATTAAAGGGTTTTGTAAGATTGTCTTCAATTCCCTCAATTGTTGTCTTGTCTTTTTGGATTGCTATCCAAGGAACGTTTTGTTGTGATATTTGATTCAGTTATTGAAGTCTTTTCCTTAAATTCTTCTTTGTTCAAATATTCACCTTCTTCCCATATATTTTAATACTTTCATAATGATGATGAGTGGCTAATTTCCTTGTGTGATTCTAGGGTGATTGGCTGAAGGTTGTGGGAAAAACAATGATAGAATAGTCTTTGATTCCAGTAGGATCCTGAAAGTTCGAGTCTTTAACCTTAACCCTAAGCATCTCGTTCGGTTGATGAACATCTCGGCCGGGGTGGGATTCCTCTGACCGAGGTGACTTATCCAATCCTAAACTGAGAAGTTAAGTGTTAGAGTTTGCCAAATCCTATTCTTATTACACCTTCCTGGTTCAAAGCAAGCTTAGGATGAGACTTACCCGGTAATTCCTTAGTTTGTGTACCAACGATCATAAGTGTAGGTAATAAAGGTTTATCCTTTATTGGGGTTTGAGTGTGCTTCCATCCCATCTTTGTGAGTTGGCCTGAGACTTACCCGGTAAAGGTTGATTCTATTCCCTTAGATGGTGTGTTAGTTTGAGGTTATAGTCTTTTATTTTAATTCCTTGAGACTTACCCGGTAATAGGAGTTACGGTTTAGGATTAGTGAGTAGTGAGACTTACCCGGTGATCTACTCCACTTTAGTAACACCTTCCCCTCGGAAAAATCTCAGCTTTGTCCGTTTATCTATAGATCTTGAGTTGGAACCACAACTAGATGCTTTAATCCCTAGAATTGCATGTTTGCTTTATTGACTTCTTATTCATCTTTGATTGTGTTAATCGCTCTTGTGGTTAGAATTAACGTAGCATACCGTGTTGACTTTGTTTCACCGAGTCCCTGTGATCGCCCTGGAATTTTCTTGCTTTTACTACGATTGACCCGTACACTGCGGGTTCGCATCCTTGTTTTAAGCTTAAGTCTAGGGTTATAAATTTAAAGCTTGCACACACCGTTTGGAGCGAACAAAGGTCTAGCAGCCTATAGTACTTAAACAAAGGGAAAGACGATCAACTGTCTTAATAAAAGAAAGAACGACAAACAACAACCCTAACCCCCACTCTAAGGAGTACGGAGACCCGGCTGACCACTACTTCCGGATCACTCGGCTGCTGATCTAACTTGCGGTAAATCTAAAAACACAACAAGAGAAACCATTAGCTAGTTATCTAAATATTAAGAGAGTAATAATAGCGCACACACACATAAAATATAAACACCCATCATGCTTTCAAACAAGTCCATTTATTATCTTCAGTTAAGTTATTCACTCTTACTAATGATACTTATTTTGTGACACGAGGGATTCCCAAACCTCGCCTCCGCCCCCGTATAACCATCAGGAATGGATCCGATGCATCTCACCTTGTACCTGCCTGGTCTGGGTATAGAGAACCTCCCAATCTCCTGTCAGAGCTGGATAGTGATGTCACGGCCCGTTATACATACACTTGGGCCTTAAACATAATAATAACGGTCGTCCTAACAAGTTGTTATTATTATAATCACGCACATCACACACACACAACCACTATCACTCAACTAATATCCAGAAACTGGCTAAGTAAGTCGCAAGGACTTACCTGAGTCAAATCACACTCTAACAAGTCTCAAATCGGTCCGTACTCGTGGTAACTCCAACGCCTGTCAAATAAGGCATGTGGATCAAAATCACATCCAGATGTCCAACCTCATGCGAAGGAATTACGGAAAAAGGTCTCTTACAGTAAAAGACCATTTTACCCTTAGTGCCGAAATTCTCAAAGTTTATTCTTGAATTCTACTAATTTCTTTTAGAACTTGTTTTTCATAAATTGTTTCTCTCTGATAGTTTTTATAAGTTATAAGTTAAAACTCGAAACCACTCCTCAAAGAACAACACTCCTCTTCTTTCCCGATTACCACTCTACTCTTCCACATGTATATATACGTATGTATATACTCTAACTTTTTCCTTCAACTCGTATAATTCCGTGACTACTCGGTATTTATATATATAGCTACAATTTCATAACTCCCAACTCGTACTTATATACGTAACCCATATATCTATACACACTATACTTATACTTACAAATATATTCCTATATATAATTTACACATGCCTACTATTCTTATGCTTCTATATACTTACACATACTCCAACTTATACATCTATATATATACCCGTATCACTGTACATCTACATGTTAATTCAACCATCCTCACATTCTCATCATCAATATATATATATATATATATATATATATATATATATATATATATATATATATATATATATATATATATATATATATACCTATACACTCGCACTTTCACCATACTATCTATATATACTATATATATATATATACACTTACTGTAAAAACTGCACAGCTACACTCACCTTCCAACCTTCCTTTTTCGGACTCACTTCCGCTGGAGAAGACGAAGCCAACCGCAGTCCGCCCTTAACCCGCTCGTCGACCCAGTACAGGCTCGCGTCGTCCCCGGTTACAGCCTGTAGTTCGAGACGAGATTCAGCATAGGAGGAGGAGAGTAGCAGAGGGGAGAGACGAAGGACTCACCGTATGACTCACGACCGGCTGCAAGGTTCGGAACCAATTTGCTTGTACTCCTCACGCCGCCTGCTCTTCCTAACTAGCGTCTGCTGCAGCGCCCGGAATCTTCGTCTGTGTTGATCGTCCTCACCGGCGTGACTCGCGACTGTTGTGTGATGCCAAGGTCAGACGCTGCTGCGATTCGAGAAATAGAGAGCAAAGGGAGAGATAGACAGAGGAGGTGGCTCACCTAGCGGCCGATATCGCCGGCGACGAAGCTCTCGAGTTGTGTTGCTGCGTCGTCTGCAGATGAAGGTGGAAGAGAAAGTATGGGTTGGTTGCGGTTGAGGGAGAGAAGCGGAACAGCGGCACGTAGCAGATGAAGGGAGATTAGATTTAGGTTTAGATTAGGTTAAACGTATAATTAGGTTAGGGTTAGGATTAGCTTAAGGAGGTGGGCCGGTGGGCTTGGGCCTAGTGTTGGGCCAGAACTGGACTGCTCTCCCATTAAAATAAGGGATACGGAAAACTCGTTACTCGTCCCGGATCGAAGAAAAAACTTTGCGGGAATATTTACGGAATTATTTTCCGTATTATATAAGTTATTATTTTAATTTAAAGGTACGTAAATTATTTCCGGTTACATCATTTATCATTTTATGTGAATTAAGGTCACATAAAATGATAGAAATTGAATCTCGTTTTACTTCATTTACAGGATAAAGGTTGACGGACCGGAATCCGGTTAAATTCAAAGTTAACGGAGTTTAAAATTTTCGGTTATTACAATTTCAAAAAAAACGAGAAAGAAATAAAATAGTTTTTTTGGTTGACAGTACAATTGATGAAAATAGGTTGGTGATAACATAATCGATGACAATGTTTTGGTGACAACATAGTTGGTAGTGATACCGTTGACGCCACTACAATTGATGGCAAAAAAGTTGATCATAATATCGTTGATGACAATACCATTGATAACAATATGGTTGATGACATTTCAGTTGATAACAATACGATTAATGACAATATGTTCGATGACGGTCTAGTTGACGACAATCGGTTGATGGCAATGTATTGGGGACAATGTAATTAATGATCTTACCGTTGATGACACTACAATTAATGACAATATAATTGTTGACAATACAATCGATGACAGTAGGGTTGAGCACAAAACCCACAAATCTCGGTCCCGTCCCGACAAATTTCAAATATAAATCCCGTCCCACAAAAATTTATCGAGGGCTATGTATCTTACCTTATTCGTCCCGCTAGACCCATCCCGCATATTTTAAATTTTAAAATATAGATTAAATATTCAGGCCGGAACTTAACTAATAGTTTTATGTTTAGAAATAAAATTATACTCAAGACTCAAGAATGTGACCTAAATTGACAAATTGTGATAATTGTGAAATTGTGAAAGCTAAAGCATAAATGAACTTTGTTGCGAAATTGTCTACGAAGTGATAAATGTGTAATTTTTAAGTAGATTTTGGATATTTATAAAAAAAAGTTAATCTTGTATTTAGGATATTACCTAAAAAGTTATTATGGATTATTGAAAATTTTGATGTCTTTCTTTTTAAGCATGATATCAACATATATATTTTGCATATAAATTATTATAGGTAAATTGTAAAAAATTATATATATGTCAAGTCGGATTGATCTCATCCCGTCTCATCATGGTCCCAACTTGGATGAGACTTGACGGTTTTCAGTCTAAAAAAATAAAGTTCGTCCCAATCCCGTCCCGTTTTTGATAGGCGGGATGAAACGTATGATAATTTTAATCCGTCTCATCCCATGTCCAACCCTAGATGTCAAATTCGTTGATGTTGATACAACTCTTTTAAAAAAAAACATAAAAAGGCTCGAAACAAACAATTTTAAAAAAAAAAAATCAAATAACTATTACTATCATTAATAACAATTAAGAAGTTAAAACTAAAAGATGAAAAATTGATAGTTAGATCCATATTTATATTTTTTCTATATATTAATTAAACCCAGTCTCCTAGATTTTTTTAATAGGGAAAAGGAATAGATGACAACCACATAAGTATATGTATTGGAATAAAGGGGAAAAAATCAACAAAATGCCAAAATGTCATCACATGTTCGATATAATGTAACACCCCAAGTTCTGGGAACTTGAAGTGTTACGGGCTAGGACCGCACAATGGGTCCCGATCCTCAGAGTAGCACCAGCAAACGGATCTTACAACAAGACACAGACGAATGAAAACCAAAAACTCAAAATAAAACAAAAGGTTTAAACAAAAAAAACACAAAACTCCACAGCCGGGTTCAAAACAAAAGGGAAACAACAAACGAAACAAAACCCGATCTCGTCCTATAATGTACGGGAACCCCGGCTGACCACACCATCCAGATCACTCAGCAGCATCCTGAACCTGCGGAACAACTACAATGACGGTATAAACCGTTAGCTAACATTCTAGGTATAAGCAAGAGTGTAAAGGTACAAACACACATAAGGTAAAGAAAACACATAGCATGCTCACACATCAACCGGTTATTATCTTTCATTAAGATTATCCATTACTAATTCAACTTCTTTTGTCACACGAGAATCTCCCAAAACTCGCCTCCGCTTCCGTCTACCAATAAGAATATATCATTACTATCTGTTACCTACGGGTCTGGGTTGCAAGAGCACATTCTAGTCTCCTGTAGAACTAGACAAGTGGTTACCGCCCGGTTATGATACACTTAGGCCAGTTAAGGTTAACAAAGGGTGAATCCTATTTTCAATTATCCGTTATAACATGATAGCAACACAAACAAGCCAATACAATCCAACTAATACGCGGAATGAAGCTAAGTAAGTCCAAGGGACTTACCTCACACGAAGGTAACACAAAAGGCTCAGCAACAACTCAAAGAACACTCAGAAAAGCTCATTTCCCTCAGGAAAGGAGCAAGGAAAGCATGTACGAACAAGCAACGCGGATCAGGAACGGAACGGTTGCTAGAAGTCTATAGCTTCTAGTCTCAACGATCTCTAAGAGATCTCCACAAGCTGAGGACTCAACCTTAGTCTTACAACAACTCAGGGAACAAGGAACAACCACAAGGAACAAGGAAAAGAACGAGGGAAAGGAAGGAAGGAAGCAGCTCACTAAAGACGGGAGCTACTACAGAGAAACCGCATGGGCGGTTGACAAAGGCACAGGGGCGGCAACACGCAGGGGCGGCTGCACTAACAAAAGCTCTGTCGGGATTCCTCTTCGACCGAACTCACAACAAGGCAACCAAAGCTCGAACTTTTGGTTCCAACACGTCCAGACTCAACTCCAGGGAGCCTAAGAACAACGAAGAGTCAACAACGGAACACTCCACAAGAATCAAGGCTCCTACTTAATCCTTGGAGAAGAAGAAAAGAGAAGAGCGAAAGGAAGAAACCAAAACAGAAGGAGAAGGCATGCAGCGCTACATGAACGTGAAGAAGAATCAGAAAATATGCACTTACACGTTTAGCGAGGTTGCAGGAAGCAAAAACGGCTGCAACTCTGTAGGGTTGAAGAAGACGATAGCAAGGAATGGGAAAAAGGAGAGAAAGAAGAGAATATATAGGGAGGGCTGAAACGCTAGACGGAAAGGGCGTCTAGGGTTAGAAAGAGAACAAGGAAACCGGCCCATAAGATAGAATATCGGATATTCTATCTATGGAAGAAAGATAAAACGAACGAAAACAGCGGGCGCGATCTGTCGTAAATCCGCAGGGGTGGATCAACACAACATCCCCGACAAAGATGAACTTTAGCTTCAACACGTCATTAATGTTATCATCCCTTCTTCTTTGGCTTCTTCGTCGATTTCTAATGTGTTATGGATGATCAAAGGATTTCATTGATATTTGTTCGGTAAGTTTGAGCAACCGAGTTCGTAATTTCTTCTCATCACATTATCGATTTACATTATCCAATACATTTACTTTTGTATTTTATGGATTATGTCGACTAAATTTGTAACTCAATACCAATTATTTATGTTATTATCCCGTTCATGAAACAAATCATTTGAAGTGGAAGAGTACATATTGATGTCATTGTCTCCGTAGTACGCATCGTCCAACTACGGTGGACCATTTAAATTGGGATTGAGCTTTGGTATCAGTTGTGGAAGAATAAGGGTTTTCGTCATTTTCTGTGGGTGATCTTTTGGATTTAAAGTGTGCAGCTTAGTGAAAATGAAAAATACCTTTAATCATTTATCTATTTTAATACTTTTTATTATGGTTGTAATAATATGGGAAGTGTTCAAGTAAGGCCCATTATTTCGGTACGGCCGTGCGGCCATCTGTACGGCCGACACGTGTCCCGAAAAAAAAAATTTTTTTTTTTTTTGAACGAGTTTTTTTTTTTCTTTTTTTTTTAAAAAACGAGTAAAAGTAATAGTTCAAAACTTATTATGGAATAGTTTATAACTTATAAAAGGATAGTTCATGAATTATAATAGAGTAGTTCATAGTGTAAAATTTATAAAGGAATGAAAGTAATAGTTCAAAACTTATTAAGTAATAGTTCATAACTTCTAAAAGGATAGTTCATGAATTATAATAGAATAGTTCATAGTGCAAAATTTATAAAGGAGTGAAAGTAATAGTTCAAAACTTATTATGGGATAGTTCATGAATTATAATAGAATAGTTCATGAATTATAATAGAATAGTTCATGGATTATATTAAAAAGTAATAGTTCATGGATTATATGGGAATAGTTCAAAGTTTATAGGATAATAGTGCATAAATTATAACGTGGTAGTTCAAATAAATTTTCATTAGTTTCCGGGAAAAAAAAATCGTTTCAGAAAAGAGAAAAAAAAAAAAATTTCGGGACACGTGTCGCCCGTACGGTCGGCCGTACGACCGTACCGCAATAAAAGGGCCGTACCTGAACATTTACCAAATAACATATACCCACATAGTTTATACAAATTAATATTTTATAAAAAATTTTGTATTATCGTCTAACAATTAAAAGATATAGGGTGTGTTTAGTTATAGTTTTTGTTATAATACCCTTTATTTGTGGTTGTGGTTGTAGTTGTGGTTGCAGTTGCGGTTGCGGTTTATTTCGAGTTTATTTGACGGTTAGTTTATTTAAAAAAACTGGTTATATGTGTTTAGTTAGAGTTCTTTTAATTAGATACGAAGTATGAAAATGACAATATTACCCTTCTAATAACATGAGAGGTAGAACGCAGTGTGGCCAAGAAGAGAGTTGAGTTCGACATTTCTCTTCTCTCATTCTCTGCAGACAGTCCTCACGAAGGAGAAAGGTTGAAGGCACACCGTCAATCGATTCCGCACGAAGAAGGAGAAGGCACAAAGTAAGGTCCTTGTTCGATTTTCCCCTTACACACTTCTCTCTTTTTTTTGCTCAATCTGATGTGCATTATTTTCTAGGGTTTGAAAAAATGTAGAACTACAAACCTAGGGTCCTCGTTCGATTTTCTAGGGTTTGAAGAAATGCAAAGAGTCCTCAATTTTGCTCAATTTTCTAGGGTTTGAAGATATGCAGGGAGTCCTCAGTTTTCATCACTTAAAGTTACTTATTAACAACACCTGACCATCTACTTGTCTTGAGTCTAGATGTTAGGATGGATAAACCTTGGCACATAGTAGATACTTATTGCTTTCACTACTTTTCATGAAATTGGCTTTCTGTAATGGGTGAGATATAATTGATTGCCATGGTACGAACCTAATGCTATGCACTTTCAAAGTTTTGATTCAACATGTGTGGAGGTGCCGTTTAATCTTTTTGTATTGCAAGGAAAAAGCTCCATTATCTTCTACAATACCACTAGCACCACTACTGCTAATACTGATCGATAATCTATTATCCTCTGGTATGAATTTTTGTTTTCTTTCCTATAGAATTTTCATAACAGAATGGTCTTTATGAAGACAATATAAAATAGTTCAGAGGCAACTATGCCAGAAATAGATTAGATTTGGACCTAGGTAGTCTTGTCTGGAATGGACCCAATTGTTCTTATGCACCTTCCTCACACCCTTTGACGGAAGAGCCCCTTGTATTAGCACTCATGCCCTTGTGATCAGCACAAGTGACTTGCCAATTAGTCTTGTACACCTTTCTCCCTTATTTCTTTTACTTTTTAAAGTCTGCAGCTCTCTAATTCGAGAATAATTGGAAGTGAAGCAAAAAGATGTGGGCTATTGACTCCTTGTTGCTTAAGCTTAATAAAATAAACTGACTTTTTAAAAAATGACGAGCATGAAATTTTTTGATTGATTTGCTCCAATCTGAAAATTAAGGTTACATTGCTCAAGAGTAGATGAAAACATGTGTCAAAAGAGGGGCATTTTGAGTAGAGTTGTTAACCATAACTCACTCCCTCTGCAATTGCAACAGGAGAAATATGATGTGAGCTAGATAAATGGTTAGGTTTGGGTGAATATGGTTAGTGCATTCGAAGTTGCAGATCATTATGTAAATAGAATTTACCCTAGACATTTTTTCCCATTTCAAAGAAGGGTACATTTATCTATAAAATTTATGTTTGCATTTTCCTTTTCTAAAGAATGTCACATACTTTATCCATGTTGAAAAAATGTAAACAATTTCCATTTGCGGTGTCATGTTGATGCAATTGTTTTGTGCTTGCCTACTCTTCAAAGTTTCTGATAAAGCAAGACAAGTGGGTATGTGCTTAGTTTTCACTTGAAAAAATTGCTAGGATGGAATTATTGTTGCCTTTTGTGTCGTTCTTCTATTTATCTGAAGAATAGAGATCTCAAGCAGTTTATAGAACTATCTACATAAAAAAATCACTTTGGGGTTTGTTGACTTATTTTGTGTAGTGAAATTAATTTTGCTTCTACGATATTTCCAGCAAAGGGTGGATGTGCCCCGAAAGATCAGAAAGTTATTGGGTTCAAGGTTGAGGAGGCTAGTTGGACAAAATAAACTTGAAAAGGCCAGTTTCATGCTTGCAGTACTTTTATTATGGTTGAACAGTTTTTAAGTTGATAATCATTGTAAATTGTAATTTTATCTCTTCTCTTAGGTTTCCATAATTGCGTCACAGTACAACTTGAATGGGCAGAGTGTGGAAGTAGCTACAAGACTTGCATCCATGAATCTTGCCAAAGCCGAAGAATTGTCCTTTCAAGCATACGAAGCTGTCAGGGAAGCAAAGAGAGTTGCAAAGATGGCTGAACCCTAGTCTCCAAGCTCATATTTGATAGAATAGACTAATAACCTTAGTTTGTAAAGACTGACAATGTATGAAGATTATAATACCACCAAAGGTGGACTGAAATTCTATCATAATTCATTTATCTTTCACACTGAAACTTCGGAAAGGAGCAGGCAAAATAACAAACTTGGATGTGTCATCTCACTTCCCCACCTATTGCTACTGCTTGCCCTCATTAACCCCTCATTTAATGATTGTAGAGTCATGGAGTTTCTTGTTGATGATCCTTGAGCTCAATCTCCCCGGAGAATCTCTGTTGAATCAGCTTGGAAAACACCTGCATACATAGAACAACATAGTCAAGACAAAGCAAAAGATACATTAGGAATAACTGTTAACAGGTGTGATTTTGATAAAAATAGAAGTTGTTTTGAATATATTTTAAAAAAGCACCTACATAGGAAAGGTTAATGAAAGTATTCATTCAAAGTATGTTAAGGGGAGGTATAAATCCCATGAAATTGATACAACCGCTCCTATCTGAGCAACAGGCAGTATCTTTCCAAGTATGCGCTTAGGAGGTGAAGTGGGTAGTTTGCAAGAGTTACATAAATCCCATGAAATTGTGCTTCCAGCATGTTTTCATCGTCATTG
Organism: Fagopyrum esculentum; assembly: GCA_033239045.1. Taxonomy (NCBI): domain Eukaryota; kingdom Viridiplantae; phylum Streptophyta; class Magnoliopsida; order Caryophyllales; family Polygonaceae; genus Fagopyrum; species Fagopyrum esculentum. Next base: position 12,502,871 of record BSUD01000006.1, on the reverse strand, counting down.
CTGTACCCCTGAACACAGGGAACATATATTGAATATAAAATGAGCATATTCTTGGGAAAAAGAGACAAAAAAATTTAAAAATCGATGGTAATTAGATAATTTACATCAATGTAGAAATGATCATCTACAAGGCAACAACATCTTATAAACATCTGTTTGCATACAAGACATTGACCAATGCAATGTTTTTCATATCACGATAATCAAAAGATCAATTCTAAACTGTTCAGAAAATCTCAACTTCTAGAGCAATAAAAAGCCCTCCAAGATTTTGCTTGTCCAAACACGACAACATAAAAAACAGCGAATATTTAATAAGTAAATGATGGTGAAAACAATGGTATTATCAAACTACAAGAGAACTAGTCCAAGTTCTGATGGCTTCAGGCATTTCGGACCCGGTAGTTGTAAAGATAATAATGAAGTTGTCCATCACCAAGTCCAAACTTCAGTTCCTTGAGGATACTTTCATTCTCCATGACATATAAAACGTTAAAAACATCATAATCTTGCTGCTTGGAAACTATATGTGCATCATTCATCAGTTGCAGTAAAGGAGTCCTGGATGCAACATTATAGTAAAAGTAAGCAACTTTCAAGGTCGAATAGTTTTGGTTACCAAGTATGGCTGATGGAAGGGTATAGAAGCTGCAAAAGTCAGTGATCTCATGGGTCACGGTACTCTCAACAACAAACCCATCCACAACATATTCCTTTGGAAGAAGCCAATGTTCAACATCGTCTTCATTAAAATCTGGTGCAACAATGTGCTGACTCAAGTAATTTCTCAGCAAACGAGTAACAACAGGAACATCACGAAGCTCCATTTTCCTAAAACCAGGGGTAATTGGTGCATCCGGTAGCTTATAGAGCTTAATTGTCCTGCTCATTGTCATCCTTGGACCTAATCTAGAGAACCCAACATTAATCAACCTCTTAGGGTTCAAAGAACGGTGGCAATACTGACAAGTGGTCACCTGTGTCGGAACATGTTCTCATCATCCTCAACATAATTTTTCTTCAACAAGCTGTAAACTTCAAGGCAAGTATCATCATCATTCATGTCACACGTAACCCATTCATAAGGACCAGGGAGATTGTAAGGCTCTTGCTTTACTTCCGATAACAAGGTTGGCGGCTCAATAGGTCCTTCAGGCAAGCTAGTGTCCCCAATATCCCTGTATTGCCCTACAGGCTGCGTCTTCGAGAATTGTGCTTCTTTGCATCTGATAATTGATCCTGGAACTTCCTTACTAAGCTGTCAATGGAGGAGTCAACGACATTCGCAAGTGCATTCGAATTGGAACTGGAATCTGGATTTTCCTCACTAGACCTTGATGAAGGATTCCCATCAGCCATCTTAGCAATTTATCCTAGATATCCAAAAATTAATTGAGAATCAAAACATATTTCTTATCCTCCTACAATCAGTAACATCCAAAAGGAAGCTAATAGAGTAATAGGTACATATCGAATTATTCAGCAATAAAAACCTGAAGTTCTATGACAGAATTCCTCTAAAATCGCATCATCAAGTTACAAACGATAGATCTAAATATCTCGCGAATGAAAGAAAAAAAATGATATGAATATAAACAAGAAATTGAAAACAGGAAAAGAGTTTGGGAATTAGGGTTTTGGGTTCTCTAAAAGATCCAACCAAACCATATATATTATCTTCAACATAAAATCAACAACATAAGGCTCAAATCAGGCAATTTCCAAGCATTGAACACGAATTACTCAAGTCTAGAGTGGAGATTGTTCAGTTGTACTAATGGAACCTATCACAAATCCTCTTGCTTGTCTGTTAATACAAAAAATAGAGATGCAGTACCTACTCCAGCTATAATAACACAATAATGACAATGAGATACCTACTAATCAAGCACAAATCAGACAATAATAACAATGAGATGCACTACCAAACCAGCACAAATCAGTTAACATCATATCATAAACAAACCCATTTGACAAAAAAAGAGGATAGAGAAGAGAGACCTCAAAACACAATTGCCGAAAAGAGAGAAGAGGAGAACTTGCCAAAATTCCTAACCTGAGAGATTGTAAGATTTCTGGTGTCGTTTTGGAGGTCGTGGCATGTGCCTTTCCGGGCCGGATTTGCGCAGCAGAACCCTTCTTTCCTTTCGCCGGTGTTGTCGTCATTTTCGCCAAGCCCTAGAGCAGCTCTCTCTTGTGTGATGTATCGGGAGAGAAGAATGAGGAGAGGGGCATCGTTGGTATCGATTATTTCAGAAACTCCAAAAACCTTGCTCATAAAGGTTCTAAAAATGTGGTTCCTGTAACTCAAAAACCACCCACCAAAAAACTATACGGAACCACAAACCCACAACTAAACACCTGCACTTTCTAACCCTGTATAACCCTAAACTAAAAAAACCCCACAAACCCCACAACTAAACACAGCCATAGGCTCAACTCTTTTTTTTAAGATTGGCTCATGTATTTGTACATGATTTTTGGTTATATTCATTTGTGAAATATATAATGAACATATTTTATTTAGGGAAATTGCGGATGGTACCCTCATGGTTTGGGGTTTTCCGAATTTTTCCTAATAGTTTTTCGAGTTCGGATGGTACCCTTAAGTTTACGTTATTTTCCGAATTTTACCCAAATTCATTAAAAATTTTCAAATTCTATTAAAAAATATGAAATAAAATAAATTAAATTGAAAAATAAATAAAATATAAAGACTGATTTATTTATTTTAATAATAAATTAAAACAAAGATTTTTAATTTTTTTTAAAGAATCCTTATTTTATTTATATTTTAAATAAAGTATAACACTTATGTTTTTAGATTTTGTTAAAAAATGCTAATCCAATTTATTTATTATTAAAATAAAATAATATACTATTTTTTTTAATTATGTAAAAATTATTTGATTTATTTATTTTTATATTAATATAAAATACTGATTTTTTTTAAAAAAATTACTGTTTACTTTATTTGTAAAATAAAAAAATCATTCTTTATATTTTATATTTATTTTTTAATTTTATTTAATTTTCTTTTATATTTTTAAATGGAATTTGAAAATTTTCAATGAATTTGGGCAAAATCCGTAAAAAAACGAATACTTGAGGGTACTATCCGAACTCGAAAAAACTGTTGGGAAAAATCAGAAAAACTCCAAACCATGAGAGTACCATCCGAAATTTCCCTTTATTTTATTACCATCTACATACAATTTAAAATATAATTTAAATTGTTAATATTATAAAACAATACATTATATACGTTAAATTTTTATTATGAAATTAAACAGATTACACATTTACTTATTATATTTTCATAAAAAATAAATACTCGTGCAGTGCACAATTAATACATTAGTAATGATTTGTTAAGTAAGACGGTTTGAAGAAATTTATTGATTTTTTGTGGATGTATTACAAGATTGGGATAGGAAATATAACGAACATTAAATGAAACCACCATGACATCATACTATATTTCATAATATTTAATCCAACGACACAATTAAAGCTTGTGGCATGTGAGCTCTCCATGTGGCCTTGCACAGGTTGTTCCACCTCACTTGGACATCATATGTACAATTTAAGTTATAACCGGTTCCTGCTATTCGTATCACCTTAGTCATGCTACATATATTCGTTCTATACCGACGCAATGCGTAGGCGTAAAAGAAAAGATTTTTTTTTTTTACCTTACTACGCCCACGCAAATGCGTGGACGTAGTAAGTTTTCCTTAATTTTTCGAACTAAATGTATTTTATGACTACTACACATACGCTTTACAACTACGCATGTTAAATGCGTAGTATGACTACGCTTCCGCAAAGCGTAGTCGTAGCCATTTTCCTTTATTTTTGAACGAAATGAGCTTGTTGCTACAGACACGCGGTCGAAATATGAATAACATGTGGTGGTACGAATATCAATCTAGGTTGTAACCCTAACAATTCATTTATTTGTTTATTTTAACTTTATTCCCTCAACTAAAATAATAACTTATATAAATATCTTGCCCCAAGGGCCGAGCCAACTGTATTTCACTGTATTTGCTAGTTACCTCTGCGAAAGAAAAAATAAACTAATTTTTTAATGGAAAATCCGTTACACAAATAATAAATTATTTGAAAATCTAGTACCAGCATTCTGCATTTGCGTAACGCCGGCAACTGTGCCGCCGGTTTCACCGCAACGCGGCGGCGTCACATCGTCTTCAAAGCTAGTCGAACTCGTCAGATTCACCGTCCGTACGATTGACAAACGCGCTTGAAGGTTTTTTTAGTAATTTACCGTTGCTGTGTTACTATTCAAATTGAAAAGTTAATGGAGGGGAAATAATCATTAAAAAATGAATTATACCATTAAACATGGAAAATGTTAGAGAGAGAAGGCCATTGGCAATTTCAATTTGGCAGCTGAGAGAGAGAAGACGGAGACATCGGTGAGGTGGAGAAACGGAAAAAGAGGAAAGCAAAATCCACTTATAGAGATTAGAGAGAGTGTAAGAGTTCGCCATTAGATACTGATCAGTTCTTCTCTCTATTGGAATTCGCTTCACGAATCGGCGGTGGAAGAGTTCAATTTGAAAAATAAACGGTTTCAGCTAGGGTTTAGATCGTTTGGGAGATTCATTAATATCTAATTTTGAACGGTTCTCTGGTAGAGATTCTATTTCTTTGATATCGGTTGCTCCTACCTGCTGATCCGAACTGCGTAACTATGTGAACACAATCTCCGATCTGAACTGAGTTTGAGTATAGTTTTTTAGAGGTATTGTAGATTTTTTTGTAGTAGAATTCCATGGAGGAGGATTCGTCGATGGTGTCGGATACCGATCAAGATCTAGTGCAGAATCACCACTCGCCGTCTACATCTCTGATGGAGAAGGATGCTGAACAATCATCGACGTTTTCTTCTTCATCTCCCCAGCAAACATCGCCTCCGTCGACTCCGCCGGTGCTACAGCAGGCTCCGGTGGCGGGGCCACGCTGTGCGCCGATGTATACGGTGGTGGATGCGGTCATAGAGAAGAAAGAAGATGGGCCTGGTCCAAGGTGTGGGCATACGCTCACGGCTGTACCTGCTGTGGGGGAGGAAGGCACACCGGGGTTTATTGGCCCGAGGTTAATATTGTTCGGTGGGGCTACGGCCCTTGAAGGGAATTCAGCTGCTTCGGGCACTCCGTCACCGTCGTCAGCCGGAAGCGGCATCAGTACGTTAAATTGTTCATCTATTGCCTTAATTTATCTGTGTTGGTTGCTAACTTGCTATGATTACTCTGGGCAGTTAGGTTGGACTTCGTCCAAAGTTTGCTAGCTATAGAGAATATGAGTTAGTTAGTAGAATAATAGAAGAATAAAACAGAGTTGCTTTGGGAGTTTTGTTTAGATACGAATCAATGCTTTCAATGAAGTGCATTTAATTCTAGCGGGCAGTGATTATCAGGCCAATTCTGATTCTCTGCTATTTCTCTTATTTCGCTTTGGGTAAGTAATTGGACATGTTCCATAAGTATAATAACTAATAAGTCGATCTATGCGGAGAAAAATCTCTCGTAACACCAAAAACCCCAAGGAAAAGCAGTGGGATTGTGGGAACAAACTCTACACAGATATACAAGATACTGCTGATCATACGGATTGTATCCTTTTCTTTTTGGTTGACAGAATTGTATCCTTTGTTTTTTGGTTGACAGAACTGTAATTTTTTTTGAACGCCTAATGGTCCTAACTATTTATTCAATTATTTGTTACCTTTTTGGTGCTGGTACTTGTGTTTGTGGGATGATATCGATTTTGGTGTTACAACTAAACATGTGGTGTAAGACTCTTGCCCTACGCATTGCAGGACTAGCTGGTGCTACAGCCGACATTCATTCTTATGATGTATTGACTAATAAATGGTCTAGGTAAGTTGGGAGTCTTATGCATGTTGATCTATATCATTGAGATCACTGTTACTACATTTCTTCTTGTGGCTTTACTCAGCTTACTTGATGGTAACTCTATAACTGATAGTTATAACCTAATGTCTAGGATTAATCCTATTGGAGAACCACCCACACCAAGGGCTGCACATGTGGCTACTGCTGTTGGCACTATGGTTGTAATCCAGGTTGGCGTATTCAACACGTAGATGCTATTCTTGTGGGGTGTTTTTGGTTTATTCAGTTAATTTGGCTCAGTTTTTTTTTTTATTGCCTTAATACCCTCTTTTTGATAGGGTGGCATAGGTCCAGCAGGTTTGTCTGCTGAGGATCTTCATGTTCTTGACCTAACACAGCAAAGGCCTCGATGGCATAGGTTATATACTGAATATGCTGCTTTATCTTGCTGTGATGCTTGCCTTTCCTTTGTACTATGCACCCATTTTGGCATTTCAGCTACCGTGCCTTACTTCTCTCAGGGTTGTTGTCCAAGGCCCTGGTCCAGGACCACGCTATGGACATGTTATGGCTCTTGTGGGGCAAAGATATCTGATGGCTATTGGTGGAAATGATGGTGAGTCGGTAATCTACAAATAGATGAGAGATTTGTATGTCACGGAAATGTTATAAGATTTTGATATGTTATAAATGCGGCACAGGGAAGCGACCTTTAGCTGATGTCTGGGCATTGGATACAGCGGCTAAACCATATGAATGGAGGAAATTGGAACCTGAAGGTGAAGGCCCTCCTCCATGCATGTAAGTTTTGCTTTTAGTTTCATTCAGTAGCCCTATTATTGTTCTTTGTGCCTGATAAGTGAACAACACTTCACTGTGCCAATGCAATCTGGCGGTGAGACATATATGTCCATGAAGTTTGATATACGTGATTGCATAAGTTGCTGTCAGAATGGTATTGTTTCGGGCTATCTATGCTTTGAATTTTATGTTGCCATGGCGAACTTTTAGAACTTCGAAGGTTCTCCGTCTATATTCCATCCTTTCTACTTGAAATTGTATATTCGAGTAGTTATATGATTTTTACTCATCAATTCATTACATTGTCTTTGGCATATTATGTTTCTGTCTTGTGCATTCTTTGCTATTGTTTTTTTGGTCTATTGATTTTGAACTTGATGGAGGAAGTTTACCCTACCAAGTTATCAACCTTACAGTCTTCATCTGTGAATCACTCTTAAATGGAAGTCCCAAAATACCTTTGCAGTATATATGATATATCATTCATTACTTTTGAAGTGTTGTGAGATGTGTAGAGCTTTATATGATTCAATGTGGAGTTCGGAATCTAATTGTTGGTAATTTGTACAGTGCCTTTTATTCAAGTCGAATGCCATTAATGGCGGAAATAAGCTTAATTTTGAAAATTGAATATATAATTATCAGATAGCTTCTTTGTATTGCATGCTTCTTTTCTATGTGAAATGCTATGGTTGTTCAAGTTTCCTTCTCATACTAGGTCAAAAGCCACTAATGATTTTGGTCATGTACATAAAGTCATAAACTGGGCTGTGCAGTATGTTACATTAAATGATTTTGCAGCTATTTCAGTGTTTTGCTGGTTCTTGGAATCATTTTATTAACTAATGGTCAAAGCTGTCGGGCCTGAATTTTTTGTTGGTAAATTTATGCCATTTCTCATAGTTAAATGCATTCTTAAATGCTAATTGTGATTTTATTATGCTTTCAACGTTTTTCTGATGTGTCTCAAACACCCAAGTTTTGCGAGTTTCTTAAGTTAATCAACACATTAGTTTCAATTATTTCTATAATTTTTGGTAACCAAAGTTCTTGCTATTGTTTTCATGCTTCTGTTTGATCTTGATCAGGTATGCCACTGCAAGTGCACGTTCTGATGGTCTTCTTTTGCTTTGTGGAGGAAGAGATGCAAATAGTGTGGTGAGTTATAGTTTCGTGTTGAGAGTCTTGAGATGTACTTGACTTGCTACTTTTTTTATGCTGTCAATATGTTCCACTTAGGATTGCACAGGCCACAGCCAGCTACATAATTTATTCCATGAACAGAAATTAGCTGGCTTTTAAGATTATTTGTTTTTTTCATACCTAATTGGCTGCTTTTTTTTTGTTAAATGGGATGGACATCTTACATCTTCTTTAGCAAGGGGGGGAAATCTCCTTACGAAAGCCACCTGCTCTGGCTTTTCTGCTTCTTTTCATTGATTTTCCCATTTATTTTGCACATTCTTTTGCTGAAAGCTTTTCATTCATGTTTCCTAACAACCTTTGAGGCCGATAACATACTATTTTGTTTTTGCTATGGTTGCAAAGCCTATCAACTTGGCTACAATTGGTCCATACAAACAATAGTCTCAACTTGAGGTTGATGAATTAAGTACTGAACAAGCTTGAAATCGGAATATAAGTCGTAAATTCAAGTAATTGCAATAATTTCCACTATCAGAAGCAGTGGCTTGCCTGAGGGTTGTGGCACTGGGTAGCAGACTCGTGGCTCTGTGGCAAGGAGCTAAGATGAAATTTATGCATTTTGGTAGTGCAGTTGGTGGATGACATAGAACATGTTGTGGACTGCAGATATGAGTTCAGAAATATGCTTAGTCACACAAAATATGTGATTTCCCAAGTTGTCTTAATGAGGGTTGGTCTTGAAAGTTTGGTGCTCCATTGTAGGGCATGCCATAGCTGGCATGACCAATCTTCGTTATTTAGCACACTCCCCCCTTATCAGTTACTATCCATTGTTCTGCTTTGCAGGGCACTGCTTTACTGGCTTGTCCTTTTAAAAGACTTATCTTTTCTCTCATGTGACATTGACGGAGACAGTTATAGAGGATGTATGTACCTGACAGGCTGATACTTTTGAGTTTCGACTTTTCTAAGAGTGAATGTAATGTATAGGTTGTCACCATATGGGCAATTGTAATGATGCTTTTTTTTTTGGCTCTTTGAATTTGAAGTATCCAGATTTGATCCATTCTTTCTTGAGACTAGTATGAAATACAGTACTTATCAATTAAGATGCAATCGCTCATGAATTTTATATTGGCGGTGAATTTGCAGCCACTACCCAGTGCATATGGACTTGCTAAACATAGGGATGGTCGTTGGGAATGGGCCATTGCCCCTGGTGTTTCACCATCTTCAAGATATCAGCATGCTGCGGTGGGGGTTGCTTTTCTATTTCATTTTTCCTGTAGACATTCTCTGCAACAATTAAATTGAAATTATAATATACAGGTTTTTGTTAATGCACGGCTACATGTATCCGGTGGGGCACTTGGTGGTGGGCGCATGGTAGAGGATTCATCGAGTGTTGCTGGTATATGATTTTCGCATCTTCTTAATGTTATTTTTTATTGATCTCGATTATTGACGCTCTTTACTTGATTATGGATTTAGTGACCTAGTGTTTCTTTTGTTTTTATTTTTACATTAGAGCTAAGTTAATTCATATACATATATTTCATACCATCTGCAACATATATAGTTTATGTTAATTGTGGCCCTCTTTCGAATCGAGAGTGATAGTTATTTGCAATTTTGGTGCTTAGTTTTTTTTATGCTTAGTTAGAGACTTAAGAGTCAACATGACCAGCATTGCTGTTTCATGTCCTTGAAGATCTTTTTAGATTTAAAGCTGGTGTAGTATGTCTGGATATACTTATGGTCCATTTCTTAAGGATATGTATACATTTTATAATTTACCAATGCTGTGGAGTCTGGACATAGTTTCATTGTTTCTTCTGTGTTTGTAGTGTTGGATACGGCAGCTGGAGTTTGGTGTGACACGAAGTCTGTTGTTACTAGTCCTAGGACAGGCAGATACAGTGCTGATGCAGCTGGGGGTGATGCTTCAGTTGAGTTAACAAGACGCTGCAGACATGCTGCAGCAGCAATTGGCGACTTGATATTTATTTATGGTGGTTTACGCGGTGGTAAGACATGATGCCAACGGCATGATCACTTATGTGTTTTTGTAGGACCTTTGAGCATGTGATCATCTGCAGATTTATATTTCTGCTTTTTGATGTTTTGGTTCTCCCCCTAATTTCAAACTTTCTGATGGATGGTTCTCTCTAGTGCTTAGTGACATGTTTTCTCGAAGACTGCTGAACTTTCTGGTGTTTATGTAATATTTCCTGGTAAAAGATGGTTGAACCAAGCCTTCTATTGATAGATTTCTGATATATACGAATGGTTTGTGTCTATATGATGTTGAATATCAGGTGGATGTTTTTTTTTACTCATGGTCCTGGTGGAATATCTTACTAGGTTCCATTTCATCCAATGTTTAATGGCTAATGAACAAACTGTGTTAGCTCGTTGATTTGTCATAACTTCTATTATAGGGGTGTTGCTTGATGATTTACTGGTCGCTGAAGACCTTGCTGCTGCTGAGACAACAACTGCAGCTTCACATGCTGCAGCTGCAGCCGCTGCATCCTATGTGCCACCAGGACGGTTTTCTGGGAGGTACGGCCTTACAGATGATGGAACTACGCAATCTGTTTCTGAGGCTTCTCCTGATGGTGCAGTTGTTCTTGGGAATCCTGTTGCTCCTCCAGTAAATGGTGATATGTACGCTGATATAAGCCATGAGAATGCCATGATCCAAGGAAACAGGTATGCTGATTTCCTTGTTTCTTTGGAATAACACAAGCTACTCTTGGGTTTAGTTTCCAGGTATCCCAACTTTTTGGTACTTCTCAGGACGCTAAGCAAAGGCGTGGAGTATTTGGTAGAAGCTTCCGCAGCAGAAGCAGAAGCCATAAAGGATACACTAGCGGCTGCTAAAGCACGACAAGTTAACGGCGAAGTTGAACTTCCAGACAGAGACAGAGGTGCCGAGGCAACACCTAGTGGTAAACAGATGTCAACCTTGACCAAGCCAGACTCTACTACAAATAACACCACTCCTCCAACAGGAGTTAGGCTTCACCACCGAGCTGTCAGTGTCAAACTCCAACTTCTCTCGTGGATGCAAGTTTGGTTTGGTTCAAAACAGCTTTGTAAATGACCAATTATTTTACTATTTCTATTTTGTATGTTTCAGGTTGTTGTACCTGCAGAGACTGGTGGTGCTTTGGGTGGCATGGTTAGACAACTATCAATTGATCAGTTTGAGAATGAAGGTAGACGGGTCAGTTATGGAACACCAGAAAGTGCTACTGCTGCTAGGAAGCTGTTGGATAGGCAGGTGCCCATCAATAGTGTTTCAAAAAAGGTATCTCTTTTTTTGGTTGATTAAAGTTAAAACAATTGTATCTTTTCTTCTTTAATCATTGGTGGACTGAGATGCAAGAGCAAAACGGCTGATCAATCTCTTTGATAATCCATGTCTGCATTATGTTGACTGCTAGGTGTACTTTCTTGTGTTCTGATTTTGTTTTGGTGCATCCTTTTGCAATGCTGACATAAATCGCTTGCAGCATTATCGCATTTGGTTATGCCATGTTATAATTTTATTGTATTTCTCTTTAGCGAGTGATCTCTCTGCGGTTCTTACTAGTGTAGGCTTGTTTAACTTCAATGTTAGCATAGACTTATTCATAGTTTTGTTAATTTTCCTTATGCTATGTCTTGTACTATTCTGTGATATTTTGGGTCTTCTTTTTACTGATTTCCTTTACTGACCCGATTTAAATATTTACCCATTTCCTTATCATTTTCAATTTTTCCATTCCTATGCAACCATTAACTTCCCATCAGGTACTTGCAAATCTTCTGAAGCCACGTGGTTGGAAGCCTCCGGTTCGTCGTCAGTTTTTCTTAGATTGCAGTGAGATTGCAGAGCTTTGTGACAGTGCTGAAAGAATTTTTTCCAGTGAACCAAGCGTGATTCAACTTAGAGCCCCTATTAAAATCTTTGGTGATTTGCATGGTCAGTTTGGAGATCTCATGAGGCTTTTTGACGAGTATGGTTCTCCATCAACAGCGGGAGACATCGCGTAAGTGTTCATCCCTTAACTATGTAAACAAATTATTTTTTTCCGGAAGCTTAGCTGGTTGACTTTCAGTGTAACAATAATATCAGGTCCTTAATATTTTCATGGGGATGTATAGATATGATCTTCAGTAATAGAATTGCTGAAAGCTACTAGATTATACTAGTTGTGAATTGCCATGAAACTCTCATAGGAAAAAGCTGCTTTCCACATATTGAACATGCTGATGCTTTAGTAAACATTTTGAGTAGACTTTCCAAGGTTCCCGAGGCCCTATGGTGCTTGAAGCGGAATGAAATCCCACGGTAATGAGCAGACCTTGGTTCTAGAGTTGTACTCACATAGGATGCTTATTACTTTCTTTATCGTTTTGAATGTCAATCAGACTCTATGGACCCTTGATTACTCTTTCATGTCCTTGAGTTTGATTTCTGAGCTAATAAATTACATTGAAACTACATCAAAGTGGAAACTCAACCTTGATTGTCTTTGCTTATCATTGTCTCCCTAGTTTCGAGCAAGTTCACAAAAAAGGTTTATATATATGTGGCCCTTTACGAGGTCTTGTTGCCTGTTTTACACTTCCCCTTTATACAAAAGCAAAACTGGTTTTCTGTCTTTAAACTTCTTCAGCCTGATTATAATTCTACTTGTATGTCAGATACATCGATTATCTCTTTTTAGGAGACTATGTTGATCGAGGGCAACATAGCTTGGAGACCATTACTCTTTTACTTGCTTTGAAGGTATCACTGCTTTCAGCCATGTGAGATGTTTTGAGCTTTTCTCCATATCTCAGTAAGTCATAATCTGAGTTCCTGCCATAATATTACAGGTTGAGCATCCCAGCAATGTACATTTGATTCGGGGCAATCATGAAGCTGCAGACATCAATGCTCTATTTGGATTTAGAATTGAGTGCATCGAGCGAATGGTATGGCCTTGTTTATATATTCATAAATGCAATTTTGAAGGGTGCACTTCTCATGTTTCCCTGATATTTTGAATAGGGTGAGAGAGATGGGATCTGGACATGGCATCGGATAAACAGATTATTTAACTGGCTTCCTCTGGCAGCTCTTATTGAGAAGAAAATAATCTGTATGCATGGTGGAATTGGACGGTCTATAAGTCATGTGGAGCAGATTGAGAATATTCAGCGTCCAATCACAATGGAAGCAGGATCAATTGTCCTCATGGACTTGTTATGGTATTGCCAACCTGCCTTTATGTATGATTTGTAGGGAATCTCGATTTTTAACTCGCTAAAGGTCTTTCAACAAACTCATTTTAGGTCTGATCCAACAGAGAATGACAGTGTTGAAGGATTGCGACCAAATGCCAGGGGCCCTGGTCTGGTGACATACGGGGTATGTACTTCTCTAGAAAATCTGTATCTTATAAATATGTTATTTTTAAACTCGATGAACAAAAAAAAAGGCGTTTTGTATGCTTAGTTTAATGATTGAGGATGCTTCATGTCTAGATGATATAGTGCAATATTTTTACGTTGTTATCCTCAGTGTAGGATTTTCTTTTTATTAATTTGATGTACTTCTCATTGAGCTTTGTTATCCATGAATGCCTGTTTTTTTATGCAGCCTGATCGCGTTATTGAATTCTGTAACAATAATGACCTTCAACTGATTGTCCGTGCACATGAATGTGTGATGGACGGATTTGAGCGTTTTGCTCAAGGGCATTTGATTACTCTGTTTTCAGCCACCAATTACTGTGGTATGTGCATGTCTTTGTTCGTACCTATCACCTGTTTCGTGCGCTTCTAAGGTGTCAGTTTTTGTTGAAGTGCTAAGAGCATTTCTTGTTTGTTTTGTAGGAACTGCAAACAATGCTGGGGCAATTTTAGTATTAGGTAGAGATTTGGTGGTTGTTCCAAAACTCATCCACCCCTTGCCACCAATGGTTTCATCACCGGAAACTTCACCTGAACACCACATAGAAGATACATGGATGCAGGTTAAGTATCTTTATGAAGCTGAAGTTATTAATACTAATGTGCATTCCTGCTCATCCATCTTTCTCTTTTCCCTTGAACTTAAACAGGAGCTAAATGCAAACCGCCCACCAACACCGACTAGAGGCCGACCCCAACTGCCAATTGACCGGGGCTCTCTTGCTTGGATGTAGCCTGTCCTTGAACAATTGAAGTAACATACCCATACCAGGATCATCCTTCCCCTTGCTTGTAGGGGGTGTCATATAGCACAATGTTGTACATAGATTCAACTTGCGCCGATGATATGCATCCTTGGAAAAAAAATTCGGAGCGTAAATAGGATACCATTTACTCGACCCATAATTGATGGGTCATCGTACCAAAAGGAAAACACATCAGTTCCGGAACTGTGACACTGATCGGCAGGCACTTTCGATGCATTACAGAGAACCGAGTTGTAGAAGCAGCCCATTGTACACTACAGGCTAGTTTTTGGTCCACAAATTTTAGGGTTTGTATTTGTCTTGAGTTTGAGTGCAAGTGATCGATAAAGTAATGTTGTCAAAAATCTGTTGAAATGTAAAATAGAGGATCCATGTAATTTTGCATATTGCAGTGGTGTGTAACGGTGTTGGTCATTCCACGTCCAGAACTTCTTTGTTTTGTTTTTTTTAACAGGAATTCTTGAATATTTATTGCATTCCCCACTAGCCATTCTGTTCATCTGCCACAATGTTTTTTCTGTTTCTGGTATTCAATAGTTTACAAGATTAAGAAGATTGGTATGAACAAGTAGACATGGTTCTTTGTTTCGTTTGATGCTTGAAAAAATCGCCTCTGATCGTATATCATGTCTCTTTCAAGGGTGATGAGTAATTACTTGTGGTAACCCAGGGCTTTGATCCAGCTTACACGAGCCACGTATCAAAGATATTAGCTCGCGGGCTATGTGTGAGATTATTTTTAAGGCGGTTCAGATTCCAATCCAGACCAGAATTTTTAATCGGGCTGATGTTGAACCGAATATTCAGGCCCGATCCATATCCAATCCCTCAAAATTTGAAGGGCCCTATTTTGGGCGCAAAAAAAAAAAAAATTTTTTTTGGGTCCAGTCTGTCCGGGATCGGACATGAATATCCGCTCCAGATTTGATCTAATGGAAACGTTGGCCCCTGGACAGATTAACAAACCTAATTATTATCTTAGGCTCTCTATAATGTATGTGAAATCAATTGTTGAGACGTTAAGAATAAATTGTTTCATATTGATAACACATGGTATGTGAGTCTTGTATATAAGTGTCACGATTAATCGTCTTACTGTCATTAGGTTTAGATTGAAACTCGTGCAATTGTACGTGGCTCATTGAATGTGTACCTTGAATATAAAAATTTTAATATTTTGGATATGTGTGTGGCTTATCGGGTGTGTGACCCGCATATACAAAAATAATATGGTGTTTGAATAAGTAAAAAGGGTGATGAGGCACTTCAAGGTATACATGTTTCTATTGTCAATGGTGTTGGAGTTTTTTGTTATGTAATAATAAATTACGGATTGGACTTTGGTTACATGTTTTACACTATAACTACTAAGGTCTAATTACATTCATATACATGCACATATTCTATGTATGAAATGGTTGGAGATAGATGTGTGATATATGACTTGTTGGACTATGCTTTTTTTTTGAAAGGTTTGTAAGTAGCTCCCGGTTCGATTGGCTTTGCCGCTCTACATTCGGGACGGGTGTAAGTCGTGGCCCATTGCTGAGGGATACCCTCTCAATATCAATTTTCCCATACATGCTGAAGACATATGTGTGAAAGGATTTGCCGCTTTTATGTATGTTACAAAGACCTTAATATTCATAAGTGGATCCCTTGGTATATGTGCATGCACATAACCTATATATGAAATGGTTGAAGACATATGTGTGATATATGACTTGTTGGCCTATGTTTCAAGGACCCTTGATATTCATAAGTAGATCCATAATCTATGTATGAAATGGTCGAAGATACATCTGTGACATATGATGTGTGTGTGAGTGATGCTACATCAATTAGTTTTTGTGGTCATTTGCGTGTTTATCTCATTTGTATGGTTTATATTGCCAATTGTTATGATTCTGGATATATGGGTTAGAAGGGCCTTCTAAACCTACTTGTGCATCACCTCTCTTAAGTAATCTGACAGAAGATACAACATGTGAGAAGCACGTGTTACTTGAAGTTGCCTCCATCGATCTTTCTACCTAGTGGATTATGTTGAATTTTTCCTCCAAAAGTCATGCAGTGTAAGATTATACAAAATTGTATCACAAAATTTTTATAAATAAGATTGTTTTTGAGTTTTAAGGGAGATCATTCTAGGTCTATATGTTTTAGATCAAAATCGGAATTTCATCGTTAAGGTACTCATTTAATCTTAGAGAAAATTGGTGTAGAGAAGTCCTTATTGTATCATGTATACAAAATAGACCCCTCTATTTTCTAGTCAAAAAATAAAAGTAAATGAAATAGAAAATTGATGAAATTAGGAATTCTACTTTTACGTAAACCATTCACATAACTGTCAAAAAATCACAAGATAAAACATATTAAAAAAGACAACTTAATAATAAATGAATATTCGAGATTCGTCTCTTCAAGTTTCACTCTCAACTCCTTCCGAAAAAAAGCGTCATTATTTTCGTGGAGATTCTTCAAACGCAACTCCAACAACACCCGTCTTCTTCGTCTTCAACCTGCAATCGGAACATAAATCTATACATAAATATTCCGGGATACGGTTTCCGAGCATAAATCGGAGCACAAATATGTACATAATTTTCACAAACAGCACAAATTTGTACATAATTAATGAGAAAAATACTATTTTACGTCACTCAGTCCCTTCATCTCCTCCTCTTAGAAGATCATACATACAAGTTGCTCGGCCTAAGCATTTAAAGGACTTTATTTGTCCTTCATTACAACCTTCATCTTCTGTTTCTCACACTTTCATGGTGACTTTCATGATGTTTACACGCCAGAATATGTGGATTCTTTTGCTAAAGTTTCCTCTACTGTTGAACCTAGCCTTTTTTTCTCATACCAAACACATTCTAGACTGAAATTATACGAAGGGGAAGGAGATACAAACTCTTGAGCAAAACAATACATGTTGTCTTACAAATCTCCCTCCATGCAAGAAAGCTATCGGTAACAAGTAGGTTTACAAGGTCAAGTTCAAACTAGATGGCACCGTGGAAATATTCAAGCTAGACTTGTGCAAAAGGCTATAATTAGGTGAAAGGAAAATATTACAAACATACTTTCTCACCTGTTACTAAATTTACCTCAGTCAAACTCCTTACTTATGCAACTTTGAAGCATTGGCATATCCATCAATTGGATGTTGATAATGCTTTCTTACGTGGATTCCTTGATGAAGAAGTTTATATTTGATGCTATTGATGGTTATACTAAACCTCTACCCAATCAGGTTTGCTTGCTCAAAAGATCTCTATATGGTTTAAAATAGGCTTCTAGACTGTGGGATACTAAGTTAACTTAACTTTTGGTTAAACTTGAATTTGTACAATCGAAGTATAGTTACTTAATGTTCGTTCAACATATTCCTCGAGGACTTATCATAGCTCTAGTTTATGTGGACGATCTTATTCTGCCTGGTGATAGTTTACAACACATCACTTCAGTAAAGATGGCTTTACATAATGCATTCACCAATAAAGACCTTGGAGAAATTAGGTAATTTCTTAGGCTTAAAGTATCTCGTTCCAATATTGGCACTTTACTGAACGAGAGGAAATATTTCATGATCTCCTCCATGTTACGAAAATGGTTGATTGTAAATCATCTTTATTTCCTTCACCAAAAGGATTGAAATTCTCCACTAACCAGGGAGATTTACTAGACGATCCTAAAAAAATATAGAAGACTAGTTGGGAGGCTCTTATTTCTCAACATGATTCGATATGATCTATCTTACTCGGTTCAACATTCAAGTCAATTCATGAGTTCTCATTGTGAACTTCATTGGCAAGTTGCTCAACATATTCTCAAATACCTTTAAGGGTACCCCAAATCTTTTGTAGAATCTGAATACAAAAGTCTTTCCAAAGCAACCAGTGAACTTGTTTGGATCGACAATTTGGTACGTGATCTTTATTGCTCGGTTTTCAAGCCCATTCCTCTTCATTGTGACACCAAATCTGCAATTCAAGTCTTTGAGAATCTAGTCTTTCACGAAAGGTCTAAACATCTCAAGCTTGACTGCCATTATGTTCGAGAAAAGCTTCATGAAGGATTTGTTCAACCATCATTTGTTACATCTCAGAGTCATATTGTTGATATTTGTAGTACTTATTATGATTTTGTTCGCTCCAAACGGTGTGTGCAAGCTTTAAATTTATAACCCTAGACTTAAGCTTAAAACAAGGATGCGAACCCGCAGTGTACGGGTCAATCGTAGTAAAAGCAAGAAAATTCCAGGGGTCGATCACAGGGACTTAGTGAAACAAAGTCCAATACGGTATGCTAGTGTTGATGCTAACCACAAGAGCAAGTATACAATCAAAGATGAATAAGATGTCAAATAAGCAAACATGCAATTCTAGGGATTAAAGCATCTAGTTGTGGTTCCAACTCAAGATCTATAGATAAGCGGACAAAGCTGAGATTTTTGCATGGGGAAGGTGTTACTAAAGTGGAGTAGATCACCGGGTAAGTCTCACTACACACTAATCCCAAACCGTAACTCCTATTACCGGGTAAGTCTCAAGGAATCAAGATAAAGAACTATAACCTCAAACTAACACACCATCTAAGGGAATAGAATCAACCTTTACCGGGTAAGTCTCAGGCTAACTCACAAAGATGGGATGGAAGCACACTCAAACCCCAATAAAGGACAAGCCTTTATTACCTACACTTATGATCGTTAGTATACAAACTAAGGAATTACCGGGTAAGTCTCATCCTAAGCTTGCTTTGAACCAGAAAGGTATAATAAGAATAGGATTTGGCAAACTCTAACACATTAACTCTCAGTTATGGATCGGATAAGCCACCTCGGTCAGCCAGTTTCCACCCCGGCCGAGATGTTCATCGACTGAACGAGATGCTTAGGGTTAAGGTTAAAGACTCGAACTTTCAGGATCCTACTGTGATTAAGATCATTCTATCATTGTTTTCACCACAACCTTCAGCCAATCACCCTAGAATCACACAAGGAAATTAGCCACTCATCATCATAATGAAAGTATTAAATATATGGGAAGAAGGTGAATATTTGAACAAAGAAGAATTTAATGAAAACACTTCAATAACTGAATCAAATATCACACAAAATCGTTCCTTGGATAATAATCCAACAAGACAAGACAACAAGGAAAAGAATTGAAGACAATCTTACAAAACCCTCCAAAAAGCTATAAAGCTATAGTCTTCAATCTTCCTTCAACCTTCAAAAAGGTTCTTCAACTCTCTCCCAAATTGGAGTAGGATGCGGCTGCTGCGCTGATAGCGGATGTTCTAACTGTAAGCGGATGTTTGCAGCCTCTAAGCATCATCGGATTTGTGGAAAATCCATTCCTTTTTATAGGAAAAATAAACCTCCAAAGATAATAAATCTTAAGAAGATATATTCCCATAAAAATAGGTAAAATATATGATTCTGCATATCTCCTTCCTTCCAGAAATCTAGCCCAAAAATATAAGATCACTTTCCAAATTTAAAAGATCTCAGCCAAGAATAAAATATTCTCGCCGCGTCCTAGGTGTTCGCCTCGGTCGAGTCGGCGTCTCTGGATCGCCTCGGTCGAGATGAATCTCTGGGCAACCGAGGTGATTCATAACTGAGTGTAGAATCTCTCAAAACTGGTCCAAAGTAAATCTTTAATCCATGGTTGTGCTTCCTGAAGGATTCCTTTTTGCTCCTTTTTAATGCAATACGTACCATATTACCTGCAATTACAACGAAACTAGGTGTAGACCTCGATTCTCGCAAAGGTAGATGAAATGGTAGTAAAATCACATAATGTACATACAAACATGCAGATTATGAAAGATAAAACGTCCAAACAAACCCCAAAATATAGACTATAATTCATGCTATCAAAATACCCCATACTTAGCCCTTGCTTGTCCCTAAGCAAGTTCCTCATATAGAAATCAAGACAGAATGGATTATAAGTCAAGAAAATCAATGAAAAGTCTTTCAAAAAAAAACATTTTTATGGTGTGCAACTATCATAGATCACTCTAAGAGAATACTTCCTGGAATTAAAAACTCAATATGATCAAAACATTTTATAAATATAGGAAAGTTGTTCATCTTTGCATAAAATCATAGAATGCATAATAAATCATAATTATCAAAATTAATCATGTATAATCCGATTTAAACCGCTAAGCCAATCAACAAGCTCAAGGTCTCAAGGGCTTCCCAAAAGAAAAGGTCAAGAAACGTGTAGGGTAGGGATGTATGTAAGGTAATGTGGTGCTAGAATCCGGGAAAAGGATGAACTTCACTTTCACTTTGACTTGCAACATCTTCCACCAATAAGCTTTGCTTATTTCACACTTTTCTTTTTACTTTACTTTTTGGGATGCATGGACAGAGGTGCACAATAACCGAAGCCTAGGAGATCCGCAATCATCAATTTCTTGAGATGCATCAAACCCTTGATGCACATACCATGACCCGTTAGGAATATCGCTCAATCCGACTTTGGCAAGACACAAACACCCGGCTATGTGAATGGTGCCGAGTTACTCATCTTCATGATTGACTTCCCCAAACCTATTATTGCTTTCTAAGACTTTCACTTTCAGCCATCTTCTCAACTTTAACTTGCTTTCACCACTTTGCTTGCTTCCAAATTCCCGGATAGGTAAAGGGAGGCAAAATGTATATGAGGGGATAAGCATGATCAAGAAGAAGAAGAAGAAGAGAATGAATTGCCTTGGTCTTTCCAAGAAGAAAGTGAGAGAACTTAACCTGCGGTGTCAACCTTCAAATTCAACATAATTTGGATAAAAACAAAGTATTAAACATGCTAATAATTTCAAACAAAGCATTTAGCAACTTAAACATATTATAAAACCTTTCAAACACATAAAGAATTTAAAAACAGTAGGTAAACAAGATCTTCACTGAGATCATATCCAGATAAGTAACACAAAATCGTTTTCGAAAACTCTCAGTTAACCCACCTCGGTCGAGATGTTCTTGGTTCAACCGAGGTGAAACACCTCGTTTCGCCAGAACTGTCCCGGTCGAGGTCGAAAATTTTTTTTAAAAACCATTTTTTGACGTTTTTCTCAATGAAATAACCTGTAAGTATGCATGCAATCTCAGATAAACATATAAATGCAGAAGTGAAGCATAAATAAAATATCCGATGAAATAGAATGTCATACATCAAAAGTAGTCAAATAAGTACAAACACCCCATACTTGGGACACACTGTCCCAGTGGGTCAGAATAAGTCTAAGGACAGGATACTCACCGAACATAGCTAAACTGCATGAAGAAGTAAGAAACAGCTCCCAGATAAGACCATCTCGGTTGGCGAAGCACATATCGGTCGAGGTGTTCTGACAGTACCCGAGATGTATCTCAGTAAAGCTCGTTTCCTCAACTTCTCGAAACTTCGTTCTTCTAGTGTAGCTCCTGAACTGTGATCCTTCCTTTTGGAACACCTGGTTGTTGTCTAGAGGAAAACAAAAACAAAGCAACTATCTAAACTAAACTAGAAAAGGGAGAAGAAAGCAATACCTTGGGTTGCCTCCCAAGAAGCGCTTGGTTTAAGGTCGCTAGCTGGACCCTTCTCCATAGAATTACTCAATGTACCTTGAACACCATGGAGTGCTCATCACATCCATCATAAAATTCTTCCAAAAAGGTTCCGGTTCCTAATTTCACCGGCAAATGGTAAGATCTCCTACGTACAAGCTTGTACGGTTTGATTCTCACCGGGATCCTTCTAGCCTTCCTGCACTTCAATGGGACATAATCTAGCCTTGCGTCCCATCCTTTCCTTGATCGAGAAAACAGCTTCTCGAGAATCCTAGTAGCTTCCCCATCTTTAGCTTGGGGATGGTACAAGGTCCTTAGCATGCGAGGGACCCCATACTTGAACAAGAGACACTTCATCGCCTTAACGGTGTAGTGCTTGCAAACTTCACTCCTTATAATCCAAGGAGCATCTTCTTCCAACAGTTTCATGGGAGGTTTCATCTTGATTTTAGGAGGTTCTTTCGGAAGAGACCTCCAACTCTCCGGTGCATTCCTTTCCTCCACCTTGACCACAATCTCAGTAATTTGGCCAAAGTCTTCTACAGCTGCCTCTTCCGGTTCTGCAGATTCTTCCATCATCTCGACCGAGGTCTCTTCTACCTCGACCGAGGTCTCAACAGTCAGATCGAGATCTTCCACATCTTCTTCCTCAAAAGCTTCAGGGGAAACTTCTGGTTTGACTGGAGGTATGCTCGAAACGTGCAACACTTCCTTATGCTCCTCTTCTGGCTTAGCATAGGATAGGGTGCTTTCCTTGAGCTCCGTCACCTTCTTCATCAACTTCTCCAACCTAGATTCGAGAGAGTCTTCAAGAGGTTGCTCATAAGTCTTTCTAGGGACATTCTTCTCATCCCATATCACAAGTTCACGCTGAATGGCTTCTTCTCTTTCCCATTCATTGTTGAACCAATAGAAGGAGTACTTCTCCTCCAAGTATTCATAATGATCCGCCCTAGCACTTTGTCTTGCTATCCAGGCTGGATCAAACATAGCCATCAGAAATCCTGAAAACTACAAAACTCATAGAAAGAGTAGTTAGTAGCAACAGGGGCAAGCGCCCCGAAAGCAAACCGTACCGGCTCGGTCTAGACCAAGTCCCCGGCAACGGCGCCAAAAACTTGTTCGCTCCAAACGGTGTGTGCAAGCTTTAAATTTATAACCCTAGACTTAAGCTTAAAACAAGGATGCGAACCCGCAGTGTACGGGTCAATCGTAGTAAAAGCAAGAAAATTCCAGGGGTCGATCACAGGGACTTAGTGAAACAAAGTCCAATACGGTATGCTAGTGTTGATGCTAACCACAAGAGCAAGTATACAATCAAAGATGAATAAGATGTCAAATAAGCAAACATGCAATTCTAGGGATTAAAGCATCTAGTTGTGGTTCCAACTCAAGATCTATAGATAAGCGGACAAAGCTGAGATTTTTGCATGGGGAAGGTGTTACTAAAGTGGAGTAGATCACCGGGTAAGTCTCACTACACACTAATCCCAAACCGTAACTCCTATTACCGGGTAAGTCTCAAGGAATCAAGATAAAGAACTATAACCTCAAACTAACACACCATCTAAGGGAATAGAATCAACCTTTACCGGGTAAGTCTCAGGCTAACTCACAAAGATGGGATGGAAGCACACTCAAACCCCAATAAAGGACAAGCCTTTATTACCTACACTTATGATCGTTAGTATACAAACTAAGGAATTACCGGGTAAGTCTCATCCTAAGCTTGCTTTGAACCAGAAAGGTATAATAAGAATAGGATTTGGCAAACTCTAACACATTAACTCTCAGTTAAGGATCGGATAAGCCACCTCGGTCAGCCAGTTTCCACCCCGGCCGAGATGTTCATCGACTGAACGAGATGCTTAGGGTTAAGGTTAAAGACTCGAACTTTCAGGATCCTACTGTGATTAAGATCATTCTATCATTGTTTTCACCACAACCTTCAGCCAATCACCCTAGAATCACACAAGGAAATTAGCCACTCATCATCATAATGAAAGTATTAAATATATGGGAAGAAGGTGAATATTTGAACAAAGAAGAATTTAATGAAAACACTTCAATAACTGAATCAAATATCACACAAAATCGTTCCTTGGATAATAATCCAACAAGACAAGACAACAAGGAAAAGAATTGAAGACAATCTTACAAAACCCTCCAAAAAGCTATAAAGCTATAGTCTTCAATCTTCCTTCAACCTTCAAAAAGGTTCTTCAACTCTCTCCCAAATTG
Source organism: Fagopyrum esculentum (assembly GCA_033239045.1). Classification (NCBI taxonomy): domain Eukaryota; kingdom Viridiplantae; phylum Streptophyta; class Magnoliopsida; order Caryophyllales; family Polygonaceae; genus Fagopyrum; species Fagopyrum esculentum. The sequence goes on along the minus strand of BSUD01000006.1, from coordinate 12,478,995 downwards.
GAGTAGGATGCGGCTGCTGCGCTGATAGCGGATGTTCCGGTGTGTAAGCATGATATCGATGATCCGAAGATGGGTGAATTGTAGAAAATCCAACCCTTTATATAGGAGAATTATCTTCCAAAGATAAAATATCTTAAAAAGATAATTTCCTATAAAATATATCCATATCTCCTAAAATAAATATCTTCCTTCCAGCTATAAGATAACTTCCTAATAAAATAGATCTTATCTCCTAAAATAAATATCTTTCTAAGATAATTTTATAGGAAATATCTTAAAAGATAATTTCCTAATAAAATATATCTTATCACCAAAATAGATCTCCTAAATATATGATCTTCCTTCCAGAAATCTAGCCCAAAAATATAAGATCACTTTCCAAATTTAAAAGATCTCAGCCAAGAATAAAATATTCTCGCCGCGTCCTAGGTGTTCGCCTCGGTCGAGTCGGCGTCTCTGGATCGCCTCGGTCGAGATGAATCTCTGGGCAACCGAGGTGATTCATAACTGAGTGTAGAATCTCTCAAAACTGGTCCAAAGTAAATCTTTAATCCATGGTTGTGCTTCCTGAATGTAGCTCCAAATGACTCTTGACTCCTTTTGCTCCTTTTTAATGCAATACGTACCATATTACCTGCAATTACAACGAAACTAGGTGTAGACCTCGATTCTCGCAAAGGTAGATGAAATGGTAGTAAAATCACATAATGTACATACAAACATGCAGATTATGAAAGATAAAACGTCCAAACAAACCCCAAAATATAGACTATAATTCATGCTATCAAAATACCCCATACTTAGCCCTTGCTTGTCCCTAAGCAAGTTCCTCATATAGAAATCAAGACAGAATGGATTATAAGTCAAGAAAATCAATGAAAAGTCTTTCAAAAAAAAACATTTTTATGGTGTGCAACTATCATAGATCACTCTAAGAGAATACTTCCTGGAATTAAAAACTCAATATGATCAAAACATTTTATAAATATAGGAAAGTTGTTCATCTTTGCATAAAATCATAGAATGCATAATAAATCATAATTATCAAAATTAATCATGTATAATCCGATTTAAACCGCTAAGCCAATCAACAAGCTCAAGGTCTCAAGGGCTTCCCAAAAGAAAAGGTCAAGAAACGTGTAGGGTAGGGATGTATGTAAGGTAATGTGGTGCTAGAATCCGGGAAAAGGATGAACTTCACTTTCACTTTGACTTGCAACATCTTCCACCAATAAGCTTTGCTTATTTCACACTTTTCTTTTTACTTTACTTTTTGGGATGCATGGACAGAGGTGCACAATAACCGAAGCCTAGGAGATCCGCAATCATCAATTTCTTGAGATGCATCAAACCCTTGATGCACATACCATGACCCGTTAGGAATATCGCTCAATCCGACTTTGGCAAGACACAAACACCCGGCTATGTGAATGGTGCCGAGTTACTCATCTTCATGATTGACTTCCCCAAACCTATTATTGCTTTCTAAGACTTTCACTTTCAGCCACTTCTCAACTTTAACTTGCTTTCACCACTTTGCTTGCTTCCAAATTCCCGGATAGGTAAAGGGAGGCAAAATGTATATGAGGGGATAAGCATGATCAAGAAGAAGAAGAAGAAGAGAATGAATTGCCTTGGTCTTTCCAAGAAGAAAGTGAGAGAACTTAACCTGCGGTGTCAACCTTCAAATTCAACATAATTTGGATAAAAACAAAGTATTAAACATGCTAATAATTTCAAACAAAGCATTTAGCAACTTAAACATATTATAAAACCTTTCAAACACATAAAGAATTTAAAAACAGTAGGTAAACAAGATCTTCACTGAGATCATATCCAGATAAGTAACACAAAATCGTTTTCGAAAACTCTCAGTTAACCCACCTCGGTCGAGATGTTCTTGGTTCAACCGAGGTGAAACACCTCGTTTCGCCAGAACTGTCCCGGTCGAGGTCGAAAATTTTTTTTAAAAACCATTTTTTTTTTTTTTTTCGGTTTCGACGTTTTTCTCAATGAAATAACCTGTAAGTATGCATGCAATCTCAGATAAACATATAAATGCAGAAGTGAAGCATAAATAAAATATCCGATGGAATAGAATGTCATACATCAAAAGTAGTCAAATAAGTACAAACACCCCATACTTGGGACACACTGTCCCAGTGGGTCAGAATAAGTCTAAGGACAGGATACTCACCGAACATAGCTAAACTGCATGAAGAAGTAAGAAACAGCTCCCAGATAAGACCATCTCGGTTGGCGAAGCACATATCGGTCGAGGTGTTCTGACAGTACCCGAGATGTATCTCAGTAAAGCTCGTTTCCTCAACTTCTCGAAACTTCGTTCTTCTAGTGTAGCTCCTGAACTGTGATCCTTCCTTTTGGAACACCTGGTTGTTGTCTAGAGGAAAACAAAAACAAAGCAACTATCTAAACTAAACTAGAAAAGGGAGAAGAAAGCAATACCTTGGGTTGCCTCCCAAGAAGCGCTTGGTTTAAGGTCGCTAGCTGGACCCTTCTCCATAGAATTACTCAATGTACCTTGAACACCATGGAGTGCTCATCACATCCATCATAAAATTCTTCCAAAAAGGTTCCGGTTCCTAATTTCACCGGCAAATGGTAAGATCTCCTACGTACAAGCTTGTACGGTTTGATTCTCACCGGGATCCTTCTAGCCTTCCTGCACTTCAATGGGACATAATCTAGCCTTGCGTCCCATCCTTTCCTTGATCGAGAAAACAGCTTCTCGAGAATCCTAGTAGCTTCCCCATCTTTAGCTTGGGGATGGTACAAGGTCCTTAGCATGCGAGGGACCCCATACTTGAACAAGAGACACTTCATCGCCTTAACGGTGTAGTGCTTGCAAACTTCACTCCTTATAATCCAAGGAGCATCTTCTTCCAACAGTTTCATGGGAGGTTTCATCTTGATTTTAGGAGGTTCTTTCGGAAGAGACCTCCAACTCTCCGGTGCATTCCTGAAAAATTCAAAAATTTTAATAGGGAATTCAAATGAAGTAGGAGAATGTACCTTGCAAAGTTCTCCAAAGCTTGAGACAAGTTTCGTGTTGGGTTGATAATCCACCCACGAAACCTCTCTCAGTTCCGCTGGTCTTTCTTCCACCTTGACCACAATCTCAGTAATTTGGCCAAAGTCTTCTACATCTGCCTCTTCCGGTTCTGCAGATTCTTCCATCATCTCGACCGAGGTCTCTTCTACCTCGACCGAGGTCTCAACAGTCAGATCGAGATCTTCCACATCTTCTTCCTCAAAAGCTTCAGGGGAAACTTCTGGTTTGACTGGAGGTATGCTCGAAACGTGCAACACTTCCTTATGCTCCTCTTCTGGCTTAGCATAGGATAGGGTGCTTTCCTTGAGCTCCGTCACCTTCTTCATCAACTTCTCCAACCTAGATTCGAGAGAGTCTTCAAGA
>BSUD01000006.1:12437107-12475136 GCA_033239045.1 Fagopyrum esculentum | reverse complement strand
AAATATAAGATCACTTTCCAAATTTAAAAGATCTCAGCCAAGAATAAAATATTCTCGCCGCGTCCTAGGTGTTCGCCTCGGTCGAGTCGGCGTCTCTGGATCGCCTCGGTCGAGATGAATCTCTGGGCAACCGAGGTGATTCATAACTGAGTGTAGAATCTCTCAAAACTGGTCCAAAGTAAATCTTTAATCCATGGTTGTGCTTCCTGAATGTAGCTCCAAATGACTCTTGACTCCTTTTGCTCCTTTTTAATGCAATACGTACCATATTACCTGCAATTACAACGAAACTAGGTGTAGACCTCGATTCTCGCAAAGGTAGATGAAATGGTAGTAAAATCACATAATGTACATACAAACATGCAGATTATGAAAGATAAAACGTCCAAACAAACCCCAAAATATAGACTATAATTCATGCTATCAATGAAATAACCTGTAAGATAGTAAAGAGATCAACACAAGAATTGTTTACACAGTTTGGGCATAAACCCTACGTCTGCGGAACCCTCAAGAGGGGAGATTTGATCCCAGTATTTATTAAGCATTCGAGACTGTTACAACATATGTGGTTATAGAGTTTGCGCGCAAGGAAACTCATTAAGCAACCTAAACCTAGACAGAGTACGAGAACAAGAGCAAAGCATGAAGAACAAGATATCATAATAGCCCATGAGTGGCTAAACAAAGCTTCAATCAAAGTTTTGTTCTCTTCAGTATGAAGATCTTCGTTGAAGAAATTTGGATCAAGGATGAACGTCTTGAATCCTTCGCCGATCTCTCTCTCTCTCTTTCTTGAGGGATCCCTAGCTAATCGTCTTTCAAGTGGCAGTTGATCTCAACCTCAGGGTTTTCCAAGAGTCATAACTTCTCTAAATATACTTCAGAGAGGAAGCTTCAAACTCGCCGTTTCACTTAAGTGAACCGGCAATCATAAGTTGTAGGAATCAAACTCGATCATAGTGAACCCGGTTCATCTCCTCATGGATCAACCAATACTCAATGCACAAGCCCATCTAAAAACATGGTTGGCGTATCTTGTACTAGCAGCCCAAGTATAAAGACTAAACCAAACAACTCAGTAACTGTTACATAATCCACCTCTACTAATATATTCAAGCTACCATAAGTAGATGATCTTTCATCATAGTTAGCAACTTTGGACACATTAGCCACCTATAACATATCTTGAGCATCTTATCTAATATACTAGACTTAGATATATTACACAAGTTACAACCTTACATACATGTACATAACCACAACTATATAATACATCGTTACATGAATCGTAATTCTAACAATATTTAACGAAATCACTTGGTCAAGCTCACCACATGTTCTTAGCTTTCAAGATGGGTCTTATCTCTTCTACACCAACAAATTCATCTTGAGAGGCGGATATAGAATATATATTATAAATATAGAGTAATGAATGTTTCTATGCAGTAGCATGATGTAAAGAGAAGAGAATGTTGTTATATCTTTTGATCTTGACTAGATTTGGTATAGTGATATATGTCCTACTGTGTGAGCCATGAAAGAAGTGAAGAAGGGAATGTCATAAAGAAGCAAACCCTAATTTGTGAGGGCGTCGACAAAGTGCAATGGAATTCACGTCAGGAGATCTTTAGCTTTATAGAAAGTCATGCTTTTCGTCTCCATCATGTTTAGACCAAATGGCTAAGAAAGTTGAAAGCAAAGGCCATAAAAGACGGCGAAAAGAGGTTCCATACCAAATAAAGATTTTGCGATACGCCCCTATCATCAATGCACAACAAACAAATAAAGGACCAAACTTCCTTCTGCCCACTCACAATCAATCAATAACACTTCTTTTATCAAACCAAAACTAATTCAATATATATGTTCAAAGATTTTATTACAATTTTGTAAAATATAAACGATGAGTTAATATAGTATAAAAGTTTGATTATATTTTATAAAGATTTAAGGAATTTACATTTTACTAATACTTAGTTCACTATTATTATAATTATTTATGTTTGTATATCATTAGTTTATTTTTTCATTAATTAACACTAACCGTTCATTTTTGAAAAAAATAAACTCACGATTCATAATTAAATAACATTTAGTTCAAACGTCCATAAATATGTACCCAAGTTTTTGTTGTATCTTAATAACTCTTACAGCGCGAATATAATGATGTCATACTCTTGAAACAACCAAAAACAATATTTCTTCCTTTATGTCCAATTTTAACATATTATTTTTGGCTTTTTTTAAAATGGGTCATAAACTAAAAGTCGTCCGTCTCTTGACCAATTAAAAAAATTATTTTTGTGTTGTTTGTCCTCCTTCGTCTTCACCCTTCTTCTATTTATCTACGTTTTGATATTCTCGGACTTCTCCTCCTTGATCTCCGGTTTTTATCAGCTTTGTGCTCAACACTTTTTATGAAAATTCAACACCGTAGCAGGTAGACTTGCGTTGTATGGTTTCGCGTCAGTGGCTGGTGACGAGGTGTTACCGTAAGATGTTGAAGACCTCACTTATTCGGATGCCTTGGGGTGATCAGTCTCTAGAGACTTATCCCCTTTTGCTTACCCTTGGATAAAAAAAAATTTATTTTCAAGTTAAGAAAAGTATTAAAAATTTTAAACATACTTTGGGTTAAAATGAATATTTTTTAAACATATTTTTTAATGTTCATGAGGTAGAAAGAGAAACATAAAAAGTAAATAAGAAATGAATTTTGGGATGGAGGTAATAACATTATAAAGAGAAACATAAAAAGCTCTTAGAATGTGGATTCTAATAACATTAGAATCCCTAATGAATTTTGGAATGGAGGTAATTAATGAGTGGGGAGAAGTCTCTTGGAGAAGAAATAAAATCTGACAGGATTTTGCCCAACTCATGTAAATCAAAAGTAAAATTATATTTGTTTTGTTACTTTTGTCTAAATGTATGGAATTGATAGGTGTTTTGTTAATGTTTTATAAAACAAAAATAATTAAAGAAATCCTAATGAATTTTGGGATGGAGGAGATGAATTCTTTAACTAATATTATAGATAAAGAGTAATAGAAAAAATCAGATAAGAAACTCATTTCTAGTTCTGGGATAAAAATGCTCTTAATATCTCAGTCCGAAAAAACACACATGAAATATAGTTGTAATTTTGATTTTTTATTGTACATTTAGGATGTGTAGTGTGGACTGTGGATAATTTTCCAATAGAATTTACTTTATTAGAATAACATCATATTTATTTTGGGTCAAATTAGTTAAGTAAATGTATCCGTAAATATGTTTAGTAAATGTACGGTAATCAAACCTCTTAATTTCAAAGTTCCAACTCCATTTTAATGAAAGTGGTAAAAATTGAAGGAGTGCACAAATCTAATGGAAATAGAAAATGACCTATTTAGCCGAATTTTTTTATTTCTGTTGTATTCTAACGGTTCATTTTCCAATTTTTTTTATTGAATATATATAACGAAATAATTTGGTTTACTAGGCTTTTTCTAATTTTATATTTAGTAAATATACCCCTTGAGAGAAGAGTGTGTAGATTTTGAGAATAAATACAAAAGGTTGAGATATATTTACTTAATTGAAACATTAAAAAACCTAGTTACTACTCTAATTTTTCAAAAAGGCCTAGTTACCAAAATTGCCCATATATAACTAGCTAGTAGTTCATATTTTAACAACATATATAAATAAGAAGAAATTAGTTTTTATTACCGTTAATTATTTACCTTTATAGAAAAAATTGTTTTTATTTTAATTTTCTTAAGTTACTAAAAATCTGATTTCTTAAAGGGCTAATTTGGAAATTAGGCCTTTTTATTTTCCACTCTACTAACTAGGCCTTTTTCATTTTCTGATTAAGTAAATGTACCCATTTTTTTTTTTCCGTTCAAATCAGATTTCATCTCCTTCTCTTACGCTATAGGGAACTGTTCGCTCCAAACGGTGTGCGCAAGCTTTAAATTTATAACCCTAGACGTAAGCTTAAAACAAGGATGCGAACCCGCAGTGTACGGATCAATCGTAGTAAAAAGCAAGGAATTTCAGGGGTCGATCACAGGGACTTAGTGAAACAAAGTCCAATCACGGTATGCTTATGTAAATACTAACCACAAAAGGTGATCAAAACAATCAAAGATGATATAGAAGTCAATAAAGGAAATATGCAATTCTAGGGATTAAGGCATCTAGTTGTGGTTCCAACTCAAGATCTAAAGACAAGCGGACAAAACTGAGGTTTTTGCATAGGGAAGGTGTTACAAAAGTGGAATAGATCACCGGGTAAGACTCACTACTCACTAATCCTAAACCGTAACTCCTATTACCGGGTAAGTCTCAAGGAATCAAGATAAAGAACTATAACCTCAAACTAACACACCATCTAAGGGAATAGAATCAACCTTTACCGGGTAAGTCTCAGGCTAACTCACAAAGATGGGATGAAAGCACACTCAAACCCCAATAAAGGATAAACCTTTATTACCTACACTTATGATCTTTGGTAAACAAACAAAGGAATTACTGGGTAAGTCTCATCATAGGCTTGCATTGAACCAGGAAAGGTGTAATAAAAATAGGATTTGACAAACTCTAACACTTAACTCTCAGTTTCGGATCAGAAAAGTCACCTCGGTCAGCCAAATCCCACCCAGGCCGAGATGTTCATCGACTGAGCGAGATGCTTAGGGTTAAGGTAAAAGACTCGAACTTTCAGGGTCCTACTGGAATCTAAGATTATTCTATCATTGTTTTTCCCACAACCTTCAGCCAATCACCCTAGAATCACACAAGGAAATTAGCCACTCATCATCATGAAAGCAATAATCAAATATATGGGAAGAAGGTGAATATTTGAACAAGAAGAATTTAATGAAAAGACTTCAATAACTGAATCAAATATCACAACAAAGCGTTCATCGGATAGAAATCCAACAAGACAAGACAACAAGGAAGGGAATCTAAGATAATCTTACAAAACCCTTCAAAAGCTATAAAAGCTATAATCTTCAATCTTCCTTCAACCTTCAAAAAGGTTCTTCAAATCTCCCAACTGGAGTATGGCTGCAGCGGTGTAGTAGGTGTAAGCGGATGTATGCAGGATGTCGGATTTGTGGGAAATCCGACCCTTTTTATAGGAAAATAACTCTCCAAAGATAAGATATCTTAGAAAGATCTCTTCCCATAAAAATAGGTAAAATATAAGATCTATAATATCTTCTTCCTTCCAGGAGCCAAGCCCAAAAATATAAGATCTTTTTCCAAAGATAAAAGATCTCAGCCAAGAATAAAATATTCTCGCCGCGTCCTAGGTATTCGCCTCGGTCGAGTCGACTTTCCCGGATCACCTCGGTCGAGGTGAATCTGTGGTCAACCGAGGTGAGTCACAACTGAATGTGAAATCTCTCAAATCTGGTCCAAAGTAAATCTCTAATCCATGGCTATGCTTCCTGGATGGTTCCTTATGTTCCTGAATGTAGCTCCAATGACTCCATAGCTTATTTTGCTCCTTTTTGATGCAAAACGTGCCATTTTACCTACGATTACAACAAAACTAGGTGTAGACCTCGATTCCCGCAAAGGTAGATGAAATGGTGATATAATCACATAATATACATACAAACATGCAGATTATGAAAGATAAAACATCCAAACAAACCCCAAAATATAGACTATAATTCATGCTATCAAAATACCCCATACTTAGCCCTTGCTTGTCCCCAAGCAAGTTCCGCATATAAAAGACAAGATAGAATGAATTATAAGTCAAGAAAATCAATGAAAAAGTCTTTCAAAACATTTTTATGGTGTGCAACAATCATAGATCACTCTAAGAGAATACTTCATGGAATTTAAAATCAAAATATGATCAAAACATTTTATAAATATGGAAAAGTTGTTCATCTTTGCATAAAATCATAGAATGCATAATAAGTCATAATTATCGAAATTAATCATGCATAATCCAGTTTAAACCACTAAGTCAATCAACAAGCTCGAGGTCTCAAGGGCTTCCCAAAAGAAAGGTCAAGAAACGTGTAGGGTAGGGATGTATGTAAGGTAATGTGGTGCTAGAATCCGGGAAAAGGATGTACTTCACTTTCACTTTGACTTGCAACATCTTCCACCAATAAGCTTTGCTTATTTCACGCTTTTTTTCTTTTTACTTTACTTTTTGGGATGCATGGACAGAGGTGCACAATAACCGAAGCCTAGGAAATCAGCAATCATCAATTTCTTGAGATGCATCAAACCCTTGATGCACATATCATGACCCGTTAGGAATATCGCTCAATCCGACTTTGGCAAGACACAAACACCCGGCTATGTGAATGGTGCCGAGTTACTCATCTTCATGATTGACTTCCCCAAACCTATTATTACTTTCTAACACTTTCACTTCCAGCCAACTTCTCAACTTTAACTTCACTTGCTTTCACCACTTCGCTTGCTTCCAAATTCCCGGATAGGTAAAGGGAGGCAAAATGTATATGAGGGGCTAAACATGATCAAGAAGAAGAAGAGAGAAGAATGAATTGCCTTAGTCTTTCCAGGAAGAAAGTGAGAGAACTCATAATGTGGTGTCAACCTTCAGATTCAACATAATTTGGATAAAAACAAAGTATTAAACATGCCAATAATTTCAAACAAAGCATTTAGCAACTTAAACATATTATAAAACCTTTCAAACACATAAAGAATTTAAAATCAGTCAGTAAGCAAGATCTTCACTGAGATCATATCCAGATAAGTAACACAAAAATCGTTTTCGAAAACTCTCAGTTAACCCACCTCGGTCGAGGTGTTCTTAGGTCAACCGAGGTGAAACACCTCGTTCGGCTAGAACTCCACCGGTCGAGGTCAAAAATTTTTTTTTTTTTAAAAACCAGCTTTCTTTCAGTTTCGACGTTTTTTTTAAGCAAAATAACCTGTAAGTATGCATGTAATCTCAGATAAACACATAGATGCAAAAGTGAAGCATAAATATAGATATCCGGTCAAATAAAGTCATACATCACATAAGTGTCAAGTAATACACAAATACCCCATACTTGGGACACACTGTCCCAGTGGGTCAAAAATAAGTCTAAAGGATAAAAAAATACTCACCGGATAATAAGCTGAACTGCATAAAAATAAGAAAGAAAACCCTGCAGCTCTCAGTAGTCACGACCCGGTGGTGGTGGTGGTGGCACATACGGATACTGGGTCGGGTCGAACGGATAGCCCATGACATGCTCGAACTGAATCTGGGCCATCATGTGCTGGTAATGCTGCCGCTCCTACATCTCGCGGATATCCAGTGACAAAGCAGCATAGGAATCAATAACTTGATCCGTCAGATCATCGATCCGTCTGTGAGCCTCTGAATCTCTGTGTCGGCGCGCTCTACGCCTAGCAGGTCTCACTGGAGAAGTAGCAGGTGCAGGCTCAGTGTCCTCATCATCCAGATCTATAACTAGTGCGCTCGTCCATGCAGTATCTGTCCCTGTATCCATCGGGACTCCACACTCTCTCTCATCAACTGTCTCCTCATCATCTGCCTCCTCCTCAGCTGGGGCAGCTGCTGCCTCTCTGTAATCCTCCATCAGTTGAGCCCAAGCGGTCTGCCAATAATGAGGGTCAAAAACAGTAAACTAGGCAGACCACCTGATCCCTTGTGGTGCAGTCAGCTCCCATGGCATAGCCACATACGGTGTAGTCAGACCTCGGGGAACCAGAATCCGCCGAGTGATCATCTCCTGTAGCCCAAGCGGCTTGGCAGCCGCCACCATCGTGCAAGCGCTAAGATCCATGTCCTGATAACTAGCGATGTGGGTGACAAGCCCTCCGCAGCAGATGTCTCCCTTCGCCTTGGCCTTGATCTTGTGCAGATCCTCTGCCAACATCAAGCCAAAGTCCGGGATACCCCCAGTAACCATGCAGTATAAACTGAAAAGCTCTCCCTGTCGGATCTTCTAGGGCGTCTCAATACGCGCCAGAAGTGTCTCACTGAAGATCCGGTGGGCTAACCTAAAGGCTAAGTGGAAGATGACCTTCTCCCTGGAATCTCCAGGGCGCCATCTGTCTACATGCTCAGTAATATGGGCAATCTGCCCCCAAAACTCCCTAGCTACTGATCGGGAAGGGAAGTCAACAGCTGTGGGCTCAGGAAAGCCAAAGATCTCTCGCCAGTACTCTAGTGGAACTATGAAGTTCCGGTTCATCAACCGATACTTCACAGAACGCTCTGTGGGGAGGTAGGTGAAGGAGCTAACGAACTCTAGGGTCGGCTCCAAATAGGTTGGGGCTCGGATCTCAGTAAACTGATCCAGCCCTACTGTAGAAATCATCCTCCTAAGGTCTCCGTCTACCTGGAGGCAATCAAAAGCAAACACGTCCAGGAAGCGAGGTGCTATCACTGGACGGCTAGAAATACGGTCATAATTGACCTGGTGCCTCTCATGGATCACCGGTCGATAGGGTCGGGAAGAAGAGGAAGAAGGGGAAGGTGAGGATCTATCCCTAAGGGCAAGGCGTCAATCAGAACTCATTTTCAATTCAGTCAATGTCAGGTCACCTCGGTCAACTGACAACACTCAAGAATCACCTCGGCCGAGGCACAGCTCGACTGGACCGAGGCGAAAAACTGGATCGTAATTTCTTCAGAAAATTCAGTTCTTTTCCCCCAAAATCACTACAACTGCTTCCTATGGGGTACTTAAGCCTTTTCTCAGCAAATGCAAGGGCAACCAAAGCCCAAATCGAAGCGAAATCGGAGAGGTAGGGTTTCGGTTTTGTTTTACCTCGTTCGGCCGAATCAGTTCGATTTTCTTGCAGATCGATGATGCACTGGGATCCTCTATGCCTTAATCGCAGTTTGGAAGCGAAAATCTTCGAAAACGAGCAAGAATCGAAGGAGGCGAGGTTAAACTGTCGCCGCGGTCGAGGAAGGGTGAGATGGAAGAGAGAGAAAATAAATCCCCCTTTTATACCCTTTCTGGAACTGCTGTCACCTCGGTCAAGATGGTCTCGACTGGACCGAGGTGGTACGGACCGAGGTGGTTCTTCAGAAAACCCTAGTCGCCTCGGTTGCTCAAGAATCATCTCGGTCGAGGTGCTTTGATAGCAACCGAGATGCCTCAGTCAAAATTTCGTCTTCTCAAATTCTCAATCTTCTGTACTCCCAGTTATGCTCCTTCCTTAGATGTCTCCTGTTATTTGTCTAGAACGCCAAAAACAAAACAAAGCAAAGTAAAAACTATCTAAGTTAGACTAGGAAAAGGAAAAGAAAGCAATACCTTGGGTCGCCTCCCAAGAAGCGCTTGGTTTAAGGTCGCTAGTTGGACCATGATGCGTCTCTCATATGTGATGGGAGGTGCCCTCACCCCATACTTCACCTCCATCATGGGGTGAAGTAAGTAAGTCTATCAAATGCTCTAACAAGTGTAAGTGCTCATCGGGGAATGAATCATCTATGGGCGGGTCGTCCTTCTCACGTGAAGATGCAGGTAGCCGGCTGAGGTGATCCGCAACAGAATTTTCGGATCCCTTCTTATCGCGGATCTCTAGATCAAACTCTTGGAGCAAGAGAATCCATCGAATAAGGCGTGGCTTGGCATCTTTCTTAGCCAAAAAGTAACGAATGGCTGCATGGTCGGTGTAGACAGTGACTTTCGCCCCAACTAAGTAGGAACGAAACTTCTCGAAAGCATACACAACCGCCAATAATTCTTTCTCGGTGGTAGCATAGTTGCGTTGTGCTACATCAAGCGTCTTGCTAGCATAGTAAATGGCGGTGGTCCGTCCCTGCTTCTTCTGTCCAAGCACCGCTCCTACGGCTACATCACTAGCATCGCACATGATCTCAAAGGGCAAGGTCCAATCCGGAGGTCGGATAATGGGAGCGGAGATCAACGCTTCCTTAATCCTGTAAAAAGCATCAAGACACTCCTGCAAAAACTCAAAAACAACATCTTTATTCAAGAGGTTTGTTAGAGGTTTAGAAATCTTAGAGAAGTCCTTGATGAATCTCCTGTAGAAACCTGCATGCCCGAGAAAACTCCTCACACCTTTAACAGAACAAGGGGGAGGGAGTTTCTCAATAGTCTCGATCTTAGCGCGATCGACTTCAATGCCTCGATTAGAAACGAGGTGTCCTAGCACAATACCTTCATTAACCATAAAATGACACTTTTCCCAATTCAAAACAAGATTAATGTCTTCACATCTTTTAAGCACTAGAGATAGGTTAGATAGGCAATCGTCAAAAGAGGAACCATATACAGAAAAATCATTCATAAATACCTCCATGATCTCCTCTATATACTCGGAAAAGATAGCCATCATGCATCGCTGGAAGGTAGCGGGTGCATTGCACAATCCAAATGACATCCTCCTATAAGCAAATGTCCCCCATGGACAAGTGAAAGTTGTAACACCCCAATTCCGCGGGACTCGGGATGCTACGGGCGGAGACCTCACAATGGGTCCCGACCCTTAGCTTGACAACAATTTCACTGGATCTTGCAACAAGACACAAATAAAGGCAAAACCGAAATTCATTTTTATGCAATGATATGAACCCAAAAGAAAGCAACGAAAGACTTCAGCCGAGATACAACGCTAAAGGCAACCGCCATACACGCAACATACATAATACCCTAAACAATACATAAAAACAACCCCCAAAACCCATCATAAAATGTACGGACCCCGGCTGCCCACTCTTCCGGATCTCTCAGCCGCGTTCCTAACCTGCAAGGCAACTACAACAATATCGGTATAAAACCGTTAGCTAGCATTCAAGGCATTAGAATCATGGTATTGGCACACACACACATAAGGCATCATAAACACACAACATGTTCCAAAACACACAATCCGGTTTATTATCTTTTTATTATTAGGTCATATCCCGTTCTAATTCAACTTCTTTTGTGACACGAGAATCTTAAAGATCTCGCCCTTGTCCCCTTTCACCATACGGGTTTGTACTTGATGTGGATCAGCATCACCCGATGGGCTGGTCGCAAGGCACCTCCCAGTCATCCCCATTTTGGACTGGACAAGCGGTCACCGCCCGTTATCATACACTTGGGCCAAATATAAACATATAAAGTCGGTGGTCCTATTACCGGTTTAGATGTTATAACATAAGCAATAAACACACACATAAACAATAAACACACACCACCAAACACGCATTGAAACTAATACAGAGAATACGAGCTAAGTAAGTCTGAAGACTTACCTCGAACCAAAGGAGATAACCCCAACAAGCCTTGCATAAGGCTTCCGGACAAAAAATGCAACCGCACACCTAAAGTATTCCAATAATCATAATTAATAACTAATAACATATTTGGGTTCAATCAACTAACCAACTCGGCTCAACAGACACATACACTCGTCCATACTTCACACTATTATTGATAAGCTTTAACCGAAGTTAATTCCACCTAGTAAAGCCAATACTTTCTAAAATATAAATATTGACAACTCCATGTATTTTGATAATTAACATATCCTTATAGCCAATGCTTGACAACCAACTATTATTTGAAACGAGCTAGTTACGAACTTACCTTAATAACATCATTTTATATCCAATCATCTAATCACTAATTAACCCTAATATGAATAACTACCCTAACTCCTACAAATATGAGTATGTTCTCTACACATCGCATACATCCATCTACTCTACTATACATCTATAACTTCTCGTTTAATTACTTAACTAATTTCTAATCTTAATTAGTATACTACCACTTTTATGACACACTCTACTGCTAAACTTCCAATTACTTGATGATTTGAAACAACCATACCCTTTAATAAATCAACCCCTCTAATCAATTCTCACAATTCAAGTAATCGTCATCCTCATTGCTAGATTAACTTGACACTATCTCATATCAGTACATCACCGAATTACTCGTCCGAACCTACATCCACAAAACACAACTTAACTAAGATTTAGGTTTCATACATCTAAGAGGAGACTTACCACAAGATATGATTCGATCGGAGGTACATGCTTGTTCGAATCATACGGGAAGAAGGAGGAAATAGAGGCAGCTGAGAAAGAAAACCGACGGCGCTGAATAAAGAGGAGCAGGTGGCGCCGGAACTGGATGCAGGCGGAAGTCGACGTCCTCCCTAGAGTCGAGCTGGAGGCGAAACCAGAAGGGTTCTGCGGCCTGCGTCGACGCAAGAAGAAGGCTGGTAGCGGCGGTGGGCCCGGCAGTGTTCCTCGCAAGCGGTGGCGACGACACTAGCGACGTCTTCTTCGCGTCGGGACTGGAGAGGCGGCGAGACTCACCCTCCTGGCTCAGTGTCTGCACGTGGTGGCCGGACTACTGGAGCATTCTCATCTCGCTGTGGGAGGGAGTTTAGAGAAGACGGGATTCAAAGAGGGGAAAGGAGGCTGCAAAGGTTGAAGGAAAAAGGAGAAGGGGACGAGTGACAGGGGAGGGCTGAGAAAAGGCCACAATGCGTGTGGAGGGAGGTTACGTGAGATAGAGATGAAGGCAGGGAAGGGCTATCATCACAGTGGAAAAAAAGAGACGTAAAGTAAGAAAGAAGGAGAAGAAAAGAAAAGAGAAAATAAATAAAATTAAAAGAAAGAAAAAAAATAGTGTGAAAGAGTAAACTCGATTAAAAGCATTCGAGACGGGATTTTCGAATCGGAAACCTTTCCCGGTCTTTTTTTTTCGATCAAAAACATTAGTAAGGATATACGAATGTATCCAAAATAATAATATACTCCGGAAAGATATTTCACCTCGTAAAATACTTTTAAAAAAAAATAATTATATATATATAAGCCATTAAAATATCGATAAAGCCGCAAGAATAAAAAACACAAACGCGCCTAAAATTGGGGCGTTACATTAGATCCCCCTAAAAACAAGTTTCGTCCCGAAACTTGCTATGCGTTGAACTTCGCGGTCCCTAAGGCCGAGGTATGAACTCTCAAACTAAGAAGTCTTTAACCTTCTAATCTGTACACACAATCTACTCTAACTATCCTCGCAAGATATATCTGGTCATATAGCACATTCTCACACAGGGGACAAACTACACATAACATCACACATGCACCTAAGTCAACCAAGGAAAGAACTAAGTCTAACTCGTCGATTCTATCGATGCTACTAGATCCGCGTAAAACTCAACTAAAGATACTACCCTCAGTCTTCTAGTTAACCTCAACGGTTCCTCGTCTGCCATTAGATCATCATTACTGACAACATGTCTCCGGTCATGTAAGTACTCTCTCGATCGATACACATGAAACACCGGGTGAACACCCTTACTCTCGGCGGCCACGCCCACTGGTAAAGCACTTTCCCAACTTGCGCTAAGATCTCAAAAAGGTCCGATATATCGGAACTCAACTTCCTTCTCGGGTCTTTCTCAATGCAACATTTCCATTATGTTTCTCTTTGATCGTCTCTAACAAAAATCAAATCTTCCCATCAACATCTTGGGCTTTGGTTCTTGTCAAACCAAACTTTGATGTTACGTTTCCTCAATTCTTGTTGCAAGTTCTAAGTAATGAAGGAAATACTTTATTTCACAGGGCTTCTACTAACGAGACCCATACGCTATTACATTTACATCGTTCCTAAATACTCAATCAAGACCTTGTCTTGGAGAATCACTTGTACACTTCAAACCCATCATACCTCGAGGCAATTCCAAAATAGTTGCACCAATGAATCTCCGCTTAACTCTCCACCACTTCATTGTCAATTTTTGTCCCACTCAAAAACTTTTTGTCTTCTAGAGTAGGTTAGACGTATATGGTGTTACATTGGGATAATCTCTCCACAAATCCGGGAATGACCAACACATATAAGTAAACTTGTAACTTCTTTCACATCCTTCGGGGTTTGCCATCCCGAGACAACTTGTCATATACTTCTCTTCTTTTCAGCGGTAGACCCAAAATATCTTATCCGGGGCATCAGTAAGCCCAAATGGAATAACTACCACTCGCAGTGACCTTGGTCGGTCCAAAATGCCGTAATTGCGATATCCTAGTAACGGATTCTAACTTTTCAAACAGTGACAACCAAATCTTAACTCAATCTTCTAAGAGACTACCAACCCTGGCACCTGATCGAGTAGATCATCCGTTCGTTGTAAGGGACACTTATCCTTCATTGTCATCTTGTTCATCTTATAGAAATCGATGTACAAACGGAGATAACCGTCTCTCTCTTCGCAAACTGGTGTCCTCTATAATAACTTCAAATCAAGAATTCAAGATATCCAATGAACTTCAAATCAAGAGTTCCAGATATATTCTAACGTGCACTTCAAATCAAGAATTCAAGATATATACTTTCAATAACAACTCCCATTTCAAGAATTCAAGATATATCCCATCATGAACTTCAAATCAAGCTTAATGGTAAAACCCACCTACTTTCGCATTCAAATCCGTTCTATCTCGGGTTCCATCTTTTCTCTACCCATCTCATATCGTAATGACCGACACAACCTGGTCCTAACGATTGACAAGTGGTTCATCCCTATCTGCTGGGGTGAATTCCTTCAACATGTATAATGTTCCATTCATAGCTACAACATCGACCGTCTTCTTTCAAAGATCATTCATCTCTTGATCTCGAGGAGCTTGCTCAAGTCTTCCGACTCTTGAAGCCTTAGTTAATTAATAGTTCAGCTTGATCCCTCATTTCACTTCAAAGGAAAGGAGATAAAACACCTCTTGATCTCTCGCATGTGTTCAGTCACAAAAGTCCTAACTACAAGACTCAAGCATGTCATATAACAAATCGATACAATCTTCTTCGCTTCCTCTGACATCCTAGCTTATGGGAGGAGCTCCTTGTATTATACATAAACTTTCACCACAGACATCCTCTCTTCAAGTAGGCGTAGAAATTTACACTTCATTTTCTTATGCAATGTCAAACGACCGCATAGGCTCTAACCTCGATCTTTCATACACTTCTTGTACATCCCATGTCGACATCCAACTACAAAACTTCGATCTTCCCTTACTTTTGTTGATCACCTTATGTTTCTCTTGGTATCCACGAACAACTTCACAACCGTACTAGTATGCCTTTAGGTAAATATTCGCAACCACAATCACTGAAAGATCCACTCATTACTCCACCGAGCACTAACATCATAACTCTAAGCTTGCTGCATTGCCCTAATCCCGATTTCTCGTTTCATGTCATAGCCACTATGGCCTCGCCATGCGAGTCACAAAACCTTGACTTAGCTTTTGCTCGCGAAAACACGACATCCATCACCTTAGTACAAACATACCATACATCCCTCTTATATTTCCTCCCTTTTTTTTTTTGCACCATAACTGTAGAAGACTCACCTTCCTCTTTGTCCTTCTAGTTTTCTTTACCCTGATCCGTTTCGTTCTTCCATGTTACAATCTCATGACCTAAGAAGGTCACGCCATGTCGTTACAACCCCTCCCCACACGGTACGTTACTATCACTCGCTGGAATCGATAATTGTTACTTGATTAAAACGTTTATACTTCCGTCGATACACCTCCTTATTATTGACATTCAACCATCACGAATGTTCCAAGTTGTTACCGTTCCTTTGTAATTCACGCTCTTGGTTACTCTTCTCATCTACACTCCTCCATAGACCCCCAACACATGCACGTTCTCGACTATCACCGATTAGCTGCAGCTGACCTTCTCCAAGTCCAAAGGCTCACCATTCTTCTTACCCTCCATGTTACCATACTCCTGAAGGATACCCTCTCATAGTACTCTGCCTTAAACTTCACTTTCTGATTTTACTCTTCACACCCTTCCTTAACTCTTTCTACGCTCCACGTTCCTTCCACTTCTCTAAGATACTATACCTTCCCAGCTCTTTCGCGTCATATGACCCACTTCATAGGCTTAACTGCTCTTCATGATGTTTTGCAAAAGCACCTCTCAAATATTTTGACATTAAATAGCATCCACCCGCGTTCCGATTGGTTGGTATCTTAAGTCTTTTGATCAAGCTCCTTGTTTCCTCTTTCATCTTCTGAAGATCATCACCCACACACACTTTCTCCTTCTTAGCATTGCTCAGTCTCATCACCATGACGGAAAATGATTGACTCCACAAGGTAATTCTACTATGTGAACTCCTGTCGTGTAATCCTCCTCGTAACTCTCGTATTTCTGAAGAAGTCTCCCGCTTAAGCTCTCGCAAAAATCGTCACTTCACATTCTAGTTCTTCTGTAAGCTTAACTTACGGATCTCATGAATCTTCGCATTAGTTCGACCACACTTCACATCTTGACTCCCATGCTTAGGAGCACCTAGGAAAACTTCACGTCTTAATGAGGTACCACTTCTACCCTTGCTAGGATGCACTCCTTCCTTCTTCGTTCCACGTCTTAAGTTGTCTATGAATCGTCTTGAAGAATCATAAGTTCATCATCTCTAGATGGTTTCGTTGTGATTCAATCGTTGCTTCTTGAAACCACTCTCATGTCTTCATGTCGATTCCTTACTCGTATGACTTCCTTCTCAGTTTTGCTTAAATTAACTCAAGGTTCTCTTCCACTTGTTTGTTCTTCGTTTATGTCATCTCTAATCCTCCGCATCGACCTCCTATTAAAGGAGTCCGAGAAACACCAAGGTGTTTGTTCAAACGTGATACACAACTCGGTACTTGAGCATACTCATCCTCGTATGCACCCTTTCCTAAGCAAAACTACGTCATCCATGAGGCGATGATAGCTTTCTACATATCGACTATAAGGTCTCGCATCCATATGTCACTGTATATCCTAGTATATGTATATAACTATATAATGACTATGTCCACATGCTATTAGCATAACACATCCAAGGAAACCATTCTCATAAAACGAGTAATAAGCACTAATATAATATTATCATGTCACATGTACAACTCATATCAATATAAAGGTCAAGCCACCATAACAACATAACAAGTCCATCATGCATAACTATCATTAACATATAATAATAGTCCAAAAACATCCTAGGTCCACAATACATATATACATATATACGCATATCTATATATATCCATATACTAATAATCCACTAAACTATGCTGCCGAGATCCGAGGAAGGAGTGGTGGTCCGTACATTCTAACCCAAACCCGACTCATGCATATGATTTTGAAAACAAAAAGTCAGAACCCGTGTGGGTTCTGTTTATTCCTCATTCGGCCTTTAGAAGATTGCGAGTGCCATTGTTGTCAACCTAGGGCTCTGATACCACTTTTGTAACACCCCAATTCCGCGGGACTCGGGATGCTACGGGCGGAGACCTCACAATGGGTCCCGACCCTTAGCCTGACAACAATTTCACTGGATCTTGCAACAAGACACAAATAAAGGCAAAACCGAAATTCATTTTTATACAATGATATGAACCCCAAAAGAAAGCAACGAAAGACTTCAGCCGAGATACAACGCTAAAGGCAACCGCCATACACGCGACATACATAATACCCTAAACAATACATAAAAACAACCCCCAAAACCCATCATAAAATGTACGGACCCCGGCTGCCTACTCTTCCGGATCTCTCAGCCGCGTTCCTAACCTGCAAGGCAACTACAACAATATCGGTATAAAACCGTTAGCTAGTATTCAATGCATTAGAATCATGGTATTGACACACACACACATAAGGCATCATAAACACACAACATGTTCCAAAACACACAATCCGGTTTATTATCTTTTTATTATTAGGTCATATCCCGTTCTAATTCAACTTCTTTTGTGACACGAGAATCTTAAAGATCTCGCCCTTGTCCCCTTTCACCATACGGGTTTGTACTTGATGCGGATCAGCATCACCCGATGGGCTGGTCGCAAGGCACCTCCCAGTCATCCCCATTTTGGACTGGACAAGCGGTCACCGCCCGTTATCATACACTTGGGCAAAATATAAACATATAAAGTCGGTGGTCCTATTACCGGTTTAGATGTTATAACATAAGCAATAAACACACACATAAACAATAAACACACACCACCAAACACGCATTGAAACTAATACAGAGAATACGAGCTAAGTAAGTCCGAAGACTTACCTCGAACCAAAGGAGATAACCCCAACAAGCCTTGCATAAGGCTTCCGGACAAAAAATGCAACCGCACACCTAAAGTATTCCAATAATCATAATTAATAACTAATAACATATTTGGGTTCAATCAACTAACCAACTCGGCTCAACAGACTCATACACTCGTCCATACTTCACACTATTATTGATAAGCTTTAACCGAAGTTAATTCCACC
Source organism: Fagopyrum esculentum (assembly GCA_033239045.1). NCBI lineage: Eukaryota > Viridiplantae > Streptophyta > Magnoliopsida > Caryophyllales > Polygonaceae > Fagopyrum > Fagopyrum esculentum. The sequence continues at coordinate 12,456,849 of BSUD01000006.1, read as the reverse complement.
TAGTAAAGCCAATACTTTCTAAAATATAAATATTGACAACTCCATGTATTTTGATAATTAACATATCCTTATAGCCAATGCTTGACAACCAACTATTATTTGAAACGAGCTAGTTACGAACTTACCTTAATAACATCATTTTATATCCAATCATCTAATCACTAATTAACCCTAATATGAATAACTACCCTAACTCCTACAAATATGAGTATGTTCTCTACACATCGCATACATCCATCTACTCTACTATACATCTATAACTTCTCGTTTAATTACTTAACTAATTTCTAATCTTAATTAGTATACTACCACTTTTATGACGCACTCTACTGCTAAACTTCCAATTACTTGATGATTTGAAACAACCATACCCTTTAATAAATCAACCCCTCTAATCAATTCTCACAATTCAAGTAATCGTCATCCTCATTGCTAGATTAACTTGACACTATCTCATATCAGTACATCACCGAATTACTCGTCCGAACCTACATCCACAAAACACAACTTAACTAAGATTTAGGTTTCATACATCTAAGAGGAGACTTACCACAAGATATGATTCGATCGGAGGTACATGCTTGTTCGAATCATACGGGAAGAAGGAGGAAATAGAGGCAGCTGAGAAAGAAAACCGACGGCGCTGAATAAAGAGGAGCAGGTGGCGCCGGAACTGGATGCAGGCGGAAGTCGACGTCCTCCCTAGAGTCGAGCTGGAGGCGAAACCAGAAGGGTTCTGCGGCCTGCGTCGACGCAAGAAGAAGGCTGGTAGCGGCGGTGGGCCCGGTAGTGTTCCTCGCAAGCGGTGGCGACGACACTAGCGACGTCTTCTTCGCGTCGGGACTAGAGAGGCGGCGAGACTCACCCTCCTGGCTCAGTGTCTGCACGTGGTGGCCGGACTACTGGAGCATTCTCATCTCGCTGTGGGAGGGAGTTTAGAGAAGACGGGATTCAAAGAGGGGAAAGGAGGCTGCAAAGGTTGAAGGAAAAAGGAGAAGGGGACGAGTGACAGGGGAGGGCTGAGAAAAGGCCACAATGCGTGTGGAGGGAGGTTACGTGAGATAGAGATGAAGGCAGGGAAGGGCTATCATCACAGTGGAAAAAAAGAGACGTAAAGTAAGAAAGAAGGAGAAGAAAAGAAAAGAGAAAATAAATAAAATTAAAAGAAAGAAAAAAAATAGTGTGAAAGAGTAAACTCGATTAAAAGCATTCGAGACGGGATTTTCGAATCGGAAACCTTTCCCGGTCTTTTTTTTTCGATCAAAAACATTAGTAAGGATATACGAATGTATCCAAAATAATAATATACTCCGGAAAGATATTTCACCTCGTAAAATACTTTTAAAAAAAAATAATTATATATATAAGCCATTAAAATATCGATAAAGCCGCAAGAATAAAAAACACAAACGCGCCTAAAATTGGGGCGTTACAAAAGTGGTCTTCTCCTAATCATCCGGATGGATAGGAATCTGGAAGAATCCACTATAGCCGTCTAAGTAGCAAAAGTGTGAATGCTGGGCCAACCGCTCGAGCATTTGATCAATGAAGGGAAGTGGAAAATGGTCCTTCCGTGTGGCCCTGTTCAGCTTCCTATAATCGATGCAAACCCTCCAGCCCGTAACGGTCCTAGTTGGGATCAAGTCGTTGTTCTTATTCGTCACAACGGTCATCCCTCCTTTCTTCGGAACTACATGCACCGGGCTAACCCACTTGCTGTCCGAGATAGGGTATATGATACCTGCATCCAACAACTTAAGAATTTCTTTCTTCACAACCTCTTTCATGATCGAATTTAACCGTCTTTGAGGTTCCCGTGAAGTCTTATGATCATCCTCCATTAGAATTCTATGCATGCAGAAAGAGGGCTTAATACCAATAAGATCATCTATAGTATAACCCAAAGCCTTTTGATGCTTTCTTAGGACATGCGTTAGTTTAGATAATTCAGTTTCGGAAAGGGAAGCACTAACAAGAACGGGATAAGTGGAATCCGGTCCAAGAAAGACATACCTCAAGTGATTTGGGAGTTGTTTAAGCTCCACAACTGGGGGTGCTTTTTGAGGGGGATCCTTGCTTCCTCCTTCCAGTCGAGTAGATCCAAAAACTGGACTTTCGGAAGTCTCAGTTGAAGTCGTCTCGCCATCGACCTCGGTCGAGGCGCAGAGGCGTTGACCGAGATGTTCTTCAGTCGCCTCGCTCAGTCCAAGAAAGTGCCTCGGTTGAGGTACTGCAACTGGAACCGAGACTGGAGATCTTCGTCTCCTGGATTAGCTTCTCAGTTTTAGCTCCTGGATCCTCTTCCAGTGCTTTTAAGCTCCGTATATCTGCATCACAAGAAGCATCTATACCTTCCTCCCTTAAACTGAAGCTAATAACTCTTTCGAGTGGATCGTTAATAAGGATAGAGCTCACTAATTCTCTTGATTCTTCTTCATCGTAGATGTTGAAGATATCATCAGTTAGCTGCTCCCCTTTCATGGTTGCAAGTAGTGCGAACTCCACCTCATCGCCGCCAATGTTGAATTTCAACTTGGCGTTCTTGCAATCCACGTTGCAACCCGAAGTTGCTAGAAATGGCCTCCCGAGAATAATAGGAACCGGATAATCTGCGGGAATGTCAAGTACAACAAAATCTATCGGTAAATAGAAGTTACCTAACTTGACCGGAACGTCCTCCAAGATGCCCACGGGATGGGTGATGGAGCGATCCGCCATATAAAGTCGAATCTTGACCGGCTTGGGCTCTCCAAGTCCGATCTTCGCGCATAGCTCCAGCGGGATGATGCTCACGCTGGCTCCTAGATCACAAAGGGCTTCACATGTAACATCCCCAACTTGAATAGGAATGCAAATGAGCCGGGATCTCTTAATTTAGGTGGCATCTTCTCCTTCATGATTTGAATGAGCTCCGAGGATTTAGATGTCATCCTAACTTCACCAAAATCTTCCAGTTTCCTCTTCCTTGATAGGATCTCCTTCAAGAACTTCCCATAGGCGGGCATTCCTAAAACATCATCAAGGAATATTAATATGCAGTTTATGCATCAAGTCAAGGAACTTACCAAAGTGCTTGTCTAGATGTGCTTTGGCCCTTGACTGGGGGAATGGAAGTGGTGGTTTGTATGCAGGAGGTGGAACATAAACTTCAGTTTTCCCCTCCGCTTTCTGTGGCTCCACATCGGTTGGCATCTCGGTCGAGGTGTTCTTCGACTGTACTTGGACCGAGGTGGTCTTCGTCGGTACTGGCACCGACCGAGGTGCTGGATCTGCAATTTTCAGTCCACTCCTCGTAGTTATGGTCATGATCTGGCCCTTAGGGTTGCTTTCCGTCTTTGCTGGAAGTTTCCCTGGGTCTCTTGGCGCTTCATTCGCTCTACTTGCAAGTTGTTGTTCAAAGGCTTTTTGGGCCTTCGAAAATGAAGTCATAGAAGTCTTCATAGCGTTGAGCTTGATCAAGATAGCCTCCAGAACTGCGTCCTTCTTTTCCGGCTGAGACGAACTTGATCCTTGCCCCTGGCTTTTTAATGGAGTAGAAGAAGAAGAAGGGGAATAGAGGAAAGGGTTAGAGGAATTGTTAGGGTTGGAGTTTGAATGATTACCCGAATTTTGGTTGTTCGCCCTCCAATTGTTGCTATTGGAACCTCTATTGTTGTTGTTGTAATTGTTGTTCCGAGAACCGTTGTTGTTGTTACGGTATCCGCTGTTGTTGTTCCTTTGTCCTTGCTCTTCCCTCTTGGTTTGAGCAACCACGAGTTCCTTCAATTGCTTCACGTCATTCTTCAAAGACGTGAGTTGATTGTTGTTGGGCTGAGTTTCTTGGAAGTTAACTCTTTTAACTCCACCTTCAGCTCCTTGGTGGGTGTATTTCTCCATGTGCAAAGCTTGCTTCTCGATGAAGTCCCAAGCTTCGTCAATCGCCATGTCCATAAAGGTACCGACGGAGAGTAGTTGGAGGTTGAACTGGGTGCTTCCGTCCAGTCCCTTGAAGTATATCTCCAATAACTCTAACTTTGGAATCCCATGATGTGGGCAATCCAAAAGGATGTCCTTGAACCGCTCCCATGACTTGGATAAGCTTTCCTTGTCCTTCATAATGAAAGTGTTGATCTTCCCTCTCATTTCAGCTGTCTTTGAGGGGGGAAAGAATTTGATCAAGAATTCCGTTGTCATCTCCTCCCATGTGTTAATTTTTCCTGGAGGAAGAGATTGATACCAAGTAAGAGCTCTATCTTTTAAAGAAAAGTAAAAAGGTCTTAGCTTGTAGTTGTTATTTTCAATCCTCGGAGGTCTCAAGGTCTCCATCAAGATCTCATAGTTTTGAAGATGTTGATGTGGTGATTCCTTCTCCAGCCCTCCGAACTGGCATTGGCGAATCATGGATAGAACTTGCGGTCGAAGTTCATAGTCATGGTCCGCTGGATCTCCTAGGTTAACTCCTGGACGCCTCAGTTGTTGATTGGGGTCCATCCTTTGACCTAGGGTTTGTGGGATTCCTGCAAGAAGAACGTCTCGGATTGGCACCCGAGGTGGAAGTACCTCGGCCGGGGCGTCAGGTACTGGGACCTGCCTCGGTCGAGGGTCAACAACTGGGACCTGCATCGGTCGAGGATCAGCAACTGGATCTTCCTTCGGTCGAAGTAGAATCTGGTCTCGTATGGCTGCCATCTCTGCTTCGATTGCTTCAGTCTTGGTGCGAGTTTCTTCTTTCTCTTGCCTTAGTTCTTCCCTACTGAGGCGTAGCAGCTCTAACGCCTCTTTCAACTCGGCCTCAAGATCGCGGTTGTCTTGTTGGGCCATCTTCGCTTCTCTTAAGCGTCGCTTGTATGTCTTTTCTGGTTCGGGATCGTAAGGAACGATTTCCTTCCCAGTGCGGGTTCTTCGCATATACCTAAGAAAGAACCTGCAGAAGTCACTCAAGTAGAGTGGTTAGTAGACACGGGGGCAAGTCCCCCAAGAGCAAACCGTAACCGGCTCGGTCTAGACCAAGTCCCCGGCAACGGCGCCAAAAACTTGTTCGCTCCAAACGGTGTGCGCAAGCTTTAAATTTATAACCCTAGACGTAAGCTTAAAACAAGGATGCGAACCCGCAGTGTACGGGTCAATCGTAGTAAAAAGCAAGGAATTCCAGGGGTCGATCACAGGGACTTAGTGAAACAAAGTCCAATCACGGTATGCTTATGTAAATATTAACCACAAAAGGTGATCAAAACAATCAAAGATGATATAGAAGTCAATAAAGGAAATATGCAATTCTAGGGATTAAGGCATCTAGTTGTGGTTCCAAGTCAAGATCTAAAGACAAGCGGACAAAGCTGAGGTTTTTGCATAGGGAAGGTGTTACTAGAGTGGAATAGATCACCGGGTAAGTCTCACTACTCACTAATCCTAAACCGTAACTCCTATTACCGGGTAAGTCTCAAGGAATCAAGATAAAGAACTATAACCTCAAACTAACACACCATCTAAGGGAATAGAATCAACCTTTACCGGGTAAGTCTCAGGCTAACTCACAAAGATGGGATGAAAGCACACTCAAACCCCAATAAAGGATAAACCTTTATTACCTACACTTATGATATTTGGTAAACAAACAAAGGAATTACCGGGTAAGTCTCATCCTAGGCTTGCATTGAACCAAGAAAGGTGTAATAAGAATAGAATTTGGCAAACTCTAACACTTAACTCTCAGTTTCGGATCAGAAAAGTCACCTCGGTCAGCCAAATCTCACCCCGGCCGAGATGTTCATCGACTGAGCGAGATGCTTAGGGTTAAGGTAAAAGACTCGAACTTTCAGGGTCCTACTGGAATCTAAGATTATTCTATCATTGTTTTTCCCACAACCTTCAGTCAATCACCCTAGAATCACACAAGGAAATTATCCACTCATCATCATGAAAGCAATAATCAAATATATGGGAAGAAGGTGAATATTTGAACAAGAAGAATTTAGTGAAAAGACTTCAATAACTAAATCAAATATCACAACAAAGCGTTCCTTGGATAGAAATCCAACAAGACAAGACAACAAGGAAGGAAATCTAAGATAATCTTACAAAACCCTTCAAAAGCTATAAAAGCTATAATCTCCAATCTTCCTTCAACCTTCAAAAAGGTTCTTCAAATCTCCCAACTGGAGTATGGCTGCAGCGGTGTAGTAGGTGTAAGCGGATGTATGCAGGATGTCGGATTTGTGGGAAATCCGACCCTTTTTATAGGAAAACAACTCTCCAAAGATAAGATATCTTAGAAAGATCTCTTCCCATAAAAATAGGTAAAATATAAGATCTATAATATCTTCTTCCTTCCAGGAGCCAAGCCCAAAAATATAAGATCTCTTTCCAAAGATAAAATATCTCAGCCAAGAATAAAATATTCTCGCCGCGTCCTAGGTATTCGCCTCGGTCGAGTCGACTTCCCTGGATCACCTCGGTCGAGGTGAATTTGTGGTCAACCGAGGTGAGTCACAACTGAATGTGAAATCTCTCAAATCTGATCCAAAGTAAATCTCTAATCCATGACTATGCTTCCTGGATGGTTCCTTATGTTCCTGAATGTAGCTCCAATGACTCTATAGCTTCTTTTGCTCCTTTTTGATGCAAAACGTGTCATTTTACCTACGATTACAACAAAATTAGGTGTAGACCTCGATTCCCGCAAAGGTAGATGAAATGGTGATATAATCACATAATATACATACAAACATGCAGATTATGAAAGATAAAACGTCCAAACAAACCCCAAAATATAGACTATAATTCATGCTATCAGGAACCCTAACTCCCCTCTTTCCCCTCTCTCGTTCAACCGGCCGCCACCCTTCCCCTTCAATCTGCACTGCTGAAACCTCATCCCCTCTCTTCTCTCTTGTACAGGCGACGGCGTTGGACGGTAATGTGACTTCGAAGCCAGATTCGTTCGTGTTATACTCTTTTCGTTTCGTTTTCGGTTTGATTTTTGTACATATTTAGGTCTCGTTTTCTCATTTCGATTCTTTCTTCGGTTTTCTCATCAAGGAAGAGTTTGCGAGGAAGTATTTCCAGCAATTGATCTCCACTGCCGGATCTGTCATGCTCGAGGCGTTTATCATCGTGATTTGAAGCCGGAGAATCTCTTGCTAGACGAGATTGGTGATTTGAAGGTATCTTATTTCGGTATCAACGCAATTTCCGATTAAATCCGTCAAGACGGTCTATTTCATACCTTATGTGGCACGCCGGCGTATGTTGCACTGGAGGTGCTTGCGATGAAGGGTTACAATGGGGCCAAGGTTGATATTTGGTCTCTAGAGGGTTTGATTTGTCAGGTTTGTTTGAAGATGGAAATGAGGAAGGGTCAATAATTGTATCAGGCCAAGGATTAACAAAGGTCCTTGGTTAATCAAAGCTGAGATTTCTGAATGCATTTTCTTGAAGGAGTGAAGATGGCGGAGGGAAGGCTTGCTACTGCTTGGCTCAATGGTGGATGGTGACTTGCTGTTGTTATGATGGTGACTTGCTGTTGGTTTATATTTTTTTAACTTCTGTAAATTCCGGTATGTAATTCCGGTATGTAAATTTTGGTACATAAATTCTGGTATGTAAATTATAAAAAATAAAAAAAGGAAAAAAAAATAAATTCTAGTATGAGTTTCTGGTATGAATTTTATACTAGAAACTTATACCAGAAAATTATAAAAAATAAAAAAGGACCCAAAAAAAACTTCTGGTATGAAAAAAATTCTGGTAGGAAAAATTCTGATATGTGAAAAAAATACAATTATGGTATATGAAAAAATACAATTCTGGTATGTGAAAAATAAAATTCTGGTATGTGAAAAAATTCTGGTATGTAAAAAATTCTGGTATGAAAAAATTCTGGTATGTAATTCTGGTATGAAAAAATTCTGGTATCAAAAAATTTCTGCTATGAATATGAAATTCTAGTATGAATATGAAATTCTGGTATCAAATTCATACCAAAAAATAAAAATAAATAAATAAATAAATAAAAGACAAAAAAAAATAAAATGAAATAAAAGTCACATTCATTTACGTAACATTTGAAAGATATGACTAAGTTCATGTATTTTTCTTTTTTTTTTGAAATAGATGAGTTAATTATTTTTACCTACCATTAAATGAAAGTGGTAAAAAAGTATGGGGTACATTTACTAAATCATATTCTCAAAAAAGCCTAGTATGTCAAATTCTCCCTTTCTTAAACCCACTTCATATTTATTAATTAATTACTTATTATTGAATAAATAAATCATATATGTTTCATTTTCAAATCTAAATACAACTGAAAATCTTTAGTATTGAAATTTAGGTTATTATATTTAATAATTTTTTTTAAAATTTCATAAATTATATTTCTTAAAATAATAACTATCATTTAATTTTTAAAATCTAAAGTTACTCTATCCTTATTTTTTCAATTAAAAATAGAAATATTTATTGATTATGAGTTCCATTGAAAAATATATTTTACCAAAATACAAGATTTACATCAACTAATAAATTATAAATTTAGTGAAATATAAATCATAAATTTAATTAAGTTATTTCATAGCAAGGTCAACCAATCATACTTATTTTTTTAGAATAATAAAAAATTATAAATTTAGACATCTTCATCGTATCTATTAGTTTATTCACCTCTAAGAAAAAAATATTTAAATTTTTACATCACATTAGTTCTATTACGTGCATGCTAATCATGTATCACTTGAAAAATAGTTAACACTATAGACAATACAATAAAGTAATTTAGTAACAAACTCGAACGAAGATGCAGACTATAAAATAGCTAGTTAATTAAATACAGTCAGATGCAAAAAGAATAGAAACTGCTGCTTGTTTTTGTTGTGTCTCAGGAAATTGTGACACTGCTCTCCCAACCGGAATTTGAGAATTAGACACAAGCGAACTCAATGCCATCATCTAGAGGAACATAATCTCCCTGCAACTGATCGAATGAAGCGCATGAGGACCAGCACATTGCTGATCTGTAGAAAACCATATCTAAAATTGGAACTGACTGGTTTTTATATCCCTCTGTATACTGAAGTGTTTTCAATTCTTGTTAAAAGCTGGATGTTATTAGTAGACTTTGTTCGTTTTGTGGTTATTTTTTCTTTCCCATTCATGAATCATTGTGGTTATGAGGAGTACGAACTGACGTCTCTCTTTGAATCGCTATTAAATGAACTATATAAAATTTTATTGTGGCTTCGAATAACCCACGTGCAAGGCAAAATGAACAGAAGGTCTGTAAAAGAGGCAACCATGCAATTGGAGCCTCTTAGGCTTCACATGAACAACAATGATGCTAAGGTATTTTTTTTCAACTATTGTGAACTTCACGTTGGAAGATCGTCCTGTTTTACGGACGTTTTTGTGAGTCCGAAACCCCGAAATAATCCAAAGATTGAATCGAGTTTCATAGTTGATCCTCCTGAGAGAAAAACCGAAACTCCCCAGCATAAGAAACGCCTTCAGATTATGAGACGGAATAAGGCTGACCGATATAAGGGCAATTCTAGCTACTATAATCTATGGAAACTAACCTACGCTAAGAATAGAACCCAAATTTTGGAGTTAAACGTGGGCTCTCCACCCATCAATCAATAAGTTAGTCAATGAAAGTAGCCTTCTGGAATTGTAGAGGGATTAAGAAGAGGAATTTTTGGACGGATCTTAACATCACTTGTAAAATTGATAAAATCCAAATGATCATGCTAGCAGAATTAAAGACTAGTGATGAACCAGATGAAAAATGCTGGAAAGGAGCGGGATTTGATAATATTTGCTTTGTCCCGGCTGATGGGTTTTCGGGAGGACTTTGCCTACTATGGAAAAGCTACCAAATGCCTAGTGAACAGATTAAGATTGTTAGCAAAGAAAAAAGGCGAATTACTATCCTACATAAAAATCTAATAACCAATGCAAGCATTCACATTATCTTCATTTATGCACCTCCACATGAGAATCAAAAAGAAATGCTCTGGACCCAATTAAAAAACCACATTAACTCTGAGCATATGCCTTCCATCGTTATTGGGGACTTTAATGATTTGCTTCAACTCTCGGAGAAAAAGGGAGGGGCTGAGCCTTCAGCTAATAGAACTAGGAGACTATATGAACTTACACAACAATGTAGCCTTGCTGACTTACCAACAAAGGGGAACAAATTTACCTGGAGGAAACGTAAAGAAGGGATTGACAACACCTTTGAGAAATTAGACAGGGCAATGGTACACCAAGGAGTACTCCAGGCATACCCGAATATTTTTACATGGAACCACGCCTTCACCACCTCAGATCATTGTCGCATCTCATTAAATCTCCAGAATCCCGAATTCCAAATTAAGAATAAACCCTTCAGATTTGAGATGATGTGGACACAAAGGAAAGAATGTGAGATGATCGTTAAGCAAACCTGGAGAACTCAATTTCAGGGGACGGATATGTTCAACCTTGTTAAAAAAACTAGCTTAGTGAAAACCAAACTGAAAAAGTGGTGTAAAACCAGTTTTGGAAATATCAATAGACAGGTTGATGAAGTGGAAACTGCCATTGAGCAATTACAAAATCTGAATGCATCTAGTTACTCGGTGCAAACTGAAACTAAGTTAAACAGGCTAAGTAACAAAAGAGAATGTCTCATTAGTTATCAACACAAATACTGGACACAGCGGGCAAAAACAAACTATCTCCGACTGGGAGACAAAAATACGAAATTCCATCACCGGAAAGCAACGGGAAGGAGAAATCATAAAAATATAGCAGCAATTAGCACTAATGATAGCTTGATATTGACTACTGAGATGGATATTGAAAATGAATTTGTCGCGGATTATGAAACTAGATTTAAAGCCTCAAACTTAAACCTAGATGAGCTCCATAAACAACTTGAAGTTCTGACGAACGAAGTCTCGGATAGTGAGAATGCTATGCTAACGAAACCCTTCTCTAATGAGGACATTAAAACGGCAATATTTGAGATTGAAAGTGAGAAATCCCCCGGTCCAGATGGATTCCCGGCTGGTTTTTTCCATAAATACTGGCACATTGTTGGCCAGGACGTTATTCGTGCAGTAAAGAGTTTCTACAGGAACGGAAAAATTCTTAAACAAATTAACCACACATTTATTGCCCTCATTCCAAAAATAGACAACCCGTCAACAACATCACATTACAGACCCATCAGCCTATGCTCTACGATATACAAAGTTATTGCAAAAATTCTTACAAATAGACTTAAGATGATCCTTCCCAACCTTATTCACCCATATCAAGGGGCTTTCACCAAAAAACAGATCTATCCATGACAACATCTTGATTGCACATGAAATTTTTCATGGATTTAAAACAAAGAAAGGTAAAGCTGGATATGTAGCTATGAAATTGGATATGGAAAAAGCATATGACAGGGTGGAATGGCCTTGTGTTCTGGCAATTTTAGAAAAACTGGGCTTTTCTGGAAAATTTATTGGGTGGATAAAAGAATGCATATCGACAGCCTCATACTCTATCTTAATTAATGACAAACCAACTAAAATCATCTATCCAACAAGAGGTCTTAGACAGGGAGATCCGCTATCTCCGCTAATTTTTAACCTTGTTGCAGAAGTTCTGGCAAGAAATATTCAAAAGGCAAGCTTTGAGGACAGGAAAAAACATTGGCTTTCCAATTACTAGGACCGGAACTATTATTCCTTTCTTAGCTTTTGCTGATGATATCATTATCTTTGTTAAAGGAACAAATCAGGCTTGTGACAAAATTCTGGATATCCTGGCAAAATACTGTCAAGTGTCCGGACAAAAAGTTAATTACCAGAAATCGGCCTTCCAAACATCTGGGAATCTAGATAACCAAACTATAAGTATGATACAACAGAATATAGGTTTGTTACCGAGCAATTGTCTGGAAAAATACTTGGGGTGCCCAATTATCAATGGAAGGGCTAATAAAACGACATTTCAAGATGTCATTGAGAGTGCGAGGAAACAATTAACGAAATGGAAAGCGTCCTCCCTATCACAAGAAGGACGAACGGTACTTATCAAAGCTAATCTAAATGCAAAACCAAACTATATTATGCAAAGTTTTATGCTCCCTTCATCGATACACAAGGAACTAGACCAAATTAACAGACAATTCTTCTGGAACAAAGGACCTAACTACCATCCGCTCATAAGTTGGGATAAGATTTGTAAGCCAAAAAATAAAGGTGGACTTGGTATAAGGAAAGCGGAAGATATGAATAAAGCACTCCAAATGAAAATACTCTGGAATATTATGGCTGAACCAGAGAATATATGGGTTAAAATAATTGAGGAAAAGTATCTAAAAGGGAATCAGCTATGGAATTATAAACTGGGTTATAACACATCTTGGCAATGGAAGCGACTGATGAATTTACGACCCGAGTTTGAACAAGGGATCAAATGGAATGTAGGAGATGGGGAAACTATCAGAATTTGGAAAGATAGGTGGATTGACGACCGCCCGTTAGAACAATTGGTTCCCAACAAGGCAACTATAACTAATATCGAGGAAACAGTAAGCACCCTTATTACGAACAAAAAATGGATCCCGTGAAAATTGACTATCTGAAAAGTTGCTTAAATAATCAAGACATTATCAATAGAATAATTACCCACCCTATCCCAATAAGTGATATCCAAGATAGACTATATTGGGCCCCTAGTAAGGATGGTTGGTTCCGCACAAAGGATGCTATCTCCTTCTTGTATGACAAATATAACGCCAAATTAGGGCAGAGAGACATCTCATGGATCTGGAATGTGGATATAATGCCGAAAGTCCAAAACTTTACCTAAAAGCTAGCAATTGATGGTCTACCTACTAAGGAAAATCTTGAAAAACAAAAAATAGCTACGCCGATGCCCTGTGTTTTGTGTCAGCACCCGTATGAGAGTGCAAAGCACATTTTCTTTAGTTGCCCATATACTATGGATAATATAGCCAAAAAAGAAACTAGAAAATTCTTACAGAACAACGAAATAACTAATGCAAAGCTAAGGGAAGCAGTGTCACTTGTTGGAACTAAACTTGCAGAATCCTCACTTACTGCTCTCCTTGTCACTTGGTGGAACGTGTGGTTCATGAGAAATAAAATCATCTTTAATAATGAAAAAATTAGTAACATCAGACACACGGTTGAATCTCAACTGGAGGAGTGGATCAAATCAAAAGAAAGGAAAATCACCACAAAAAGTAGCAAAAGGAAAACTAGGAATATCAAATGGTCGGCGCCTAATCCAGGCGTTGCCAAACTCAATTTTGACGGATCTAAACGATGTAATGGCCAAAGTAGCTTTGGATACTTACTAAGAGACCACAAGGCCTCAGTCATCGCACTAGACTATGGAAGTTGTACGGAAGCTTCCATTCTCCAAACTGAAGCATATGCATTAAAAAAGGGTCTAATCAAAGCCAGACAGTTTGGTATAAGTAAACTCGACATCGAAGGGGATAACCTTACAATTATCAATGCGGTGAAAAAAATTTGGATGCCTCCATGGGAACTGGATATTACCATCTCAGATATTTCCATTTTACTCTCTGGATTTAAACAGGTTCAGATCAACCACATATTCAAAGAGATTAATAGTGTAGCGGACAAGCTTGCAGCGCTTGGACATGAGGATCAGAACACAGATTCGCAAGAGCTGGACAGGACGATAACTGGTCGGCGGGTCCCATCTCAGCTTGAAGTTTTCATCCGAAAGGATGCTCTAGGATGGTCAACCTCGAGACATTGACCATTCCTAATCTCTTACCCGATGTAGTCAAAAAAAAAAAAAACTAAATTATTTTTTTTTAAAAAAAGTAAAAGTAAAAAGGTGATCATAGTGAGTAACAATCATATAACATATAATCAATCCCCTTCAACGACACTAATAGGGGTGTTTTACGAGCCGATAATAGACATGCTCAAGTCCAGCTTGTTTATAAACGAATTGAACTAAACTTAAATTTCATACGAGCTTTTCTATTTTGCTCGTTTAGAAAGTGAACGAGTTCAACCCGACCATTGACATGCTCAAACTCGGCTCATTTATGTCAACAAGCTCGGCTCGTTTATAAATGAGCCGAACCTAAATTTTATACGAGATTTAAAATGTGTTCATATTCGGTTTGTTTAAAAAATAAACAAGACCGAGACGAGTCCGAATAATTTGTCTCATATTATAGCCCTAGACACGATTGCTGGAAATATGTACAACGATCAATCTTCAAATCATATGGATATGTTTTGATATTTGTTTCAAAAAACATACTAAAATAATTGATTAATTCAGTAGGTATTTGTTGAAATTTTGATTAAATAAAACTCTATTTATTTTTTTTAAATAAATAGTTGCTACAAAAAAATTATTAAAAAAATCATTTTATAAAAAATTAGAGTCCGTTTGGTTTCAACTCTGAACACTGAATGAAAACAAATCTAGTCATTATTATTCATAAAATTAATCATGTTCATGTTTTCTTAATTTCAATGAAAACTGAGTTGTTTTTTCATATTATTTTTCTTATAGGGCGTCAATATTAATCAAATTTTACTTCATTTATTTTACATCATCAACAATGATTCTAAAAAAATCATAAACAAGAGTATATTTATATAAATTGAATTCGTTTTCATTCTGTTTTTGCTTAACAAGATGCAGGCAAATTAACGGAGAATAGTTTGTACTTATAATTTATGTTTCTCTTAAAAATATTTTCCTACAGAAAGTTATAAAGTGTTAAAAACATAGTTGCAACACGTAGGTAGGTAGCTACATTATTATTCTTGACCTAATTGATCATAGGTGATGGAGCATATTTTGTATGTTATATGTTATTGTTCGCCACGCTAATTAGTTTCATCAAATACCGAGCTTTCGGCTTCTTCTTTTTTGCAATTAGCTCTACCTATATATATATTCATACAATCATAGCTGAACGACATATGGATTTGAAACTTCATTTATGCCGTGTTTTCATTTGATTCTTCGATGTGCTATATGTGTTGTGTGTTGGTCTAATTTGTACGTGTAACCCTATACAAAGATTTATTTATGTTTTCTAAGTAAAATAAAAACAAGTTCAGTTAGGAACTTTGATACGGGTAAACGATTAGGAAGGTTAACATTTGACAGTTGGCCATCGGCCCATCGTATAGCATCCTTTCGGATGATAACTTCAAGTGGAGTCTGGATCTTTGAGCTGATCATTGTCCCGTCCTGTTTCTGGGAAACCGCAACATGGTCATCGTGGCCATGATGCGGTTTATAATTATTATATTATAAAAGTTAAACAACATTTTATATAGATATGTAGTCATCGAAAAGATAGATCATTTTTACTTTGTTAGAGTAGCGTATACTTAATATAGATTGTTCTTACTTGTTGTGTGTTTGTATTTAGATAGAAATAAAAATAAAAAATATATTGAAAAATTAATTTTCAATAATTTACGGAAGAAGACAAACCTTTATGTCTTTCTTTGAAATTCTTTCCTTGGTTTGTTAAAGTATGATTGTTAGTCCGTTTGTTACTTCGTGACCTCTCGATACGTTAGTTTTTAGTTAGTGAATCGAATTTTTTTTCTTTTTCAGAAAAAACCTATATATATTTTACTAGTTTATAACATGTGTCTTGCACAGGTCTTATTTTATGAATTTAAAAAAATTACGTATAGTGTTTATAATATAGAGAATTGGTCAAATAAGCTTTTTTTGTTTATTGAAAACAAACTCCATCACTCCACTAGACTATTTATAAAATCAAATAAATAAGCAATTACATGAGCAGTTTCGAAATCGTAATTACACAAGCAATTACACGTATACAAGATACTCATCGATGACACCCTTATCGAAATATTTGCAGATCTTCAATTATATTGAAGAAGATGAATACATGATCCTTTAGACGATGATAGAAACTTAATTATTGTTTTCAAATTTGCAGAGAATCGGAATGTACAAAAATCGTAGATGGAGAGAGAGAGAAATGTCGCCCGATAAGCACTATCTCTATAGATATTACCTAATTTAATTTGAAACAATTTGGTTTACTAGGCTTTTTCTAGTTTTGTGTTTAGTAAATGTACCCTTGAGAGAAGAGTGTGTAAATTTTGAAAATAAATACAAAAGATTTGGGTATATTTACTTAATTGAAACATTAAAAAACTTAATTACTACTCTACTTTTTTGATACTTTTTTAAAAAAAGGCCTAATTATTAAAATTATCCATTTAATTTTTCGAAAAAATTAGAAGGATATAGTTGATGTTCCTATGAGTAATAGGAGCTCGATAACTCATATCATCCATTATAATATAGTGACAATATTGATCGATGGTGGTTTGTTTTTACTATAATTACAACTTTGTCTTGTGAAAAATCCTTATATTGTAATAATACATATAAAATAAAAAAATATAAAGAGCTCGATTAAATTAATACTGTTGAAAACAATATGGTTAAAACTAATATGCATTCAATATCAACTTAATATTAACGTAGTATTAGTATTAGTAATGTTTGTGAGCAGCGCGATTTTTGAGTCTTTTGAGTATTACTCCGTAACACTTTGTAGTGTTACTTTGTATATATATAAGAATTTGGTAAGTTTTATACGAATATTATTATCAACGTAATAGTTAACGTAATGAAATTTGAGAGTGTACTTAGGGCTCGTTTGAAAGCAAAAGGAATTATTCTCGTTAACGGAATGATTCCTTGTGCTTCCATTTAAGTAACCCTTCGTTTCCATTTCCTTTTCTTACCCTTAACCGATTGCATTTCGTTTCCATTCCACCACTCCAACTAAACGGGCACTTAGTCTATATAATTTAAAAACATGAGTTAATTCATGAACAGTTAAGAGTTTTATTAAATCCCACACAAAAAAACGCTTGATACGTAGTACGTGGCATTTAATTAAAATCTTAACTACTCATTAATTCATGCCATACCACTAATCAAGGTTTTAAAACGGTAATCATAATTATTTAGTTGCATAGATGAGTGACGTAATCAAGAAGTGGCAATGCAACGGCCATCTCGTAACAACTGCGACCTTTCCCTTTGACCACCGTCACTCCACCGCCACGACTTTCCTTGTCCGGAGATGTTGACACCGTGGCTGATCCATCTGGCAACTCACTGCTCCTCCACGAGTACACGTAGGGGTTCAGGTGCCTAAACTTGGAATAAGGCTTTGCCAACGTGGATGGCACCACCTTGTTCTGCCTATTGTGGGCCCAGGGGCTTGGTGGTTCACTCGTGGGGAACACCGTTGACTTGTCAACTCCGTTAGCTAGCTTGGTGATGCCGGCGTTTCGAGTTAAACACATAAACTTATAATGCGCGTAGTTTATCATCCTTGATTCTCTCTTTATCGTTATCTCATTTTCGTTCTCCGTTAATTCTTCATCTTCTTCATCTTCTAACTCTTCCTCCGTCTCCTCCTCATCGGTGCTACGGTTGAGGAGATCGGAGAAAGTCAGGAGGAGGCGCCCGTCGTGCCTCTCGGCGCGAAAGCAATTACGAGACGGAACAGAGACAGCCTCCACCACCAGCCTCCCATTTTCCCGGTGACTCCTCATCTGGATGTTCGATCTTCCTCCGTCGGCTGCTAGCGACGGCAATGGTGGTGGCAACGCCTTCTTCATAAAGCTGGTGTTCCTAGCGACGGAAACAACATGATCCTGGGTGGGGCCCAAAAGCTTCTTATCCTCGTGACGTGGCAGTTCCTTGTGATCCTCCTCCGCAATGATTTCGACGTCGTCATTTTTGCATTCCTTCTTCTCGGAATCGACGCAGAAAGAGAACACGTCGGCGCCGGTCTCCGATCCTAGAGACTCTGTGCATATCTCCAAGCTTTTCTCGCTAAGCGAACTCGTCGAACGTTTCACCATAGGATGCACATAAGGTGCCACGTGATCTTCTTTCTTCTTGGAATCAATGATGAATCCCCACACGTCACTCTGTCTCTTCTCCAAATACTCTGTTTTTCTTTCTTCTCCCCTGTTTTTGATCGAGCTCCATATTTCCTCAATAGATCCGGATCCGGATCCATTTTGATCCGGATCTTCTTCATGAATCAGGTTCTGAAGATGATCCACGGATGCAATCTTCTTGATGGATCCTCCCTCATTCATGCATATCTTCGAGGACATATCAGCCGCTGACAGAGTCCTTCTGAGAGTACCTCTGCTCCCATTGACAGAGTTGCAGTGGCCGGAGAATCTGCGTGGTCGGTGATCGACGTCCGGCGACATCTTTAAATAAGTTGAAGGGATGACCGGTGGTAATCCGACGGTTCTTCTCAAGCAAGTTGGCATCTTTGAAATACTAAAACTTTAAAATAGAGCAGTCTGTTACCTCTGTTTTCTTGGTAGACGTTTAGGTCTGAATTTGTACCCTATAATGGGGGAAGAGAAATAACAACAAGTTATATTCGAGAAAACGATACTAGACGACGTGAGTAGCTAGAATAGTCAAGTAAATAACAAAATTTCAAGTTACAAAGCACTCTTCTCTAATATTTCTTCTTGTTTAATTTTTCAAATATTTGGCATGATAATGCATGAGAGAGAGAAGGGCGTTTGCACACAGCTGGTGAACTGCAGCGACTGTGGCTGCATGAAACAGAGCTCGTTGGAATCCACTAAAGCATTATAATTAATTTATTGTATCTGAAATTCTCTGGTTTTTGAAGGGGAAAAAATAGTAGATAATTATTCGAATTCGGTTGAAAGTGATAAGATTGGGTTTTTGTTTTTACCTGTTAATTCGGAGAAGATAATCCGTGAAGAGAAGGGATTTGATTTTTGGTGTGGAAAGTTGCAGAGATATGTGAGATGGAGAGGAGGAAGAAGAAGCTCAAGTTGGAGAGGAATGAGAAGGCAACGTACTATATATATAGCAATGGGAAGGGGAGGGTATTTGTAGTCGAACCCCACGCGCCTTTTTGGGAACTCATGTCCCCACCTAACCCGTCCGGGGCTCTCTTTTCCATTTTTTTTTGTTTTAAAATGAAATGTTATTCGAACCATTAAACCACGCACCGTCTAGAGATTGAAAGTTCGAAGAAATCGACGGAAATACTAACCATCATAAAAGACCACACAAATAAAAAAATAAATACACAAAAATACATAAATAAAAATATCCGAAAGAAAAAAATCTTTAAGATAAAACATGAACTCTCTTTTCAATTTGAAACCTACTACCATAATTTCCCCACCCAAAAAAAATAAATAAATAATTCAATCTGGTTTTTTTTTTGAGTGATATCCATAAGTTTTATCTTATTTTATAATTAATAAATATATTAAAAATGACATAAAAGATAAATAAATCAAACAAGGTTTTTTTATTTTTTTAATTTAAAAAATGAATTAAAATTTATTGAACTAAAATATTTAATTTATTTTTAAATTAAATGTAAAACTAATTCAAAAATAAATAAATAAATTTAATTGAAAAATAAAAATAACCTTAAATTTATTTATTGTTTTAAAAAAAATTAAGAAAATACTTCTATACCATTATTTGATATTTTATAAATATAAGTTTAAAATTGAATATGATCACAATAAAATTTAAAACGATTATGTACCCTTATTTTAAATAAAAAATACAGTAATATTTATTTATTTTGGAATTATTTTTAAATTTAATATTATTTATGTTACTTTAATTTTGAAAAAATAAAAAAAATTATTTTT
>BSUD01000006.1:12390184-12436927 GCA_033239045.1 Fagopyrum esculentum | reverse complement strand
TTACTTAAAGTTAATTAATTCAAAATTTAATAAGGTGGTAAATAGTTTAAAATTTATTTTTTTAATTTTGTTTTATTTAATAACTAAATTCTTATAAAATATATTAAGAAATATACATGGGGAAAAAAATTAAACTACAATAGAAAAAAACTTAAAATTTGTGAACATTAAAAGAAAAGGTATAAATTTTAAGGACAAGGATAAAAAAAACTATATTTTTACCCGATACGTTGTCTAGTTAAATGTTAAATATTTAATGTTTATATTTTTTTTCTTTATTATTTTTTCTTTTTTGTCCTGTATGTGAAATTTTATATCTATATATATAACATTAACTATTATATCTTATTTGGGACATTTCGTGTTTATTTTAGTTTCGGACATGTGTTATTTTTTTAAATGCATAAGTGGCCTTTTAACTTTTAGGCAATATATTTTCTAATAAATGATTCTTTACTTGTTTATTGTTTGATTATTTAACTTTTTTTTATTTCTTTTCTGCACATGCATGAAAACTGATTTTAAAAGGAAATAAAATCGAAAGTCCGAAACATTAAGGGCTTGCTTACTTGTACATTGATTTATTTTCGGGTTTATAAACTAAATGAATTTATAGGTTATTTTTCAACGGGTTTATATCAATAAACCAGATAAGGTTGTTTACTTGGAGTTTATTTTTTGGTTTATGTTATTTCAAAAGACACTCATCCCCCTACGAATTAAATAATAGTGTTGAATATGCAGGATATAAGAATATAAGAATGTTTGGCATATAAATAAAAATATTTACATATACTAAATGAACCACAAATAAACCACAAGCAAACATGCCCTAAAACTCAAATTTGTATCTTCGGTATATACAAAATAAATAAACTAATACAAATACAAAAGGGCTCCAAGAAAGCTAGAATGGAGTATAAGAATGTTTGCATATAGTTAGGTCAAACCGTTGCTTTATATGTTTGAATGATTATATTTTTGTTCATGCAGATATGTGGGACTTACATAATAAAAACAATATAGTTTAAACACATACTTGTACCATTATCAATATTATTTGCAGGATACTTCAGAATTTAAAACAGTTGAGTTGAAACTTAAAATAATCGTTCTTAGAACATATATAACTTCACTTTGTTATTAATTATTTTATTTATTTAATAATAGAAGACTTAACATAAAATGTGGTTTTTATAACTAACAAAAATCGATTATGTTTCTAGATTGTTTTTCGTGATTTGTTTGTTATATATGTGTAGGTAATGGACGATATCACAAGAGAAGGTCTCGGCTGAAAACTTACTACGACAACCAACAAACAAACAAGGAGATCTAGGAAAATGAAGATCTCGAACGACCAAACGACCAATCATGAAGATCTTGTTGGAAAAGATAGACGTTTGAAGAGAGAATCTCGGTGAAGATCTCATTGAAGACTTCGAACGGCTATAAAGAAATTTGTTGAAGATCTCGCACAGTTGAAGAGAAGATCTCGGCTACAAGAAGATCTTACTAACAACGGCTAACAAAAGGATATCACATGAAGATCTCGTTCAAAAAATTGAAGATTATGTGGAAGGAAGATGTTGCAACGGCTAGAAGAAGATCCCCCATAGAAGACTATAAAAGACACATCGGTTGAAGATGAAGACACTGAGCTTACAAGTGAAACAATCCTCGATCCAGAAGTTTATCTACCTCTTGGAGCGTTCTTAAGTTTATTTAGACCGAGATAAACACATGAGCTACATTGGCATATCATCTTAGTGTTATACTCGAGTGGGTTATTCTACGAAGTAACTAGGCTATTATTGGTAGAATAGAAGTTGACTAGATCGTAGAATTGGGGCTACATTGAGAGAAGAAGAGAAGTTCTTCTAGGTTGTATCTAGGACTCAAAACAAGCAGATAATAGATACTTAGAATCCTAGGGTCGGAAACCCTAGGCAAAGAGTAGGATGTTAGGGTCGAACTTCGTAAACATATCGTGTGTCGATCTTTTAATTTCCGCACCTTATATCGCTTTATATTGTGAATAACAACTTTCTCAGGTTTTGAAGTCAAGGTCTTGAGATCCACTTCAAGGCCATGAGAAACAATTTTGTCACTAAGGACAGATATCGACTTCAAGGCCTTGAGATTCATTTGAAAGACTTGATATCCAATATTTCGAAAAGTTCTCATACTCTATGCAACCCCCTTCTAGAGTATTTATATCCTTATTAATCCCCTACTCGATTCTTCAATTACAAAAAGTATCCTTAACATATACCTTTTTATAAAAACACTCCTAAAAATTGTTTACAAACTTTTTTTACAAACTCGATGAGCAAAAGATAAATGGATAGTGATACTTATTTTTCATGCTTGCGGGGAATGAGTTTGTCCTTTAAATTTTGTAATTAATCTCGTAATGTATTGTAAAAACTACTTTAAAAGAGTCAACTAATTATAATATTTAAGGTTATGAAATTGGAAATTTTCGCCCCTAATTTTTCATTTCTAATCACTCTTTTAAATCCAAATATATATTTGTCCTTTTTTCGAGTTTTTTCCCACAAAATTATAAATGTACCATCAAATCCTGTAATATCAACAAGTATTGACATCAACGATATTGTCATAATTTGTGTTATTACCAATTATATTGCCATTATATTTTCATAATTGGTGTTATTACCAATTATATTGCCATTATATTGTCGTAAACGATAATATCACCAACATAGTATAATTAACCCACATCAACTATGTTATCAACAACATACCGTCACCAATGGTATTGTAAAAAAATATTAAAAATTAAAAATGATATTATTTTACTTTTTTGTAATTAGAGGCCCAAAATCCAAAGATAAAAAAGTGAAGGTAAGGTTTTTTTTTTTAATTCAAAATTGAAATAGGTTAGTTAAAAAAATTGGCCTAGTAAATAGATTATTTAAACGGGGTAATCATGTAAGTAAATTTTGTGT
The DNA here is from genome assembly GCA_033239045.1 of Fagopyrum esculentum. Lineage (NCBI taxonomy): Eukaryota > Viridiplantae > Streptophyta > Magnoliopsida > Caryophyllales > Polygonaceae > Fagopyrum > Fagopyrum esculentum. The sequence continues at coordinate 12,433,952 of BSUD01000006.1, read as the reverse complement.
AATATAGTGTGACACATGGATCTAACTTTACTACCAAATAATTTTGAAGAGTAATTTTATGTAAGAACCATAATTTAAAACATAGTTTTATAAAAAACATATTTTATCGTAATTATCCTTATTCTTCGTATTAACACATTATTATTTGGAGCTGATTTCGGAGATTGAGAATCATTTTACGGTAAGGTAAGGTGTAAAAACCTATTTGAGTTGTTGGATGTATAAAAATCATCGGTTATAATGAGGATGAGATTTATATTAATTTTTTTAAAAATTGATCATATTAATATCGTTTTCTAAGGTTGAATGATAATGTCAGTTTCGTAAATAATTTATTACTAAATTAATGCCAGAATCATGCACACAAAATATTAAATTTATCATATTCAATTAAAATTACAAAAGAAATCGATGTCTATGTGTTTGTTTGAGTTAAAGTTAATGAACACGAGCGTTAAATCAAATAAGTAGTTAAGGACATGTAAACTACTTTATAATCATAACTATGTATTATGTATATAGGTGCATGAGCCTATAAATCTTTCAAACAAAAAAGTTCAATTATACACACATACAACACACCCCAACTTGTAAGACGGAATTTTCAACATCAATCATAAACATATCTAATTCCATCACATTATTATTTTGTCCTTAAAGTCAGTTAATTATAGATTTTGGCCAAGATTTATATTTACAAGAATGACCCCAAACTTTTAAAAAGTCAAAAAATGCCCTAATTTGATAAATTACAAATATGGCCCAAATTTATAATTATAGAAAATGTCCCAAATATTTATAATTATATTTTATGGCCTAGGTTTTGGTAAATGGAGCTAAAAATTGTGTAGTTGATTTGTTTAGGTCTCTTACGCCTTGGAGACACATTTGTATATGAACAGAGATTTGATTTGACATCGAAGCACGACATTTGACCCTCGATACGTAAGGTTTCCTGAGCCTTACTCAGGATCCATTATCGAGAGGACTTGTTTGTAGATTGTTTACTTTTGTTGAGTTGATTGATGATAGTTTTTATGTTGTGTATTGATATTAGGGACTTGAATGTTGATGACATGTTTTGGATAATTAAAAAGGTGATTCTGGATTCCGTCTTTTCAAGGTAAGTCGTTTTTACTTACTTAGTTGCCGTCTTGTTTCATATTAAATTTGTGGTTGATTGTGGGTAGAGCATAATTTGGGGATTAGACTTATATTATTTATGTTTTAAATGGTTTTCATCAAAATTATGATAATTGTTTTTTAACTTGAGTGTTTAAAGAGGTTGGTTTTATGATGACACTGGTTGGTAAAAGTGTTATAGATTGATGGGAAGTGTCTAGGGAAAGTGTTACAAATAACGATAAGAGTGTGAGGTATGCTTGTTATGAGTATTTAGCTATGATGCATATGTGATAGTATAGATGATGACACATGAATGTATGTATGAATGATAGGATATGATGACGGTTATGGATGAATATATAAGCTGATGGTCGCATGTCAAGGAAGTATATATGATATGACGAGGATTGTTATAAGTTAGGTGAGTGAATATTGGTCTTGTTAGTGAAGAGAATTGAAGGAAATACCATATGTGTGATAGGGTTCTCAATTGCTAGATAGGGTTGATAGTTGTGTCATCCTAGGTAGGTATTGGTGTAGATAGTTTTTAAAGGAGACTCATTTAATTAAAGAGTTTAGTTGGTTTTGAGTTAGTGTTTAGTATTTTTAGCCTCTGAAACCTTGCGTAGATACATGGGTAGATGACAGAAATGATATGGTATGTTATGAGTTTGGAGATGAGTAGTTGAGTAGATGATTGTGTTGTGTGATGCAAATGTGATGGTTGACTCTAAGAATAAAATAATGATGTGATGAAATCAGATATGTTAATGATTGATGTTGGGAATTCCGTGCTATAAGTTAGGGTGTGTTGCATGGGAGTATAGTTGGACTTTCTTGTTTTAAAAATTTTATAGGCTTATGCACCTATATACATAATATATAGTTATTATCTTGAAGTCAACCATTAAACTTGGCATGAAAAAGGCATATGACCAAGTTAGTTGAGAATTTAGCATTCGTATTATCCAAAAATTTGTGGGATGGATCGGGGAATGCATCTCCACGGTTTCTTTATCAGTTCTTGTAAATTATTATCCAACTAACCAATTCTTCTCTAGAAAAGGACTCAAACAAGGTGACCCCTTGTCACCCTACCTTTTTATATTATGAGCCGAAATCCTTACACAAATGATCCAAAATGTATGCAATAAATATGACAACCATATTGGGTTTTCCGTTTAGAGGAACGCAACATTAATCCCTTTCCTATCATTTTTCGATGATATGATCATCTTTAACAAATCAAACTCGAAGTCTTGTCTTAGAATGAAAGAAATCCTTGTAACTTATTGCTCCATCTCTTGACAAAAGGTAAACTTTCTCAAATCTACATTCGAAACTACTAAAAACACTACCATAAGTTGCATCTCGGAAATAAAAAAATATTCTCAATATGGAGCACACGACCTCATTAGATATTTATGTTTGCTACCCTATTATTAATGGAGAAAGTTACCCGCGCCTCACCATAGCCGCCCCCGTGCCTTCAGGCGTGTCGCCGCCCTCGCGCCTATGCCCAGCCACAGTTGCGACATCGGAGCCTTGTCACAACGCCCGCTCATTATTTTTCCACGCCCGCGCCTTGCTTTAGAACTTACTAAGTCCTTGGTAAGTTTTTCTTTCCTTTTTTCTTTGGATTTAGCTTAGAAGCATGTTAGGTTAGTGGTGAGTGTGATGATGATATGTTATGGATGAATGCCTTGGGAGGCTTTGAGGTTTGGATATGAATGTGGAGGTTGAGGTTTACGGATGTTGTGTATGATCTTATGAGGGTCTTTGAGGCTAGAAGTAGGGTCTTCTATCACGTATTCCGAGGATTGATTTAGGTATGCCTTGTTTATCAGGCGGTGTATATTCTTGCGGGAATTTGAGAGGTTGATCGATAGTTGAGATCACTTGGATTCAGGTCAGTCTGTGGGACTTACTTAATTGCATTCCTATATTGGATGTGTGCATGAGTGGTGTTTGTTGTATACTTTATGGCATGTGATATTGATTATTACCGACGTATGATTGGCCCCCTTGTAACGTGCGGTGACAACTTGCTCAGTATTCCCGAGGGAAGCTGATGGGTTCTTTGAGACTAGGTCAGTCTGGTATACGGGAGGGTACTACACCACTCCTTATGGTATACGGGATGTACGCTTGACCACTCTAGATGGTAAAGGAAATAAAGGCAAGAGTTGTTGACTTCTCGTGTCACAACTATAAATTGGTTTTGAGTGTATAACGTTATAAAGATAATAAAACGGGGAATTTGTGATAGCATGCTTGGTGTTTATTGTAATTCTGATGTGTGTATGTGCTTATGCATTATCTTATATAAGAGGACTATAGAGTGATCTAGTGGAGTGAGCCGAGGTTTTCAGTACATATAGGATGGTTATGGGTTTTGTATGTATATATATATATGTGGATACTGTTTTGATACTCGGTTGTGTGTTTTGAATGTAATTCAATATATGACGTTCTAGTTTTATTAGTGTTGGTTTTATATTTATGTGTGCCTTGTTGCAAGATCCGGTGAACTTGTTGTCAGACTAAGGTCAAGACCCATTGATAGGTCCTAGCCTGTAGCACTCCGAGTCCTATGAACATCGGTAAGCATGTCCACGGGTTGGACCCGCCGGGTCGACGGGTCCGGGAAGGGTGATCCTGACCCGGACCCGTATAAATGGCCGACCCGCCGGGTCACGGGTCAGACCCGCCGGGTCGGCCCTTTTGTTTTAAAAGCTTTTTTTAAAAAAAAAATAAAAAAGCTGACCCGCCGGGTTGACCCTTTTAGGCATTGGGTTACATTTTTTTTCATTTTTTTAAAATTGAGGTTTGGCTGGTCGACCCGCCGGGTCAGACGGGTCGACCCGCCGAGTCACGGGTAAGGATCACCTCGACCCTTACCCGTGACCCGCCGGGTCAAAACCCGCCGGGTCACGGGTGACCCGTGACCCGTGGACATGCTTAGATATCGGATGTTACAATACCTCTTTTGAAGCACGAATACAAACGCCGGAAATTCGAAGCATGAATAAGCAAACACCGACAATGAATGAAATATATAAAACAATAAAACTGTTTATTCGTGCACGATTAATTAGAGCATCATGATATTGGTTTTCATATAAGCTTATCCATGTATATTCTTCTTAGCATATGCACAATTCTATAATAAATTACATATGAACGTTGTTTAGACATTAACTTGAGCCACTTGTGCATTCATCAATCCATATATGTTCTTATTTCTTACCATAAAATATGTTCTCACCGGGACATAATCCTATATACAATTATTTAAAAAAACATATAATATGAATTTTGAGTAATTTTTATATCCCCTTGTAATGATTAAATGATAATTAGAGCGGAAAAATTCAAACAAAAGAAAAAATAAATATGGCGGACACCGATAAAAAATAAAGAAGCCTAATCGAGGATACCGAACGGAAAAAAAAAACAAAATTAGTAGTTACACAATCGAATAAGACAAAACTTCAAGGTTACAAGAAAAATCTTATATTGTAAGTTACATGTATAACAGTAATTACAATTATAACAATTTTGGAACCGAAACGCTCTCTTTTTCTAACCTTCATTAGCGAAAAGTTTAGGTTTTGCTTCTACGATCATGTCGGAGGCTGCTCCTCCAGTGGGGGATGCCACGACTACTGAAAGTGTTCCGGTGCATTCTGAAGATTCTACCATGACGGAAGTCAATCCGAATCAATCTGATACAAATACTCCCTCGGTCGGAAACAATGACACTAGTGGAGTAGAAACTAATCCAGATAACATTATGGAAGTAAGTGTTGAGCTAGTGGAAAAAGCACAAATCCAAGCGACTATTGATCCGACTACTGAGAAGACACCGGGTCCATCGCCAAATCTGACTACTGAACCGGCTGAGACTAAGTCACACAAACAACCAGGGAATGAAGGGGAAGGAGGATCCAAAATGTGGAGAGAGGTCTTGGGTGGTGTGAAATCCATCACCGTCGCTAAAGATAATGTCACTAAAGAGATGTTGAATGGGAAGATCCATATCAGTTTTCCGTTTGGTCGTGATCCGGTATTCGAAATTGACAAGGATGTCACAAGTGATCTAGAAGATAGGTGGAAGAGTTCAATTGTTTTCAAAGTCTTAGGCTATCCTATAGCATTCCCCGTAATGGAGAGGAAAATACGGGACCTTGGGAAATGTGGTGAAAATCTCCAACTTATTGATTTAGATAACAACTACTTCCTCGCGCGATTCAAAAGTGAACATGAACTCATGATGATTCTCACTGGAAGTTCCTGGGAAGTGTTTGGCCGTTGCTTAATCATGAAGAGATGGTCACCGGGATTCAATACTGCGGATCCAATAACATCAACCCCCATCTGGGTCAGAATCACAGGAGTTCCGGTGCAATGGTACCATGAAGCAATCCTATGGAGCATGGCGGAGGGGGTTGGTTTTCCACTTATTATCGATCCAAAAACTCTTCATTTTAATAGAGGCCGGTTTGCTAGAATATGTATTGAAATTGATCTAAACCGACCTCTTAAGAAAGCTATCTATATCAATGGCCGGAGATGCCCTATTGAATATGAGGGTTTGGACACCATTTGTCTTAAGTGCAGAAAATACGGTCGCATTGCTTCTCAATGTAATGCAGAGTGTGAACATCAAGTTAGCAAGCAGCAAAGTCCGATGAGCACAAGAACTGTAGGAGCCGGTGGAGGGGACTCGGAACAAACTACAACCACGCTAGAGTCGACAGTGGGTGAATCGGTTACCACACACTCGCCGGAAGGAGATTCCGGTTACGGTCCGTGGATGATGGTGGCAAGACGCCGGAAAGTGGAAAAAGGTAAAAATACAAGTAACCCTATTTCCAGACAGTCACAAAATACCACGAAGAATCCACAACACGCACAAGGAAAGTCGAATATTACAAAAGGCAACGCTATATCCTATGCCGCCAAAGGAAAGGTTGTGAGCGTTTGGCCAGTGGATATGGGCCCGGTAAACAATATTAGAAACAGATCTACAGACACAACATCCACAAGTAAGGCCCAAAATTCTAACTTTTCAACTATTTCCAAAGTGCAACAGGTAACGATTGGGTTGTTGGACCCAGAGTCAGCAAAAGCCAGCTCAAGCACCAACAGTGACGCCATTCAGAAGGTATTTATTTTCTCTGCAAACGCTAATGGATCAGTTAGCAGTAACAACAAAGACGAGAACAAAAAAAATCGAAGCAAACTTAAAAACGACGCGCGAAGGGCTGCTTGGAGAATTAAGAAGGCGGAGGAAGCGAGTATAGTTCAAGGGGCCCTCAAACGTCCAAGACAAGAAGAGTGCACAAAACTCATTCATACATAGGAAAACACTGAGACATCTGGAGTGGGCAAAGCAACACAGGTCCCTCAAGGTCAAACATCATACTCGACCATGGGCCCTAGCGAGAACCTTCATACGGCATGTATGCAACGTGATACCCAAGTAGTTATGGACCAAACTACAGTAGTGCTGGAACATGGTAATCAACTGAGGTTGTTGCCCCAACGTTGGTCTTGTCTACTAATGTAACAAATGAAGAGGATGAGACTATGCTTGGATCAACCACTAGTCCCACCGTCAACCCATCCACTTAGTAAGGTTGTTATACCTTACTTCCAGGTGTTTGCTCATATCATTGGTATATAATGAATCTTCTCTTCTGGAATGTGTTCGGAGCCTGTGAGAACGGGTTCTGACGTGCTATTAAGTATTTATGTAGGCATCATAACGTCGATATTCTAGTCACTTTCTAACCCCGCACTTCTGGATCTAGAGCTCAAGAGATTTGTGATCGGCTGAATTTTTCGGAGTGCTTTTGAGTGGAAGCAGTAGGCTTTGAAGGAAGGCTTTAGCTAATGTGGAAAAGCAAATCTGTCATTGTTACTATTACCAACAGTAGCAAGGACTATATACATGCTCGTGTTGTTAATGGAACCAGCGTCTTCAGTTTGATTGCGGTCTATGCTGCCGTCATATTCTCGCAGGAAGGAGTTTTGGCCCAAATTGGAATGTGAAATTGCTTCGATCACTGGGCCTGTTATCATGGGAGGAGATTTCAACGTCATCCGGTTCTTGCATGAACGTCAAGGAGGCTCAGGTCAACTCCATGCAGATTCCCACATCTTTAATGATCTTATCTTACACCAAGGTTTGATCGACTTAGGCTTTACGGGGCTAGAGTTCACATGGGATGATGGTAAATCGGTCAAAAGAAATATTTTCAAGCGCCTCGACAGAGTTCTTATGAACTTGGAAGGAAGATTACTTTGGCCAAATGCCCATGTCAAACACCTCGCCAGGTTCTCCTCAGATCATTCTCCTTTACTTCTTTCGTTAGATTGTACTATTAATTGCAGGACAGAAAGGAGACCTTTTCGCTTCGAGGCGGCATGGTTAACCCATAAAGATTTCATTCCCATGGTGGAGCAATGTTGGTTTAAAAAACCGGAGGTTAGTAAAGCTCTTCCAAATCTCAAACGTTCCCTTATTATTTGAAATAGACTTGTGTTTGGAAACATTTTCCACAGGAAGCAGGAAACTGTAAATAATCTCACCAAGGTTCAAGGTCAAAGATGCTTTAGAGATTCTAGCAGTCTTCAAGATAGGAGAAGAGGTTGCATGGAGAATTGGAAGGTATTCTCGAACAAGAAGAGATTATGTGGTTTCAAAAATCCTGAGAATAGTAGCTTGAGTTTGGAGATCGTAGCACGTCTTTCTTCCATACCTCAACCATCATCAGGCAAATCAGAAATAGAGTTTTGGGTCTCAAAGTGGATAATGATGTATGGGTTGAAGATAACACGATTCTTGAACAACATGCCATTAATTACTTCAAGGAGTTATATATTCTAGAGAGTCCATCCTCTAGTAAGGGAGTAGACTCTATTACTGCGAACTTTCCGGACATTGATATGATTGATTGGTCTCATTTACAAAAGCTTGTTGATATGCTAGAGGTATGGGATGCAGTCAGGAGTATGGGTGCTTTCAAAGCTCCTGGAGTGGATGGTTTTCAACCTGTGTTCTATCAAAAATGATGGAGCATTGTTGGTCAATTTGTTAAAGAGGAGGTTACTAGGTTCTTCTGCACTCAAACTCTTCCTCAAGGCAGCAACGACACCCTTATTTCTCTCATCGCTAAGGTTGGGAAACCAGATTATATCAGCCAGTTTAGACCCATCTCCCTTTGTAATGTCAGATATAAAATCATCTCCAAAGTCATAGTGCAACGATTGCAATGCATAATCGGCAAGCTTGTCGGGCCGGTCCAAGGCAGTTTCATCCCAAGTCGGCTCATTGAGGGCAACATAATCTTAATGCAGGAAGTGTTCATTCTATGAGAAAGAAGAAGACCGGAAAAAAGTGGATGCTCCTCAAACTCGATCTGGAGAAGGCATACGACAAGATCAAATGGGACTTCATTGATGATACGATAACACAAGCAGGGTTCCCGACTGAGTGGGTAAGATGATTAAGGAATGTGTCTCTTCTGCTAGGATGCAACTTATCTGGAATGGTGAAACTACTGATCAGTTTATTCCGGAAAGAGGCATCAAACAAGGCGATCCGTTATCCCCTTATCTCTTTGTATTGTGTGTAGAGCGCCTCAGTCACCTTATTTTTGACTCAATTACCAGGGGTGAGTGGAAGCATATCACTATCTCTAGAGGAGGTCCACCTTTGTCTCACCTCTTTTTTGCATATGCTATCACTCTCTTTGCAAAAGCTTCCATTCCCCAAGTGAGAGTTATCATGAGATGTATTGAAATGTTCTGCAAAGCTTTTGGTGAGAGAGTCAGCATTCAAAAATCAAAAATCTTTGTCTCCCCTAATTTTCTAGGGAACTCTGTGATGGTATTGAACGCCTAAGCGGAGTGGAGGTTACTAAAAATCTAGGAAACTATCTTGGGATTCTTATTCTCCAAGGCTGAGTCAATAAAGTACTTCCAGTAGCCTCTTAGACAAAATCAATGGTAAGCTCAACGGTTGGAGAAGAAAAACTCTTAGTTTTGCCGATAGAGTTACTCTCACTAAATCCGTTCTCACGTCCATCCCCATGTATTCAATGGCTACCTTGATGCTCCCTAAAGGTATTTGTCTCGACATTGATAGAATATGTCATAATTTCATTAGGGGAGACACGATGGATCATGGGAGCTTGCACACGGTTAAGTGGAGTGACATGTGCATGCCAAAGGAGAAAGGCGGGTTGGGTATCCGGAATATTTCCATCACTAATAAAGCCATTCTCGGGAAGTTAGGTTGGAGATTTATTAAGGAGACCGACAATTTATGGGTGAAAGTCCTTACAGGCAAGTACACGAGGAATCATACTATCACCACCCATTCAGCATCACATGTGTAGAATGGTATCATTACTGGCATTCACCGGGTTGTGGCCAAAGGTGCTAGTTGGTCCTTAGGTGATGGTACTACCATTAGGTTTTGGTTGGACAGTTGGCTCACTTTTGAACCTCTTATACACTCTGTGTTACTTCCTATTGACCACGTCGAAGTTGCTAGCAAGATCAGCCACTACTGGAATACAGAAGATGGATGGGATCTACAAATTTTGGGCGGTAAAATCACTCTTATGGTTATTCTCAAACTTGCTTCTGTCCGGCCCATGATGGAAATATTCGACAGTAGTTATGAAACTCACCAACACCGACATAAAGATGAGCTCATTTGGGTGCTTACCCAAGATAGAGAATACAGCGTTGCCTTTGCCTACAGGTTAATTTCTAAGTCCGATAACCTACAGCTCCAAGATGAGGCCATATACATGAAGATATGGAAGCTAAGAATTCAAGAAAGGGTGAAAATGCTTCTCTGGAAGCTCATGAAAGGAGGGATGTTGTGCAACGTTGAGAGGAGCGCCGACATATTACAGTGGATGAATCATATGCCTATTGTACTCAACACCCGGAATCTCTAGAACATCTGCTCCGGGACAACATCAAAACTAAGGGCATGTGGAGCAACCTTCACGCACAACACAGAGACATCCGTTTCTTCACCACTCCATTTGCGCCGTGGTTGCGAGGTAACTTGTTCTCTAATTCGTCTTTTACTAATTTATGTATGTGGAGTGAATTATTTGCAGTTACCGTGTGATGGGTATGGAAGTGGAGAAACGATAAGACTTTTAGAAATGTGAGCCCGGGTGATAATCGAAGCCGCATTGTCCAATACAAAACAAAAGAGTATATTGACGTGTGGAGAAATCGAGTTACAAACAAAGGATCGATGCATGAGAGAACCATCAAGGTGAGCAGGACCGCTCCTTCGGAAGGTGTCATCAAAGTGAATACGGATGGAGCCAAGTCAAGAGATGGTTTTTCTTTTGCTGCGGGCGTCTTTAGGAATAACGCGGGAGAGTGGCTGAGTGGGTTTGGTGTCAATCTTGGGTCATGCTCAGTCCCCATGGCCAAACTATGGGGTGTAGTACATGGTCTTAAGATTGCTTGGGAGATGGGTTTCCGATCGGTTATTTTGGAAATGGATTCCAGATTGGTGATTGATCTCCTTAAGAAACACATTGCCCCTCATCACCCTCTCGCCAGTCTGGTACGTACGTGTCAGAATTCTTGAAAAGAAACTAGGTTATCCAGTTTCGTCATGCTTACCGCGAGACGAATAAAGTTGTGGATTATTTAGTTAGTTTAGCTTTGAACTTTCCTACTGGTTTGAATGTATCGTGTGACCCGTCGGAGGGTATAGTTTATCTTTTACTTGATGTAAGGAGTCGGGCTATCCCCGTGTGATTACTACTTAGCATTCTTTCCGATTAATAAAAACGCGTCAGATGCGCCGAAAATCACTGTCTTTCCTTCACATAAAAAAATAATAATTACAATTATAAATTGTTAAAATGCTTAAAATTATAATTTTCAATCATACATCATATACATTCACACCGATAAAGATAATGCAATTGTTTTTATTGAAAAAATATATTAATTGCAAAGATGAAGCTTTCCGTCCAAACAAAAGCAGCCTTTGCTTAATTTCTACTCGTGCAATATCCAAAGTGAAAGGCGCGCAGTGGAAAACAAAAAACATGGAATCCCATTCGACTGGATCATATATATATATATATATATATATATATATATATATATATATATATATATATATATATATATATATATATATATATATATATATATATATATATATGATTAAAATTAAAAAGATATCAAATTATTAAAATACATAAGTGCCCGTTTAGTTGGACGGTGGAATGGAAACGGAATGGAATCGGATAAGGGTTAGGAAAGGAAATGGAAATTATGGGATTACTTTCATGGGTTAAAAGACCTCTAACCAAACACATTTTTTGATTGATTCGGAATCATTCCGTTACCGGGAATGATTCCTAGTACTACCAAACGAGATTAATAAGATAATAAAGAAAATTAAAAAATACATATCATAATAAGACATTAATAAAACTTGGGTATTTATAGGCATTTTTAAGTACAACTGTACAGTGTGTTTTGTTAACAATCTTCCTTTTTATTAAAAAAATATTTATTATATACAATTCAAAGAATCGGTATTGGCCATGCTCTCAGGTTATTCAACTCGAACATATTCTCTCGTTATCCATCTATATTGGAAACCAACTATCAAGTATAAAACGTACGGACACCTCTTTACCAACACCATTCCATTCTAAATCCCATTGTATTGATCAATTTTACCGATTTCTCGAATGTGTGAAACCCCAACATTATATTGATCTATCGGAATTTCACTTGACAAACTCAAAACGGCCTGTGTCTCAAACTGTTCTCACACGGTTAATAAGTAGATAAAGAGTTTAACTATTATATAAGGCTTTTGACTACCCCTTCCCGTTTCCACTGTTTTTGTCAAAACGAGAGTCGGTGGTCTTTCCGCATCTAGCCCAAAAAAAGGTTAAGCGATCATCAATCGAGAGATAGCATATACCCCACCCCCTTAAAAGTGTCAAACAACACATTCAACCCGAACAGAAAATCAGAAGATATACTATGTACATTGCAATATTGCACCTTAAAACGGTCGCATTGTATTAGTCCACATAAATTTCACACGGTATCAATTAAAGATTTTAGTTTATTGAAAGAATATACCTTTTTATTTATTTATATTCTTAAGCATTGTCAACAAGACAATATATAGTACGTAAGTTTATGAATTACATACTTTAAAGATAAGAATCTAAGTGAGTGATTGATTAGTACATGCATGATGAAGATTAAAGCTCTTAATTATTACTAAACAACTATATCAATTGATCGTTGTTCCAAATTAATCAAAGCTATTCGGGTCTCATGTTGACCCAACCCGAATACCCGATTCGGGCTTGTGGTCATCCATTTATTCATCCTAAATTATCTTTTTTTTCTTTTATTCCCAAATATTATTGGATTTGAAGGCATCGTAATCGATAGCAATCTAGCTAGAATTGACTTTTTTTTTTCTCTCCTGAAAGTACAAATATATATTGGGTATTCTAATTTATAAAATATAAAAATATTAGGAATTTAAAAGTCAAAAGTTCTGAAAAGTATTCAGAAAATAAATTTTATTTGATAAAAATAATTCTATATATGTGTGGTTGGCAGAGATCCAATAAATAAAAAAACTCTCGTTTGACCTAATAGCTAAAAGGTTGGGTCGGTGGTGATTCCTGAGTTTTGCCGGCGGCGCACGGCGGAGGAGAACCCTCCGATTATGAGTTCCGACAGGAACGAACCTACTGATACTACTAATGAAGATACTGTTATGGGAGAAACTACAGTTGACATCCAGTCCCCTTCTCAACAAGATAAGGAGACAGGTAAGGCGGGTGAGTCCAACCCCAACCCTAATCTGACGATGACTGCAGCAGGTGATGAAGCAAGCAAGACCGCCAATGGTGATGCTATCATGGGAGAAGCAATTACTGTAATTCATGTACCATCTCAACATGATAGAGAATGCACTACGGTGGTGGAGGACAACACCAACCCAAACCCGGTGCCTGTTGATAGCCAATCTGCACAGACAAGTAATCCCATCCACACGAAAGGAAGCATCGCCCCTCAGTCTATTGCTCCTACAGTGAGCAAGGATAATCGATCCTGGAGTACAGTTCTAGGGGGCCATAAGAACATCCCAGTGGGTTCTACTAACCTATCCCAAGAGGAATTACGAAATAAGATAACAGTTAGCTATCCCTATGGCATTGATGGAGATCCCGTCATAGAAATAGCAAAAGATGTCACGCTAGACTTGGAAGCAAGATGGAGACAATCAATTGTGTTTAAAGTCCTGGGCTTCCCGATTGCTTTCCCGGTCATGGAAAGGAAGATTCGCGAACTTTGGAAATGCGGGGATAATATGCAACTCATAGACTTAGACAATAACTATTTTTTAGCTCGTTTTCGCAGCGAGAATGAACTGATGATGATCCTTACGGGTGGCCCCTGGGTTGTATTTGGTAGATGTTTGATCATGAAGAGATGGACTCCGGAGTTTGTTACTGCCAACCCTATTACCTCAGCTCCTATTTGGGTCCGGTTCACAGGAGTCCCAGTGCAATGGTATCACGAAGCCATTGTTTGGAAGATGGCAGAAGGTGTAGGATTACCGATCACAATAGACCCGAAAACGTTACATCTGCATAGAGGACGCTTCATCCGAGTATGTGTAGAGATAGAACTAAATAGACCTTTGAAGAAAGCAATATTCATCAATGGCAAACGCTGCCCGATTGAATATGAAGGTTTAGATATAATATGCTTTAAATGCGGGAGATATGGTCACTACGCATCTCATTGCGAATATGGCGAAACAAAAACGGATCAAGACAGTGAGACAATGGCGAAGACTGATAACTCGACCACTCCAGTCCAGGAAATGAATATAGAAGAGATGAAGAAGGACAATGTCCCGGTACGATCTCCGGCCATCCCGGCTGATGATGCCGGCTTCGGACCATGGATGCTGGTTGCCCGACGAGGTAAGATCGAAAGAGGAAAGAATTCCGGGGGCAATCGAATAGGATCAGGAATACAATCAGTTAGGGCAGGTAATATTCCTAAGCAAGGAAATGGGAGTAACGGAGGCAAACCCAGTATTCAGAAAGGAAAGCAGATTTTAATTCAAGAGAAAAGCAAGAACCTGGATACTGGGCCTGGTAGTATGAGACCAGTCAAAATGGGCCAGAACCCTGAGCCCACCGTTGCATCTTCTAGCGGTTGCAAGCCCATTCCATGCTCAATATCGGATGGACCGCAATCTATTATTACTCCAGAGGTAAGTAAAACAATGCCTCAAACTTTAGCAGGAGCTCCAGCAAAGGGGAAGGAGAAAGCAGCGGTTGTATTTGTAGCGACAGTTGAAAACACAAAGGAAGGAGGAGAAAAAGAAAGTTCAGAGAAGAAGAAGATTAGGAATAAGGTGAAGAACAACGCTAGAAGATTAGCATGGAGAATCAAGAAAGCTGAAGAGACCAACCCGCATACGGTAAATACCAAACGCCAACGTCAGGCCAGTCCTGAGAGGCTCTTCAGACTTGGCCCTTCTGCTGTTACGTGGATTACTCAACCGGAGAATACGACGCTCGACATTGGGGAGAAGAAGACTGATATAACACCTGGAACTAGTGCTACCTCAAGGGAAGCGATCACCCCAGAACTTCATGCAACCATGTCAGGTAATTTGCCGGGTAAGCACTCCCTGGAGATTTCTAGTGGTACATCTGCCGAGTTTGCTCAAGTGCAGCAAATGGATACTGAGGAAGCGGGAAGGGTTATTAACCATGGTGCAGAGGAGCCCTTGGAGGGTACTCACGCAACTGATTAAGTCTGTATGTGTCTCCCATTCCTTTCTCCTATTTCAGTTAATTATGAATTGCCTATTTTGGAACGTATTCGGAGCCTGTAAGAATGGGTTCCGACGTGCTATCAAATACTTGTGTAGTCATCATAGAATTGACATTCTTGCTATCTTCGAACCTCGTACATCGGGTGAGAAAGCACAAGAAATTTGTGACCGGCTGAACTTTTCGGGTTGCTTTCGTGTTGAAGCAGTGGGATTCGAAGGTGGACTATGGTTGCTGTGGAAAAATGAGTCATTTCATATCTCTATCATTAATAACAGTAGCTGTTTCATCCATGCTGAAGTTACTGCAGGGACAAAAGTTTTCAGCTTAGTGGTGATTTACGCTTCTCCCAACTTCAGCAAGCGGAAGCTGTTCTGGGAAGAGTTAGATGCGGAACTGGCAAATATTTCGGTTCCCCTACTGATAGGGGGAGATTTTAACTGCATAAGATTTCTCTATGAACGTAAAGGTGGCTCGGGTAAATTACATGCAGATTCCAAGGTTTTCAATGAGGTGGTGGTTAAACACGCGCTTATAGATCTTGGTTATACGGGAGCGGACTTTACCTGGGATGATGGAAAGTCGGCTAGAAGAAATGTCTTTAAGAGACTTGATAGAGTCTTCATGAACCAGGATGGTTGTCTACTCTGGCCCAACGCACAGGTGAGACATCTCGCGAGATTCTCCTCTGATCACTCTCCTCTTCTTGTCACGCTCGACCCTACTATTGTTGGCAAGAGCGAGAGAAGACCGTTTAGATTTGAGGCTGCGTGGATGACTCATCAGGATTTCCAACCAATGGTGGAAATGTGCTGGTTTAACAACCCGGAGGTTAATCATGCTCTTTCTAACCTTAAGAACTCTCTTATTGTATGGAATAGACTTGTGTTTGGTAATGTGTTCCGCAGGAAGCAGGAGATCATAGATAACTTATCTAAGATTCAAGCAAAAAGAAGTAGACGAGATTCCACAAATTTACAGGTAGAAGAACGAAGACTTCAAGCTAAGTTGGAGGCTACTCTAGAACAAGAGGAGGTGATGTGGTTCCAGAAATCCCGCGAGCAATGGATTGAACTTGGCGATCGTAATACATCCTTTTTCCATACGTCTACAGTCATTAGACGTAGGAAGAATAGGGTTACGGGACTCCAGTTCGAGGGAGGCGAGTGGGTGGAAGACCAAGACAGGCTTGAACAGCATGCTGTGGAATACTTTAAGAATCTGTATAGCCACGATGAACACCTTGCGTTACAGGACTGTCACATTTGCACACTTGACTTCCCAGAAGTGACAAGTGCAGATTGGACCAGTATCCAAAAACCAGTTAGTATGGAGGAAGTCTGGGCTGCAGTTAGAAGTATGGGTGCATATAAAGCCCCGGGTGTGGACGGCTTTCAACCGGTGTTTTATCAGAAAAGTTGGAGATTTGTGGGTCAGTCTATGAAAGAGGAGGTGGCCCGCTTCTTTCTCACCCAGAAGCTCTACCAGGGAAGTAACGACACTCTTATATCTCTTATTGCTAAAGTTGGGAAACCTGAATTCATTAGTCAATTTCGACCCATCGCTCTTTGCAATGTTAGTTATAAGATTATCACTAAAGTTATTGTCCAACGCATGCAAAGTATTGTAGGTAAACTTGTTGGACCCACTCAAGGCAGCTTCATACCAGGACGGCTGATACAAGATAACATCGTATTAATGCAAGAGGTAGTGCATTCTATGAGGAGGAAGAAGACTGGGAAGCAGTGGATGGTTCTTAAACTTGACCTAGAGAAGGCGTATGATCGTCTAAGATGGGACTTTATTAAGGATACGATCACTGAAGCGGGCTTTCCTGAGGAATGGGGCAGGATGATCCAGGAATGTGTAACAACTGCCAGAATGCAAGTGTTGTGGAATGGTGAAGTCACGGAGCAGTTTGTACCAGAAAGAGGGATCAGACAAGGAGATCCCATCTCTCCCTACCTATTTGTTCTCTGCGTGGAAAGACTAAGTCACCTTATCCTCGAAACAGTCGATAAAGGTGATTGGAAGCCTATCACTATCTCTCGTGGAGGCCCTCCTCTTTCACACCTTTTCTTTGCGGACGACATCACTCTTTTTGCGGAGGCTTCTCTTTCCCAGATTAGGGTGATTATGAACTGCATACAGATCTTCTGCAATGCCTCGGGCCTCAAAGTCAGTACTCAGAAATCCAAGATCTTTGTGACCCCGAATGTCTCAAGGGATCTTCGTGCTAGCATTGAAAGAGTCAGCGGTGTGGAGGTCACTCGGAATCTTGGAAACTATCTCGGCATTCCTATCATTCAAGGTAGAATCTCCAAAGACACCTTCACCCCTCTCCTTGACAAGATCAATGGAAAACTCAATGGTTGGAGGAGTAAAACACTTAGTTTTGCCGGCCGAGTTACGTTGACAAAAGCGGTACTCACTTCCATACCTGTCTACTCTATGGCCACTCTAGCTCTTCCGGTTAGCGTGTGTAGTGACATTGATAGAATTTGTCGGAATTTTGTTTGGGGACATGTAGATGGACAAAGAAAGATGCATACGGTTAGCTGGTCTGATATGTGTCTCCCAAAGGCTAAAGGTGGTTTGGGCATCCGGGAAATGCGGAACACTAACTTGGCTATTCTTGGTAAGCTTGGATGGAGGTTTCTGCAGGAGTCAGGTAGCCTATGGTCCAAGGTCTTGCGCAGTAAATACTTGCGCTCTACTGAGAGAAGCCCTCTTACCTCCTCTTACGTCTGGAAAGGCCTGGTGAAGGGTGTTACACAAGCTGTGAGCAAGGGTGCTTGCTGGGTTGTGAGAGATGGTAGAAGTACCAGGTTCTGGATTGATACCTGGATCGGTCCTGATCCGCTGCTGCAAAACTGTCTCATCAACCTCGACGAGCCCGAGTTGGGAAGGACGGTTAGATCATTTTGGTTGGATGGTGAAGGCTGGGACTGGCAAGAACTCTGTGGTAAAGTCCCGACGTCCACCCTCATGCAACTTGCTTCCATCAGTTTATGTGGCCCAGTGGATGAAGTTAATACGAGCAGTGAAGAAGGTAATACTGGTGATGTACTGAGCTGGAGTCTCACTGCGGATGGAAGCTTCTCCACGTCATCAGCTTATGGTGCCATTATGGGCGCTAATAATATTCAACACACTGATGAAGCTGTATACAATGTCATCTGGCGCCTTAGAGTTCAAGAAAGAATCAAGTCTTTCATGTGGAAGGTTTTGAAAGGAGGGATATTATGCAATTCGGAGCGAATGAGGCGGCATCTGTCTAATGCTGATACGTGTGCCCACTGCAGTGATACCTCTGAGTCCTTATCCCATCTATTTCGAGATTGTCCTGGAGTAAGTAATATGTGGCGTGCCTTACATGCTGTACACAGGTGTCCGGATTTTTTCTCCATGCCGTTTGCGACCTGGATACGAGGTAACCTTCTTCTATCTGTTCATTTTAAGAATATTTGCTATTGGAATGAATTATTTGCAGTCGGCTTGTGGTGGAGCTGGAAGTGGAGAAATGGGAAAACCTTCAATAACGCTACCGTGAGTGGAGATAGAAGTCTCTTTGTCCAAGGACGTGCCAAGGAGTGTATTGATGTCTGGATTAAGCGTGATCCAACTACCAGGAGAGGTCCAAAAAGAGTCGTCCACGTTGCTTGGGATCCTCCCCCGGAAGGCTATGTGAAGATTAACACGGATGGTGCTAAAAGTAGTGATGGACGTTCGGCCGCGGCAGGTGTGATTAGAAATTCCACAGGTGAATGGCTAAGTGGGTTTGGTGTAAACTTAGGGTTGTGCACTGTCCCTATGGCGGAGCTATGGGGAGTAGTTCATGGCCTTAAGCTTGCTTGGGAGTTGGGTTATCGATCAGTTTACTTGGAAACAGATTCACTGCTGATCACCCAACTTTTAAAGAAAAACATCGCCCCTTACCATCCGCTTGCCAGTCTGGTACACAAGTGCCAAGACTTTTTGAGAAGAGATTGGAACATCCAATTTCGTCATGCCTACCGCGAGGCGAATAGAGTAGCGGACTATATTGCTAGTTTTGCCTTGAACTTACCTCTTGGTTTTATTGTATTGAGTGACCCGCCGGAGGGTGTTAGTTCTTTTTTGTTTGACGATGTTAGGGGTCGGGCTATCCCCCGTGTGCTGACTACTTAGCCCTTTTTCTTATTAATAAAAGCGCGTCTAGATGCGCCGGAGACCACTGACTCTCCTTCCCACCAAAAAAAAAGAGATCCAATAAATAGTAATGTTTTTAGCAGAGTTGCAAGATTTTCTTTTTACTTGAATAGGAAATAAGAAAGTGAGCACTATCTCACTTTCCTGAAATGGAACAAATGAACGAATAAGAAAGAGACACGTAATCAAGTAGGGGACAAAGTTGAGGCAATTGAGTGTAGGGTAGGTAGCTAGCTCACTTTCACTCATCTGCTTTTGTTAATAAAATTTACTCAAATTACCAAAAAAAAAAAAAAAATTTACTCAAAATTTAAAAATTAAAAATTACGTTTTTATTTTATCATACTATTGTCAAATTTCTATTAAAATTTCGACCAATTATGAAATACACACCATAACCTTTTAAATTTGAAATATGTGGGATAAATGAAAAACTTTTGAAAACTTTGTGAAATAAACATGACGTTCCAATTTTGCAGCTTTTAAAGTGTATAACCTCGTAAAAAAAAACTCAATTGATGAAAATAAAGGCAAAAGAGTGGAACAAATTAAAACTTGAAAATATATTCAAGCAAATTAAAGAAGTGGAATTGTAATCTAGGAAATTCAAGTTTCACAGTCTGATATCTTGAACCAAAAAGATGTAACCATCTAAAGAAATGTCCTGATTAAACAAAACTGTATGCTTTTCTTTCATCAAAGATGCTAGAGACAAAGAGCTAAGAACAAGCACTTAAAAAACATGGACTCAAATACTAAATACTTTCACCGTATTGCCACATGTAAAAGAACTCGAAAATACCTAGAGGAACCAACAACAATTAATGGTACTACTCTCTCTTCTGAAACCGATATCCGATTGGAATTTAAAACGGAGTTTGTGAGAAAATTCTCTAAAACCCCACTAGGTTTACCTTTATTGGAAGACAAAGTCCACCTTATTAAGCACAAATTAACAAAGCCCCCAAATAATGAAGAAATAAAAACTTCTCTAAAACCCCGCACGAAATTTCAACTCTTTTCAGTCTAAAAATGGTAAGGGAGGTTAGGTTACTATCAAACCGGATGTGGAAAAAACTTACGACCAAATCAACTAGGACTTTATTATTAACATTATAAAAAAGTTTGGCTTTAATAACAAATCTCTGGGATGATTATTGAATGTATAACAAAAATATCTTTCTCTGTTCTTGTAAACAACGGACCAACGAATCAATAAAAAAAAAAAGACTGAGACAAGATGATCTCTTATCCCCTATTTGTTTATTTTGGGGGCTGAAATTTTAACACAAATGTTACAAGATGATTGTAACAACGACAACAACCATATTGAATTTTCTGTGTGCGGACAAGAAACCTCAATTCCGGTCATATCGTTTGCAGACTACATGATCATTTTTACTAAGGCAAATATTGCTTCCTATCAAAGAACTAAGAAAATATTGAAAATGTATTGCTTTACTTCGGGTCAGAAAATTAATTTTCAAAAAGTTGCCTTCCAAACAACAAAAAAACACCATTAAGAATTGCATCGCCCAATTAAATAATGTTCTCAACATTAATCACACTACAACCCTCAACAAACATCTTAGATGTCCAATCACAAATTGAATAGTGACAAAAATTACTTTTGATAACATTGACCTAAAACCGAAGCAACAACTTTCGAAATGAAAAGTTAACTCTCTCACGAGAAGGAAAAAAAAACTACCCTAATAAAACATAATATGACGACTAAACTGACCTTTGTTATGCAAACTTTATGCTCCCAATCCACAACCTTATTACGAACAAAACCTTACAAATAAAGCTTTTTTGAAAAATTCTGCCAGAACGACACAATGTATGGGTTAAGATTGTTAAAGAAAAATACATGAAAAACCATAAAATCCTCTATTACCAAAAGAAAAGACTAGCGTCTTGGCAATGAAATAACTTTATGAAACTTAAACAATAGTTTGAGAAAAGTATTATTTGACAATTTAGAAGTGGAAAAACTTTCAACTTCTGGCATGAAAACTGGGTCACAACTAGTCAACTACGCCTGTCTAAAACTAGTTCAAAATAGCAATTAAATTGACACATAATATCAAAGTTAACATTTTATATACAATTTTAGAGAATGAGATTTGACAAAAATTGACAATGAGCTACAAAGCATTATTAGCTTGGAGATTATGGATTAAATTAAGCAAGCAATAATATCAAAAAACAAAATTAAAGATAAATTATATTGGAGCTGCATTAAAAATGAGTGGTTACAACCAAATCAACTTATGAGCTAAATAACAAGGATTAAAAAAATTACTCCTAAAAATGCTTGTGACTGAATTTGAAATCTGGGTACCTAACCGAAATTTAAGAAATTTTCTGTGAAAAATCTCAAAAAATGAAATTCCAACAATAGCAAAAATCAAAGAAGAATTGTAGTTAGTAGGCAATGCGAATTGTGTAATCATCAACTTGAGGACTTGTTCCACCTACTTATTGACTGCCCATTTAGTAAACAAATTGTTGCTAAAATTGATAGGTCCATTTCGACCGAACTAAGCAACATTATTCATGAAAACAAAAGAGCAAATGACCTTCTACATGTAATAAAGAAATAAAATTGGTCTTAACAGGTTCTCTTGCCTAGCAATAATATGGTGAAGCATATGGTTTTTTAGGAATAAAATTATTTTTTTAATAATGAGTCAATTGTGCCTATCAATGACTCAATTCCTTTCATTAAAAAGCAAATACATAATTGGAAAAATACCATCATTAACGATGACGGTTATGATATCAAACCAGCACCAAAATACAATAATACTATCAAACGGGAATAACATGGCATTAAGCGGAAAAAACCAAAAAATTGGATTCCATAAACTTATTTTGATGGATCTAAAATCGATTCGGGAGTAACCTTCATAGGTTTTTTTTTATTCAAAATCATAATAGAGAGGTAGTTAGCCTCAGAGCTCAAAAAAGTAATTTCAATTTGGTTTTAAAAGTTGAAGTTTTTACTCTTAAACCTGGCTTGCAAGAAGCTATCAAAGTACATATCAAAAAGATCGAAATCAATGGTGATAATTTGTGTTTTATTAAGGCAATCGAAGGTCGCTCATCCTATTCATTAAGATATTGGGAAGTCGAGTTGATTATATCCGACTCTTTAGTGGATCTTCGTTTCTCTGACGATATCTAGATCAAATATGTTTTCAGAGAAATCAACAATGTTGTTAACCGACTAACCCATATGAGAATTTCAACAACCAACACTAGTTTTTCTGATGTTCCCAAACTTCGTGTTCTCGTCTGCAAGGGTGCTTTAGGTCGGACTACATCTAGGAGGTAGTCCGACCTAACCGTTTTCCCTTATAAAAAAAACATTATAATAAAAGTAATAAACCGATATCTCTAAGGGGTTGTTTCGTATCCATACCCTAATTAAAGGTACCAGGTATGAGTATCAGATAAGAGTATCAAAGGTATGGGTATCAGTTAATATATGGCAGCCTACAACCAATAAAAAAAACAGTCTGAGAGTGAAGGAAATCAGAAAAAATAGCCTACAGTCAATCGAAAGCCTGCATATTTGTTTGCGATCAAGCTTGGAAACATGTGGTAAACAAAATCGAAACCATTGTTGATGACAGAGAAGCAAAACATCGAAACTGTTGTCGATGACCTAACTACAAGACCTAGACTGCCGAAAAAAGAAAAATCGAGAGTGAAGGACATAAAGGTCAAGAGTAGCAACAACCTCCTTGCTTTGGTCTGGTCGGCAACAGTGGCGGCTCGGCGGTTCAGGTTGGCGGGCGACAGGAGGATGGAAAAGCGATATGTCGCGAGAGATATTTCGAGATAAAGAGAATCGATACCTCCCAAAAAAAAAAAGATATATCAAAATAAGGGTTTGGAAATATCGAAGTATCATTTTGATACCGATACCCTCATATATCAAACACCGGAAATGAGTATGGGTGATACCCATACCCATCTTTAATTTTGGTATGAATACCAGAACCTAAGTTTAAATGATTATTATATTTTGTCCACAGTCTTAATTAGGGGTGTAAATGGGGTGGGGATTCCCCGAAATTCGCGGGTATTACCCGTCATGGGGACGGGGATGGGGATTTTAAACGGGGACGGGGACGGGGATGGGTAAAATTTTGATTACCCGCTTGGGGATGGGGACGGGGATGAAGATAGGGGTATCCGCCCCGCCCCCCGATTCGAACCCGAACCCGTTGGGGAACCCCGATGGAAATCCCCGACGGATAACCCGATGGGAATCCCCGACAGGTAATCCGATAGGGATCCCCGACGGATAACCCGATGGGATCCCCGATGAGGAATCTATCGGTATACATAAATAAACAAATTGTATTTATATTAGACTTTCATTGTGGTTTCATGTTTAATTAAAAAATTACCGATGATTCCTAAAATTAAAACTATATAAGCTTTTGTACTTTAAGACTATTCATTCTTACTTACACAAAATGTATTTTAACTTTAAATATTAAATTGATAATAATATTTGTAAGTTATGATATTACTAACCTATATTAATTTGGTTTTCGATCATATGAGGATAACACCTTGTGAAATTTTTGAATACGTTGTGAACGTCAATCACGATGATCAAATGCAAATCGCACTACATGTCGTTGTGTTTTTTTAACGTGTCTTACTCTTTCACATACATGATTTGATGTTCAACCTAAATTCTAAATCGTGAAATTAAAATAATAAAATAATATAACACTTTATATTGAGATCATAATCTAAATGCTAGAAAGATATAATTATTATAATTTACACTAGTTTGTACTACAAGTCTCGATCGTACTTGAACAAATGAAACATAATATATATACACAATATACCTATACTTTGATAAATTGAATAAAGTGATGCGTTAAACAACGAACTAAGCCACATCAACATTTCAATTAACAATGTATATTAATATAATATAAATTGACATTTATCTTGTAATCACGAACTAAGGGTTAGTAAACTATATACACTTAAGACTTAATAGTATCATACTCGTTCCTACTTACACAAACTATATTTTGAAAAAAATACGATGATAACATTTCAATTAAAATGTATATTATATGCGTAAATTATATACATGCTAATATTAACCAATTTTTATTTTGTTTTGGATCATATAAGGATAACAGAAAATTTTGAATATGTCATAAATGTCAAATACATGTTTTGGTGGTGCAACCTAAATTATAAACCGTAAAATTAAATTGATAAAGTAATGTAACACTTTATCATGATATCGTAATCTAAATGTTAGTAAGATATAATTATTTTAGTTTACACTAATTTGTACTACGAGTCTCGATCCTACTTGAAAGAGCGAAACCTAATATATATGCGGTATAACTTTACTTTGGCAAGTTTTTATTATTTTTTTTAAAAAAATGAAGTTTTCTTCTTTCTTTTTTCTCGTGTTTTTTTTATTTATATAGTGAAACAAAGTAACAATTTTCTATTTTATGGTCTAATTTCACATTTATTACCCGAGTTAGTGTTTTTTTCAAAATCCTAAAAGTTAAACGGGGATGGGGATAGAGATTTTTATGGGGAAAACCAATATAATTTTAAGGCAGGAAAAATTAAATGGGGATGGGGAATCCCCAATGGGGACGAATATCCGATGGGGACGGGGATGAGGACAATTCTCAATACCCGAACGGGTATGGGGATGGGGATGGAGGGCGTTTTACTAAACGGGTATGGGGATGAATATGGTACTCCCCGCCCCAAACCCGACCCATCGACATCCCTAGTCTTAATATGTTACCGTAAATGTAATCAAAAGAAAGCATTTATAAGCTCACATCTGAAATGAACATGAACAAGTTTGGATGATGGGCATATAGCCATATACCACATTTTGTTGGGCTTGCTTCTTGCTTATGTGGGATATAAAAATGAACATGAACAAGTTTGGGCCTTGACTTGAGTATGCCATATATTCAAGTCATCCAAGTTAGTAAACACTCCATCAAGCTTTATGATGTGCACCATATAAATGTACCACAAATGATGTGAAATGTACCACAAGTGAGTTGAAGTGCTAGAGGGGTCTAAATCTTTGGTTGAGTTCATCTTCATGTGACAAAAAATATAATATTAGTGACTTATTTGACCAGGAATTATTACTAACAACACAACACATACACTTATTAATCTAATTCAGCTTGTTTTATTAACGAGACAGAAACCTAACTTTTTTAAGAGTTTACAAACAATAAAGATAAGCTATTAAAACAACTACCCTAACAAACTCGAAGAAACTAGATTAAACTAACTAGGAAACCAAAACTAGCTTTGGAAAATATAATAACAAAATAAAAACTAATTAAGTAATGATAAATCATTATGCCAAGGTGGAGGGTGGGTCCGGTGACAAATATCAACCAACGGGCAATAACAAACCAATGAGTCAAGGTGAAAGATGAACCGGATAATGAATCTCACTATATGGATAAACCCGCAAGCTTTTCAGCTTACAACTTCTCAGGAATTTTCATTGGATTCGTACTTTCGTTTGAACTAGCTTAAAATTTGTAGTGATTCGAAAAAGCTTCAAAATTAGTACCCTTGTGTTTTCATATCTAACCACAACTTCTCGAAAATTTTCAGCCATTTTTGCACTAAACAAGAGGTTGAAGTTTTTGCTTCTCGGGTTTTCACCCCGATTCAAGCTTTCCCTTGTAGTTTTGGTTCCTCTTTAATATTTTCTGTTTTGGGTCATTTTTATTTTTCCTGTTAAATCTTAGCACTTTGACAAGATTTTTAATCGGATCCATTGTCCATGTCAAAAAAAGTAAAATAAATTTATAATTTAATTAGAAATATAATAGTCTCTAACATATTTATATCCTAGACGTAGACCTATCTAAACACATAAATTGCTTCTAAGCTACATGCCCACTTATGCATGTGGGCATATTTGTATCTATTATAATTAAGTACACCAATATCAAGATAACCACTAAGGCCCGTTTGGTTCCAACTCCGAAAACAGAAACGGAATATAAACGAATTTAGTTCATATGTATATCTTTATTAATGAAATTTCATATAATCATTCCTTGTGCTTTCATGCAACATGCATTTGCTTCCCCACATTTTGTTTCGCTATAGGGTATCAAAAGTAATCAAATTCTACTTCAATTACTTCAAACCATAAGGAATAATTTCAAAAACTTTCATGAATAAGAGTATACATACGTACTAAATTCGTTTTCATTCCGTTTCCGATTTCGAAGTTCAAACCAAATGGCCCTAAACGTATTGACAAAGTTTACTTATTAATATATTTGTGATGGTGATAGTGGTATATCATGCAAGATTAATTATATTAAAAAGAACATAATCTTTATAAGCTAGTTGTTGTGGATATCGATGATGAAGAAAAATGGAAGTCAACGAAGCAAAGAAGAGGGTGACCACATGCTCGATCCTAATTTCATGGAAATATGGTTCACGTCAGAATATACGTAAACACATGCTTGATCTCAATGTCGTTGACGTGCATTTTTGTGACAAACGAGCTACTTGGCTCCTCTCAACGTCTTTATACATAGAGTGAAAATTGTCTGTAACCTATATTTTATACTGACTAAATTTTAGAATCTCGTTATTTAAACTATCAGAATGGTACCTCACTTATTAAGCTCGGCCAAAGAGTAAATACCTGAATTATTGTTTACATGTTAAGTTAAAAGATCGGTGTTAAATATCTAAAGTAGATAAACAATTTTTTCTAAATTAGGTGGACAATTTTACCCCTGATGTTTAACACTGATTTGTTACGTGTGAATAATAATACAAATACTAATCTTTGGTCGGGCTCAATAGGTGAGGTATGGTTCTGATTAGGGGTGAGCATCTCCGGATATCCGATCCGACAAACTTTAAAAAGTCCGATTCAAATCCGATCAGAGAACACCCGGATATCCGATCCGAAGATCCGATCTGATCCGGACATTTACTCTTAGACTAGTCGGATAATCCGAAGATCCGATCCGATCCGACTTTTCCCTCTAAACCCCGATCCGATGATCCGAAAAATATGCCCCGATCGGATCGGACTCGGATCACCAATTGTCGGATATCTTCGGATTCGAATTTTTTCGGATCGGATCTTCGAATTAGCGGATCGGATTAGTCGGATCGGATATTTTTATTCACCCTAATTCTGATAGTTTAAACGACGGGTATTAAAATTTAGTCGACTAAAAAGATAGGGTATTGTTTAAACAATTTTATCTTTTTGAAATATATATATATATCCTACACAAAGAACATAAGTGTGAAGCGCATACCATGTCAAACAATAACGATGTCTTCTTCTACTTGTTCCTCTTCATCATTTGGCTAGTCTCAACGTTACTTGTTAAATCTCTAGTAAGAACCATTTACACTTCCAAAAGCAAGCAAGTTTACAATCTTCCTCCAAGCCCACCGTCGCTCCCTCTCTTGGGGCACCTCCATCATCTCTTCTCCTCACATCTCTACAAATCCTTCGACACACTTTCTTCCAAGTACGGCCCTCTCCTCTATCTTCGATTCGGGTCATCGAAAACACTTCTAGTCTCCTCCTCAAGGCACGCAACAACGGTGTTTAAGACCCATGATGTATGCTTCTCATCTCGTCCGACATTCTACTTCGCGGATAAGATCCTCTACGGAACTTCCGGCTTCATCAACTCTCCGTATGGCGACTATTGGCGCTTCATGAAGCGTCTTTGTGTCGTCGAGCTCTTAGGGCAGCGACAGGTGGAGCGATCTCGCGAGATCAGGCGTGAGGAGTTGTGTAAGTTTATTAAGAGAGTGATGGCCGATGCAGATGAGTTGCAGGTGGTCGATGTGGGAGCGGAGCTCGTGAGGCTGACGAATAACGTCGTATGCAGGTTGATATACTATAATCTCACATTGGTGTATTTTTTTGATTTTTGATAAAGATTTTAACTGTTGATGGCGTGCATAGGACGTCGATGAGCACGAGTTGCTCCGATGATGCGGACGAAGCTGCGGTGGTGAGGCAGTTGGTGAAGAAGTCATTTGAGTTAGCGGGCAAGCTGTACATAGGGGAGATGGTGGGTCCATTGAAAGGGTTGGTGTTGTGGCTGTACGGCAAGCAGGCTGAGGTAATGACTAAGAAGTTTGATGCCTTGTTGGAGAGGATACTAATGGAGCATGAACAAAGAATGTTGCTACCAAGATCGGATGGAGATCACTACGATTTGATGGATATTGTCATTGAGGTTTACAAGGATGAGAATGCTGATGTGAAGATCACTAGAGATAATGTCAAGGCCTTTTTCATCGTAAGTAATTGAACTTGCTAACCTTTATTTATATATATATATATATAGAGAATAGATACTATGAGAACACCCCCTAACGTGAGAACATGAGAACAGATTCGTAATTATTATTAGTTTTGTTACGAATGTGCCATATCGTTTAATGTATTATTCGTAGTTATTGTTGGATTCCTAATTATTATTATTCGTAGTTATTGTTATTTTTGATATCTACTCTAAATCTCAACCCTTAATACTCACATCCAACGATGTACGATTGTTCTCATGTTAGGGATGTTCTCATGGGAACTACACCCTAATATATATATATATATATATATATATATATATATATATATATATATATATATATATATATATATATATATATATATATATATATATATATATATATATATATATATATATATATATATATATATATATATATATATATATATATCGTCCGCCCTGAATTCCAATAGGTATTTTCGGGTCAGGTGAATTCAAGAATAGACACATGTTGGCATTTCAGCCTCTCTTTCCCTTCCGGAACCTATCCGAAAGAGAATCCAATACTTCTTGGTCGTGAATACCCGAATGAATAGGAAGAGCCACCCTTGGATACCTTTTCTTCGGAATGTATATCTATAGTTTTTTTTAGGATTATTTGCAATTATATATTAGTTATTACAAACAGTGCAATGGGTACGTGCAGGATCTTATAATAGCAGGTACAGACACGTCATCACAAACAATGCAATGGGTATTAGCAGAGCTAATGCATCACCCAACCGTGTTAAAGAAGGTTGAACAAGAGATTGCCGAAGCATTAGGAGGTGATGAAAGCAGGCTTATTGAAGAATCAGACATGCCTAGACTCCCATACTTAGCAGCAGTGATCAAGGAAACACTAAGACTACACCCACCTGGCCCCATC
Source organism: Fagopyrum esculentum (assembly GCA_033239045.1). Taxonomy (NCBI): domain Eukaryota; kingdom Viridiplantae; phylum Streptophyta; class Magnoliopsida; order Caryophyllales; family Polygonaceae; genus Fagopyrum; species Fagopyrum esculentum. Next base: position 12,404,448 of record BSUD01000006.1, on the reverse strand, counting down.
ACGACACGGCTATGCCGAGAGCCCTGCGTGATCGACGGGTATGATATCCTGCCGGACACACCCGTTGCCGTCAACCTCTACTCCATCATGCGGGACCCAGAGGCGTGGGACCACCCAAACGAGTTTCAGCCGGAAAGATTCTTGAACCAAAACGACGACATTTCATTAGCCACGTATCAATATAAGATGAATTGTGTTAGGTTTATACCGTTTGGTGCGGGTAGAAGAGGGTGTCCTGGAGTGCAGTTGGCGTATTCTCTTATGGTTCCTGTTCTTGCTGCGACTATTCAGTGTTTTGATTGGAAGTCAATGGCGACTTCTCAAGAAGAGGAACTTGTTGAGGATGGAGACGAGGGGGAAAAGGTAAATATGAAACCGAGGAGTGGGCTGTCGTTGGGTATGGCCAACTCGCTCAAAATCCTTCCCGTTGTTCGATTCAATCCTTTTATATAAGGGCTCAACTTACCCGGGGCAGTTTGATCTGCATTGCTGTATAACAATCCATGTATCTTAAGATCACAATCATAGAGGGAAGAAACTCAAACAAGAGAGAAGGCAAAAAAAGAACGAAAAAAACAGAACAATGTGAGCTGCACTACTCAAGACTCTCCAACTTCTCCCTACATCCAACCATTACATGCAGTAATGCAAGTATACATAGTCAATATAGCAATCTACATTGTATGATCCGCAAAAGTAACTTCATGTGGTTCAACCAAATTCCACTCTGATTTCCATCATTCACTCATGGTTATTGTCTATCAGCATCTCCTGCCAACTGGTGTTTATATAAATAGCAAACAAGATTATGCAGAATTCATTTTCGGCCCCAATGGCACTCAGTCATCAGAAACATAAGTCTTATCCTCATAGTATCTTCTCTCACTTTCTGCCTTTTTCTCGTTGCGCTTCTGCAAAAGTTAAACCTGGCGGTTGGTCTCATATCACACTACACAACACTTTTGAGATGTGAATTAGACATAGAAAGGGATGAAGGAACCTGATAGGCTTCATGGTTTGAAACAATTCTTTTGATAATAGTGGTAGTAGTGATATCCAAGGGACTCTCCAGCACTTGAAAGATACTCATGCTTATCGGAACAGCATATGGATTGTCTTCCTCCTGCATATTTGATTGATATTTTATTATCAAAAGTTATGCAAGATTGCAATACACCACAGAGCCCATTAGTGTAGTATTTACCTGTAGGAAGTCATTACTCTCTGCTACAGTTCCATGTACAACCAATGAGATGTTGAAGGTTGTAATCTGCAGTAAGTACCAGTTATAAAAATTATATGGAGTCTCAATTGTTCCCCGTTTAAAATTAAAGAGACCTGCCTTTTGAGCAGGAAAAATCAAACAATGACGGTATGCCCGGTTCAGTGGTTCACATCATTATACTCCGAGTCTTTATCATACGAAAAAAGACATTGTGTGAGATAATTGCTCTACATATATGACTAATGATATGGACTTTGTTTCCATAAATTGATGTATTTAAATGACTTGCTTAAAATCACCTCTTAGATACTTGTTTGACAATTGATACATGGAAGGAGTGAAAAAGATATTTCATAGCTTATAGATGATGACTTTTTTGAGATTCAATATTGTAAATCTTCGTAGTGTATAACTGTTCGAATAATAAATTCTATAGGTTTCAGGATATTCCTGGCACAAAAGGATCCAGCAAGATCAGTAAGAAACAAGTCAGACAACCATATTATAGCTCACAAAAGACCACCAAAGCCTGAAGCAATATACTGTAACAAATTAGGCCATATTAAATTGGATTCCCTCTCAAACTGACTAAAAAGCCATTTTTATAGGATTCCCATTAGTGAGAGCAGGAAAGCACTAACCATGTCTCGAGATATTTCCAAAGGTGCACCAATTATAACTTCATCTACATAACGGCAAGCCAAGACACTCAGACTTCTTTCGTGGAGATTCATGATGGGATGGTGTGCTCCTCTTTTGTGACTGCAGAAATAGCTAACATAATAAGCATAAACAATGTCTGGAAACAACAAGCAATCAAGCAGGAGAAAATGAGAAGTTGACCTGCTAACCAACGCAATATGATCAAGCCATTAGGACCATATGTATAGTGACTTGACAAAGATATCAGAACTACCTAACTTGTTAAAAGAGGAGCCTTTTTTCCCCTCTGTCAGAAACCATTTGTTCCACAAAGGGTCATAACTCTCTTTCTCAACCTTTACTAACATCATAATAAGTTCGCAGTCTGCATATGAAAAATTACACATCTTCTATAATTAAATTATATTTGAGAACCAGTCCAGGTTCAGCTTTACGATGGAAATTTTAATGACAATTTCAAAGTCTAGATAACTAAATGTACTTCATAGGCATACGCTAATAGGCGAAATATATTTTTGGAACCGTCTATGCAAATTTTAAGCATAATAGCATATTCTGTAAGATGCACAAGTCAAGAAAATAAACCTCACAGTCTGATCTGTATGAATCCCAACGAGCAGAAAATCCCCCAGCCCCCGAGCAAGCCTTAAAATCTAAACAGAATAGAGGAATTAGTATCACACCAATAAACATAAAACAGTAAGAAAAAACTATATACAGTGTTGAGAAAAACAAGCTACAGATTAGGAAATAGCAGCACCACAGAATTAATGGAGGAAGAAGGAAAACAGGGACTGCATATATAAATAACATGCAGTATATCAAAAGCAGGCAGAGATGCAGAGTGACACTCATAATATGCAACTGCATGATAACAAAAATGAGTTATATAGTGCTGTCACACAGCATTTCATAATTTTATTATAGCTACACAGATTATGGACCACCATCCGGGGATAGAACAATAGCTGGATGGGTCAACTCGTCCATTTTCAAATTCTAGAAGGGCATTGACAATTTGGAACTTGAAAGTTCAAGTGAAAAACAGTGATAGTTGGCATTGGCACAGGGCCACAGGAAATAACCTGATGCTCAAGTTGAAACAGAGGCATAGGAGAACTGGATGACCACTATGACAAATCACAGGGATATCTTTACACTAATAAAACCTAAGATAGATTGGTGCATTTATTAACCAGATTCCTCTTTGCTGTGATGATTTAAGCATCCCGAAATGCTCTTACATTACATGGCTAGCAGCAAAGAGGGTCATTGGTTGAGGAAGATCAACATGATTGAAGATTTTGTGGAGTTAAACCAGAGAACGAGGAATAGTTCAATGCCCATTTTCACACAAATGTCATCCAGAGTAATAAAATCAGATGAAGATACAGATGGGTTATTCGAAAGTTTAAAGCCCATTGCAATGAATGTCCAGAAGCAGGAATAAGAAGATTGTTTTCAAAGCCAGGCTCTTTCCTCCAGATACTAAGGGGCCATATGACAGCTCAGCTTTTCTAGGAGCCCATGCTAAAAAGAGTTTTTAGAAGTTCTTATTTGAATTCTCAAATGGATGCTTTGTGATAGTTATAATTTGATACCAGATTTTTCACTAAGGCTAAGACAAATTCAAGTGTATAAGATCAGGCTTCGCTTTACAGTACAAGTCAGTCTACAGAAAGCAAATACCATACCTCCACATGCCCAGCGTGAAAAAGATCAAATGCACCATCAATGTAAATAATTCGGGAATCTGGCCGAGGTCCCTGAAAAGAACAAGGAAAATTTAACTGTAAACAATTCTACGTATTGAAGAGGAGAAGAATATGCCAACTCATCATAAGATAAACCAAAATCGAAGTTAAAATTTTGGAATTGATTCAAATGAAGGGTGTCCTTACTGGTGAATGATGTGAATAAAAGAGGCTATTTGGCATTTATGTAGCCTATAGAAAAATAATCAGTGGAAAATGAAAGGTGATTCAAGTCATAGAGATACGGAAATATTTAACTCTTTAGATTCCAGTAACATTGAGTACAGGTATGTGTGTGTGTGTGTGTGAGATAGAGAGAGACTAGCATCTCCATCCAGCTAACCAAGTCAATGGGTCTTTAATAGGGTTCCTTCTCGCCATATGAGATTGATAATGACCATATTGCACATTAAAAGCATTGGCGTGACAAAACCATAAAATATAAAATTGCATATCAGTAACAAAAAGGAAAATTAAAAGCAAGTACTCCAGTTGGGTACTTTTTGGTTTGAAATAGAAGAAAAGAAAGGGCAAAAGTAACATTAATATATGGGATTAAAGAAAATTCCTATATGCTTGAGCCTGAAAATTTAATCCTAGAAAATTCAAGATTTGTACCTTCCCATTTGAGAATTGAACAATCCTACGAGATGTTGGGAGAAAGTGAGATATTCGAGTTTCACCAGAAGACCCACCCTCTTCAATTCTTTGGCTATGGCCATGGCTAAACTGTCTTTGGAGGGATGAATGGTTGGATGTCTCATTAGATGATCTCTCTCTAACACAAAGAAGCATACGACCTGAGGAAGAAGTAACAAGACAAGATTGAAAGAAAGCATACAGATGAACAGAGCAACAGAAACAGCAGAATGAATTATAACTATACAACAAAGATGTATACAAAATGCATAAGATCCTTTTTTAGAAATTGAAGTAAAAAGGTAAGACAGAGCAATGTTTTTTCATTGTTTGGATGATGCAAAATCCATATGATTAAAAGAACCAACCACCTATACTATAAAAAACATTTATGAGCACAACTTAGGCTGGTTCTTGGCATAACTGCTAGAAATGAATTTGGTTATTTGGAATCTGTCAGCATAGCTTTTAGGCAAAACAATAAAATTGTTCAGTAAATTCAACTATTAAAAAATAAAATATGAGAAAGTAATATATGAATGGAACAGCTCCGACCAGATAACATCTTCCTTTTCCATCAGACTATCATTGGGCCAAATAATACAGCTACAAACGTGATAACAAATAAGCACTTCCAAAGAAGCAGAACGGCCTTGTTGCTATCAAAGTACGATTTTCAGAAAGCTTATGAAGAAACAAAACACTTCGTCAATCCACTCAAATGAAAGAACACTGCAAAATACATATTAACAGAACAAACAGTAACTTGACTAACAGAAAGAGTCCATACCGACAATGTCGGTGCTGGAGACCCCTTCTGTACGCTTGATCTGCTTATATCTGCCAGCCTTTTTAGCAAGGGCGTATGCATCGGTACCATCTGGAAGAATACATGGGTCATCCCCATGAATAATGTAATCAATATTGTATTCTTCAAATAGTGTTCTCATAAAGTCTTCAGTTATTGCATAAGGTGCATCAGTAATGACTTCATCCACCCATTTTACAGCTTGGACCATTATCATCCTGTGAATAAGATTAGAATAGACTTTTCATACATTAGTTCTATTGCCAGTTGACCACACATACAATCTCAGTAAAGTTGATAAAAAAAAAATTGTCAGACAAAGTCAGAGTTCAACTACTGATAAGTAAGAAAATTCTCCATTAATGACTCGGAAAAGCATTCCGTAATATAATAAGGTAATCGGAAAAGGTGGATTCTTCTTATAAACTGCCAAAAGAAATATTATGTAAAAGATTGATGAATAGGATGATCACTATGAAATTGAATCGAAGAGAAGAGACCTTTCGTGAAGAGGCGTAACAGGAGGACCTTTGTTGGCGATAATTTCAGCGTCGCTTACGACACCTACAACCAATTGATCACCGAGAGCTCGAGCCTGACGAAGAGCGTTGCAATGGCCATAATGCATCATATCGAAGCATCCATCCATGTAAACACGAACTGGCTTCTTCTTCTTCCTTCTCCACGTTTTCAGGAAAGAAAGAGAAGACGAAGAAGAGTAAGCCCAAAGTGATAGAACCAGAACAGTTCCTCCTACCAAGCATGATACAAAAACCCTAGACCCCTTCGAAAGTCCTTGTTCTCCTCCAGAAATCGCCATAGGTTTACCAGCTTCACCTCTGGGTTTCAATCGAATCTAGATCTCTAGATTGTCACTCCTAGTTCTCTACTGATTCATCTTCTAGCAGCAGCTGCTGCAGCAAGAGAAATTACAAATTTGTTCTCCTCCAACTTGGGATTTCCTCTCTCTTTAGTCGCGTTTAATCTCAGATTCTCAATCAAATGGCCCAATCGAATTGACTCCTAAAGAAGCCGCAAAATGGAACTACAACTCTCCAATTCGAATATCCCCGACGCGGTGCCCGAGCCCAACCCTAAGGACATATTGGGCATCTTCCAGCGAGTTCACGAAATACCGAATGCCAAAACGTGAATAGTACGCTAATCTAAGGGTTTGTTTTGTAACTTCACTCGCATCCCCATACGCAACTCGTCTCGTAAGTAGTTTTGATTTTTCTATATTCTCTATGTTTCTTCTCTTGATTTATTATATGTGTATGTAGGATATTGGATCTAAAGGAGAAGGATCTTAACGGTTCAAACATAAAAAAAAAATCGGACATGTAACGAAGTAGTTGGAGAAGATTTAGAAGAGAAAAGATCTCGAACGGATAAAAAGAAGATTTTCTTGAAGATATACTCAAAATGGCCAACAAGAAAAGAGAAGATCTCGAGAGGAAGATCTTATCACAAAGATATCAAACGGCGAACAAGAGTTTGTTGAAGAGAAGATCTCGTACGAAGGTTATGTGGAGCATGAACGTTACAACGGCTAAGAAAGCAACAGCTAGAAGAAGGTGCTTCCACAAAAGATATAAAAGCAACCGTCGATGAAAGTAGAAGAACCGAGCTTACAAGTAAACATTCAAGTCTTCTTCATCGATCCAAAAGTTTATCTTCCTCTTTGAGCATACTTAGTTTTATTTGTTATAGTGAGATAAACGCAAGGGCTACATTGACATATCATTATAAAGTTATACTCAAGTGTGTTACTCTACGAAATATCTAGATAATTATTGCTAGATAGGAGTTGACTACGTACCATTGAGGCTACATTGAGAGGAGAAGGGAAGTTTTTCTATATTGTATCTAGGACTCAAACAAAGCAGATAATAGATAGTTGAATTTCTAAGGTCGGAAACCCTAGGCGGAGACATATTTTGTTAGGTGATAGGTGATGGAATCACTATCATTTAGGATAGTTTTTAGAGTCTTTTTATTGCATTTGTGTCGGTTTATGCTACTAACTCCTTGGTCCAGAAGAAGACTAAAAGAAGCTAAGGAAGGAGTTATAAGCACTTAGGAGTGAAGATCGTTCACGAAGCAAAGCTTATGTTGCCTCACCGCCCCAGCGGAGCCTTGTCACCGCCCCTGCGGGTGACGCCTTACACCGGAGCGCTCCCTGCGCCTTCGCCAGCGCCGGCCATGAAGTGTGTCACCGCCCCTGCGCCACTCCTTGGCGCCCTTGCGGTGACTTGCCTTGAAGAAACGAAGACCAGCTCCCCTGCACCTTCCACTGCGCCCCTGCCTGCGCCTCAACCTGGGAGCTGGAAGACAAAGAGGTTGTGTCACCGGCGTTGACATAGGGACGCCCCGGCGGCTTGGCATCAGAAACGACAGGAAGTTGAAGGGTCAGACGTTTGAAGAGCATTAAAGATCCGCCCCTGCGGATTTGCCTAGCCGCCCCTGCGGCCATGAGGAAGACCAAGCGTTTTTGCCTTCACCGCTCCTGCGGAGCTGAAGGTCGCCCCTGCGGTTTAACGTCAGAAGCTTTACTCCGGCTGTTTACACCACCTTTATGGCATTAAAGGTGGTTGTTTTAGGCCGGTCATTTACTCCTATTTAGTGTCTTATGTAGTATAAATAGTCTTTTGTTGATTGCTAGAGGGATGAATCTTGTTAGCCAACAAATTATCCACTTTTCCCATTTAGATTATCTTGCTACCTTTGTAATGAGTTGCTAACTCTCTTGCTACATTGGGTTGGTTTGAAGCTGCGTTGTTACTTTGGTTGTAAGTTTTCTTTAATATAAGTTTTTATTCAGTAATGCTTTGTGTTTCTTTGATCTCCATTGTCTAATTGCATGTTTTACTATCACTTGAGATTGATCACCTTAGGTTCTAAAGTGCATGCAAACAACTAGGATTAATAGGTTCCGGGTTCGGGTCTTTAATCTAGTAGTAACTTTAAGTAATAACGGGTTGTAATTACTTAAAGAAAAGGAAGACAAATATAAAGATAAGTTTAACGGTTTTAATCTTCTCTTTATATCCCTTAGTCTTTGTTTGAAAGCTAACTTGTTATTTGTTCTTGTAGGTTTACGGAACACTAACATGTTAAGTTGTGTTGATGCCGGTTGGCTCAACACATATATATGATCGAGACGGGAGATTACTTGAAAACTTGTAAAAGGAACTCACCAAAGTAGCAATTGCATGCTTAGAATCAACCTAGTGTAGATTCACCCATCATTGTCTTACTTATCACATTGATCGTTTTCATAAGTTTTTGTGTGCATCAATTCAACCAAAACCCCCCCTTTGTTACTTGTTACTATAATCGATAATTGCATCTAATAAAACACCTTAACTCTCTTGGGTTCGACCCTTACTTAACCACTATATTTGTTTAAGTGCTAAGTCGGGATTTACTTTTGATTGGGTATAGACGACCAAAGAAATACCTTCAGTCATTAGGGCCGAACTTCGTAAACATATTAGAGAAAATTGTTTAAACAGTATCTCATCTTTTGGGCTGACTAAACTTCAGTACCTCGTCGTTTAGACTATCAGAACAGTACCTCAACTATTGGGCCCAACCCAAGATTAATACCTACGTTATTGTTCATCCGTTAAATTCACATATCCCCGTTAAATCTCAGGGACAAATTTGTCCACCTCCAGATAAACCCTAAACCCCATATGTCATGAGCCCCAAATTTCTATCAGTTTTCCAAAATCAAAATTATAAAGCCCTTTCCTAACAAACAAGATCGCAAAATCAAAAATCATAAAGCCCCAAATTTCTACCAGCAACCAAAATCAAAATAAAGCCCTTAATTTTCAAAATCCAGACAGTTTAGAAGTACTTGCAAAACTTGCTCAAAATAAACTGTCAACAAGGATCACCACAATCTCCGGTTCCAGTCATATTCTTACTTGCTCAATCAGAATCAGCAACGGTGGTTTAAACTGAAAAATTTTGACCCACACGTGCCTCCTTCCGTTCCGATTAATGAAGAATCTGGTGAATCTTTGAAGCAATGGGATTGGTTGACTGCCAAGTTTGTTGTTGGTGCCAATGTTCCTTTTCTTTTGCTTCAGCTCCCTCAAATCATCCTCAACTCTCGTAATCTTATGGTAGGCAACAAATCCGCCCTTTTAGATGTTCCTTGGCTGGTAATCATTTATTTCACCTGCATGATTTACAAATTTGACATTACCGACTAGCGAAGGAGCTAATCTGATTACTATTTTGATTTTGGTTACTTCTAAACTGTCTGGATTTTAAAATTTTGGGGCTTTATTTTGATTTTGGTTGCTGACAGAATTTGGGGCTTTATGATTTTTGATTTTGCGATCTTGATTGCTATGTTGTTAGGGAAAGGGCTTTATGATTTTGGTTTTGGAAAATTGATAGAAATTTGGGGCTTAGGGTTTATTTGGAGGTGGACAATTTTGCCCCTAAGATTTAACGGGGATATGTGAATTTAACAGATGAGCACTAACGTAGGTATTAATCTTTGGTCGGGTTCAATAGTTGAGGTACCGTTCTGATAGTTTAAACGACGGGGTACTAAAGTTTAGTCAGCCCAAAAGATGGGGTATTGTTTAGACAAATTTCTTAACATATTATGTGTCGGTCTTTTAATTTTCGTACCTTATATCTCTTATATTGTGACTAACAACTTTCTGTAGGTTTTGAAGTCAAGGTCTTAAGATTCACTTCAAAGCCTTGAGAAACAATTTTGTCACTAAGCACAAAGATCGACCTGAAGGCCTTGAGATTCATTTCAAAGCCTTGATATCCGATATTGAGAAAAGTTCTCATACTCTATTCAACTCCCCTTCAAGAGTATTTCTATCCTTATTAATCCTCTACTCGGTTCTTCACCTACGACTATGACTATGCGTATAGTGTATAGTAGGACTTGATCTCAATCTGACCAATATGAGTCGATCAACTGTGCATATTGGTCTTAGTTGTAGTCAATTTTTTCTAGGATGAGTTGGTTTAGTAGGCATTTTATGTATCAAGGTGTATAACCTAGGCCTTTTGTTTATATGTTGACAAAATAGACCCCTATATATTTTCACAAAAAGATTTATTAAAAACATAAATAAAGATACTCAATAAATAATAATCTTTCTCTCTCTTATTTATCTTTATTTATTTCCCAAATTAAGAATGATAGTAATTATCTAAAAACTGTTAAAATAAGAAACAAATGTTAACAGTATCCTTTATTCGTGGATTCTAATTTGCGCGTTCATTCTTGTTGAAAAACGATACTCCATTCCTTCCATTGGTCCTTCTTTGTTGTTACAACAGAATAATATTTATAAGTAACTATATATGAAAGTTTGAACGTCCATTCCTTCCGCTGATCATTCCTTGCTGTTACAACAGAATAATCTCTATAATATTCCGAAATGGAAGCTTGAACATCCATTCTTGTTGTTACAACAAACACAAATAATCAAAAGATATTATATCTATGAACACATTATTTGTTTTATTTAAATAACTAGTACATAATATTTATCACCAACTATATATGTATGATATGTGCACATTGTTATCATTTATGACGAACATAATTAAAGCAACAACTACATAATATTTATTACCAACGACATATGTATGATACATAATATATGATGTTAAATTTATCTTTTTAATATCCGTCGGGTCTAAGACGTGGAGGGGATGCACGCCACAAGTGAACCTACGCACATTAACCTACGGGGTTCCATCCTAAAACCAATTGGCAATAGGAGGAGTAACCCTTGGGTTTATATGATAGGTTCACATTATTCATTTAGTCGATGTTGGACATAATAATCCACACATCTCAACACTCCCCCCTCAAGTGCGACTATCCTGGACTAGTTGCACTTGACACAAACGGGCGGATAGCATATTTCGCTAATCACACCCCACAAAGCCTTAAGTCCAGCTTAGCCAAACACAGGATAACGAGACCCGGATCGGACCTGCTCTGATACCATGTTAAATTTATCTTTTTAATATCCGTCGGGTCTAAGACGTGGAGGGAATGCACGCCACAAGTGATTTCCTTGTAATCCTATATAAAGGATCGTAATAAAGTTAATAAAGTGTGGTTTTACCTCCACCTTTTGGGTGGTCTTCCTCCACCTAAATCTATCATGGTATCAGAGCGGGTTCAATTCGGGATCTCAACCTACCAATCCTCGCCAACTTATCGGCGTCTTAATCTACCTTGCCACCGATTTACTGGTGGTCATATCGATTTTACAAGTGGTGTTCGTGTCACCGCTCATTGTTGATCGAAGTGTTTTATTTGCTCATTGTCAATGAAATGGTCTTGTCTTCAGTGTTCGTTTGCGTACGCACACTTTGACTGCGGGAGCGTATTGGAAGATATGCTATATCATATTTAGAGAAGTTATCTTTTATTTTAGAATAGTTTCTAATTTATATTATATCGTGTAATCTTTATTATTCTCCCTTAACCCTATAAATAGGGTGATAATAAACTCACTATCAGTGTGATTCTATTTCCACCATTTGTGGTTTGCTCCACCTAAATCTATCATATGATATGTACATATTGTTAGCAACTATATATGTATGTGTGATTAGAACATAATCAAAACATATTAAAATTATGCACACATTATTTGTTATTATTTTCTAGACACATTGTTGTCTAGCTGATACATAAATGTGTGATCAGAACATAAGATTTTCATTCTCTGTACACATTGTTAGCTGATACATAAATGTGCAGTCGGAATGCTGTATACTCCATTGTTAACAATCCCGGCGAACTAGGTTGAGAAGTTTTCAATGTCGTGGATTTAACCATGAATAGATCGAAAAGATGAGATCGAAAACTTACTTGGTATAATTAACAACAATCAATGAAGATGAACACCAGGAAACGACGATTGCAAGACGGAGAAGACGATGCACAATGAAGATACCTTCAATCGCCTTCAATGGAGTCGGGAAGAGTAGAGAGTATTTGGCTTGAAATACGGGATACTGATTGTGATTTATATCAATTAGCTGCTCAAAAAGATTTCAAACATCTTTGATTTTACGGTGTCCATATTTTTCAAAAGGGTTTTAAATTTTTTAGACAGTTTTTAAAAACCAAAAATCAATTAATTGCCTAACTTCTATCCTTAATTATAGTATTAAATCTTTTTTATCTTTATTTTTTAATTTGATTTTGTTAGGGGTACACTAAACAAAAAGGGTCATATTCCACCAATCTTCTTTTTTTTCTATTCAAACAATATTAAACACTCTCAAACGATTATATGACAAAAAAAAATAACTAAAACTATGCTCCCCATATGTGTAGTTATAGTTGTGTGAGAGTAATTATTTTTTAAAATTTTTTTTTACTACAACTACGTTTGCCACATGCGTAGTTGATTGGCTTGAGATCGTCTCCAACTACACACCACATACGCGTAGTTACAATCGTAAGGTGAAAATCAAAACTACGCACGCGAGTTGCGTATTTCATGTGATAAATGTATTTTTTCGATGATACGTTTAGAAAGCGCGATAAATTAAAAGTCCACATCACACTAAAAACAAAGTCGTAATATAACAGTTATAATAATAAAAAATAACTCAAAACAATATCAACTCTCAACATTGAACCCAAAAAAAGATCAACTTTGAAATTACAAGGATCGATACAAACTACTAACGTATTTATCAAAAATAATACGTCTTATTTTTTTTGGCAAAAACCCTACCTTCAACAGCGACGGCATCAAAATATTAGGATGAGTTGTGTGATGTGGATTTTAAGTAATAAAACAATTAAATTAAGGGCTAATTTGGTTAATAGGCTAATTCGAATTTTAAGTTTAGTAAGTAAGGCCTTTTGGTTTTTCATTTAGTTTAATATACCCCAATTCTTTTTTTTATTTTTACCGTGGAACCCTACCTCCCTCAACCATTATCTTCCCTTCAATGCTCTGAACCCCACCAACTACTCTCTCTCTTCTCCCCATTCTCCATTTCCCCATTTTGCAATTAGCTTTAACCCACAAAACTTATGAATGTTGTGGCCGTGGGCCTCACGGCCACGGTCGTAGTTGTACATCCTCAATGCGGGGCTGTCGGAGAGCCAAACAAGCGAGCCAGTGCCGAATATCCGGCCGACGACGCCCTCACGGGCAGTGAACGTCTTTGTGAAGGAGTTCATGTAGAACCATTCCGGATCCATCATGTCGCCTCCGTAGGGTGTGAGCGGGTTCGAGTCGGATCCGGGAGTTTGTGAATGGGGGATTTTGATCCCCTGAAAGTGGCCGTATTTCCAAGAGAGGGTAAGGTCGGCGCCGGTAGTGCAAGCAATGGATACATGCCAAAAGATGGTGTAGTTTCACCAGTGGACCGGAAGCTAAGATTCTAGCAATAACTTGAGGCTTTGCTGGAGACTTTCTCCGGCGTGGGTAGAGGAGATTCTCATCTCTAACTCAATTATTTGATGTCCCTTAATTCAAAGCAGAAACGTACTACTGTGTAACTGGGGGTTTCCGTTTATCTATTTTTGCTTTATAGAGGTGGATGAAGAAGAAAGTGAGATGGGTGGAGGAGAAGCAATGGCTACAATGGTGGGTGCTGGATCTGGATCTAGATCTAAGTCCAACAGAGTCATCCAGATCTAAGTCCATCAGAGTCTGATGGGTGCTGTCACAAAGAACACTAGGAGGAGGTCCCATAAGAGTCTGCACAAATGACTACAATGAAGTTGTCCAACTCTTCAACTCCAAGCTCGCTTCTAACCTTGCTTCACTCAAATCGCAGTATCCTAACTCGAGAATCGTCTACATCGACATCCTAACCAAATATATTGGCAGTGGTGACAGAAACACATGTATTTTTTAACTTATGGTATGAGAAATTCCGGTATGTAGATTATAATAAAATAAAAAAGGACAAAAAGAGATAAAAAAAAATTCTGGTATGAGTTTTTGTATGAATTTCATACCAGAAACTCATACCAGAAAATTATAAAAAATAAAAAGAAAAAAAAACAAAAAAAAAAACTTCTGGTATGAAAAAAAATCTGGTATGAAAAAATTCAGGTAGAAAAAAATTCTGATATGAAAATTTTGGTATGCTCATTACGGAAAATAAAAAAAATAATAAAAAAGGCAAA